>VZTE01004704.1:1728990-1756943 GCA_013397775.1 Eulacestoma nigropectus
GCTCGCCAGGGCTGGGATCCCTCCGGCTGCCCCTGGCAAACTCGCCTCGTTATCCGCTCTCTCGGCCCCCTCCTGCACCCGCCCAGCCCTGGGAGCATCCCGGCTGGCATCTTGTTGACTCCAGCCAGTGGAACCTGGTGCGTGGCACGGGCTAAACCTGATCCTCGGGATGGATTTTTAAAATTTTATTTATTATTTGAGGCAGATTAAATGTGTGGGGTTTTTTTTAAAAGCAGACCAGAAACCCCATCCTAATGCGTGTGGTCCTTGGAGCCAAGGCAGATGGAAGGGGCAGTGGGATGCTCTGCACAGGTCGCACAGATGCTCTGTTGCTGCAGCGCTGATTCCTCCAACTCCGGGGCTGTTGGGGGACGCTGAGGATGAAGGCTGTCAGGCATGAGGCTGTCATGTCACAGCCCCACTGCCCACAGGGAGTGTGGTTAGGCCTGCTCTGTCCAAATGTCCCTTCTCTGTCCCCATGAGGGGCTGTGTAGGTGCTGGCACTGATGCGAATCCATGGCCTCATGTGCATTTTTAAGCAAATGCTGCTGTTTCCTGTGTCTTGTCAAATAATTACATTTGGCATCTAAGGCTCCAGCGCTTCAAGGAGAACCAAATTAAAATTGGAGCTCATTGAGCAGAACATTGTGTTCCCGGGCGATGCAAGGGCTGCTCACAGCCAAGCTCCCAGGGCTCTGGTCGCGGGGAGGCCCGGCATGATCCTGGTGTGATTCCTGCTGTGCCCTGCTGTGACCTCGGTGGGCAGTCTGTAGGCATGTGACCTTGGGGTCCCTGGCCTGGCTGTGGCTCAGGTGGCCTTCACCCCTCGCTGTTGTGTCCCACCGGGATGATGCTCTGCTTGGGCATCGCCGTGGCGCAGCGTGAAATCCTCGCTGAGGCACCGCTGCTGCTCTGCCGTGAGACTGGGGAGATGTCTGGGAGCTGCAGCTGACTCTGAGGGCTGTGTTAGGGGCTTCCGACAGAGTGGACCCAGGAAGGGACAGGAATGTTTGGAGCTGTGAGCGGCCCTGGAGCTGGGTGCCCCTTGGCCTGTCCCCACAGGCAGGGATGGACAAGAGGGCTGAGGGAGCTGTGGCACCTGGGTACAAGCGGCGTGGGAGAGACAGGATGCATCAGGGCGTCCTCCCGCCTCTGCTCTTCCCGCGCCCCACATGATGCGGCCGCCCCTGGGGGAGGTGGGATGAGTCTTGCTGGGATGAATCTCTCTGGGATGAGTCTTCCCTGGTAACGTTGTTGTCAGTTCCCATCTCCCAGAGTTAGCCTTTGGGGAGAACATCTGCTCACCCGACCACAAACCATGCGCACAGGGCACGAGCCGATGGCTCTGGTAGTGGTTGGTGATGCTCCAGCTTGTGCCACCATCCTGGGCTTGGATAAATCCTCTGACTCTGTGTCTCTTGCTACAGTGTGGCCCTGTCCCCATCCCTGTCCCTGCCAGGCAGGTGGCAAGAATCATGTGGAGCCCCTCTCCTGGTGCTCTACTGCCCCGAGCAGATGGGGCTCTTTGGGCTTTCGCTGCCCTGTGAGCTCGGTGAGCTAAAGCCTCTGCTATGTTCGAGCTGTTATTTGCAGTGGTGATGGGTAGGGACAGACTTTTCGCAGGCATTTCTCTCCCCGTTCCTGTGCCCCTGGCAGGTCCCACGGTGGTTGTCCCTGCAGTGGCAGTCTCTGTTGGGTGACAGTGGGTGCTGTGCCTGGCCCTAGCTCTGTCTCTCTAGAGCCCGATCGCTGCAGCGGTGCCACAGGCGGGAGTTGGCCGAGAGCCGCAGGCGCAGCGTCGGTGGTTGCGGGTGCCGCAGGCGGTGCAGCCCCGTGCCCGCGTTGCTGCTGAGCCTCAGCTTCTCTCCGCGTGCTGCTCGTGCCGTGGCTCTGCAGGGACAGCGGCATCAGCCCCTGCCTGTGCTGCTGCCAGGGCCACACGAACCCCCACGCCTTCGGCAAACCCTGCCCCGCTCCCTGGGCACCGCTGCCAACCTAGGGGCCCTGCCTGGTCCTCGGGAGATGCCTGGGTGTCTCCCTCAGATCTCACTGATGTGTGATGGGGATGTGTGAACTTTTCTGTGTGGTGCCTGGTGCCTCAGTTTCCCCCATCCCCGTGCTGTGCTCCCCCCGCCACGGGCTGGGATTCGAGTGGCGAGCGGCGATCACCACGTGCCATTAGCTCCCTACGCCTGCCCCTCGCTTGATACTGTTCAGCAAGTACAGCTGTTTACATAGCACATTGTTCAAAGTAATTCAATTTACAGGAATGATCTTTATTTCTAAATAAAAAATTAATACAGTTCTTTTGTTTGTGCGTTTATATAAACGAGCTGGCACAAAGTCAGTTTACAATGTTCCCATCTGAAGTAAATTAGTGAAGTCTCTTAGCTAAGTCTCTGTATAATTTCAGCACAGAAATGTCCTCTTTTTTCTTTTTTTTTTTTTCTTTTTTGGTCAGCTATGGTCAGGCTGAAAAATTTAGACCCTTCTTTTCCTCCCAAATAGTTTTGCTATTAGTAATCCCAGCACAGGACAGTCTTTCCACATCTCGCTGGGCCCACGGTGGGCAGCAGTTCCGCAGTGTGGGGTCGGGCATGGGCAGCACACTGGCTGTGATGGCCTGACCTTGGCTCTGTCTCTGCCTGTCTGCAGAGCCTGAGGCTGCTCTGGCCACTGAACCAAAGGGTTTGTGGTGCAGGGTCTCTCCTGTTTCTTGGTGCGGTCATTTCTTGTCGGTGTTTTGTGCCTGCGCTGAGAGATGCTGGAGCTACTCGGGCAGGGCTGCCAGTGGCTCCAATTCCCACTGTGGTGAGGGGCTGGCAGGAGCCCTCGGGAGCTTGAGGTGGCAGTGGCAGTGCTGGGGCTGTGTGGGGAAGTGCAGTGGCTGCGTTGGAGCCAGTACCACCACTGAGGTGGCAGAGGAGATGCTCCCTTCTCTCCTGATGCTCTCGCTGCTGCTCATTGCATTTATTTTTTAAGCAGCAGTAATACTGAAATGCAGAAATCAAACCAAAGCCATGCCTGGCACCTCATGTCAGACACTAGCCTGGGGGTTCAGGGCCATGGGGGCCACATCTGCTGCTCCCTGTGAATCACCTGCCCTTGGCCATCAGCATTCTGACGGGAATGGGGTTTTTCACACAATCACCTGGTGAGGGGATCCTGGCTATCTTATTGCCTCTTCACTGCGCTGAGCTACCTTCCAGCATAGCTCACTCCAGCACAGTCATCATCCTCTCACAGTGAGGAGACCTCCTCCATGGGGGAAAAGCAGATGTGTGCGCCTGTACGTGTGAGGAGAACACACATGGTTTGATTTATGGCAGCGGGAGAGAACCAGCTCTGACACAGTTTCCATCCGAGTCTCACACTGGCTGTTATCAAAATAAAAAACCCACGGGCTTGGAAGCTGATTCACGGCGCTGCGTCACCTCAGCCCCTCGGCCGCGTCTGGCGCCGCAGGGCTGCAGTGAGTTACACCCCACTCCTGCCCACGCCGCTGCCACGGCAAAAGGCACCGCTGGGGCAGCTCCACTGCCTCTCTCCACGAGTGGGTGTTGTGGGAGTTGGGGTGGTCGGGGTGAGCAATGGGGTCGACAGCAGTGCCTGCAACCTGGCATCGTGCTGCCTGCCCTTCCCTGCCTGCCCTCCCCTGCCTGCCCTCCCCTGCCTGCCCTTCCCTGCCTGCCCTCCCCTGCCTGCCCTCCCCCTGCCTTCCCTCACCTGCCTCTTCTCCTCCGCAGCCGGTTCGGTACGAAGTGTGCCCGCTGTGGCAGGCAGATCTACGCCAGCGACTGGGTGCGGCGAGCGCGGGGCAACGCCTACCACCTCGCCTGCTTCGCCTGCTTCTCCTGCAAGCGGCAGCTCTCCACCGGTGAGGAGTTCGGCCTGGTGGAGGAGAAGGTGCTGTGCCGGATCCACTACGACACCATGATAGAGAACCTCAAGCGAGCGGCAGAGAACGGTACGGAGCGCCAGCGGCCACGGCCTCGCCCCGGGCACTGTGCGGGTGTCACCGTCCCCCGCGCTGACCCTTGCACAGGGTGTCGGGGTCGGTTCTATCGTTGCCAAAAGTGGTGATGGGTGGCCCTGGGGGATGTTGAGCACAAGGCCCTGGGCTGGCAGAGGGCTCATGGGGTGGCCAGTGTGCCGGCAGCACCTGCGGCTCGTGGCAGACGTGTGTGCCGTGGGCAATGCCAGGGACGGTGCCTGGTCCTGCACAGCCCCGTGCGCAGTGCCTGAGGAAACTGTTGGGATTTTGAGGCTGTGAGTCATAAATGTAGAAGGAGGGATTGGCGATTCGACAAAACCTTCCCACCATTTTCCACTCTCTCTGCCCATCCGGGGTCGTGCCACTCCCAGCTGGACAGCGCTGTGCCGCGGCTGGCCGGCCTCCACTGTCCCAGTCGAGTCGGTGACACCGAGGTCATGCAGCACTGCAGCTCCTGTCCCTTCCCCATCCTCCTGCATGGCAGTGCCCAGAGAGATGCTCAGAGGAACAAATTTGTGGGGTAAATCCAGAGCGGAATGCAGGGAGGCCGGGCAGTGCCAGGGCCTGTCCTGTGGTGGAAAATACTTCAGCACGTGGTGGGCACGGGGAGGGACATGCCAGGTCCCGGCCCATGCGGCATGTGGAAACCATTAACAACCTGACAGGAAAATAATATGTTTCTGTTTACGGTGTTTGAGTAAGAGGATGAAAACAGAGTGCCCGGTTGGGCTGGGAGGGTCCCGGCTCGGGACGTGGCTCACGGCGTGTTGGTCCATATGGTCGGCTGCTGCGGGGGCATGAGGGAGTGATGGGGAGCAAGGATGGAGAGGGAGAAGCCACGTGTCCTGGGGGAGCAGAATGGTGTGAGGACAGCAGGGTCTGGCACTGGGGACTCCTGCAGAGCTGTTGCCCCAGCTGAGGGCTGAGATGGTGGCTTTGCTGCTGCTGCTCGGAACAACCTGCTGGTGTGGGCTGAGCACCAGTGTTGGGCAGTGCTGGGGCTCCTGGTGAGTGTCAGGTGTCACTATCTGTGTCCAAGGGGTTTTGAGAAAGGGGTGGGATTACTTTGGAGAGCTGTAGTTGCTGTGGAGTTGGAGGGCCACTCTCCCCCCTCCAGTAATTACCCAGCAATTTCTTCTGCACATGAGGTTTTACATACAAGAAAAATAAACAGATGTTGCTGAAGTCAGAGTCCCATTCATCATGCGAAAAGAACAAGTCAAACTATATGAGAAAGTCCTTCAACTCAAGCCAAGACAATCACAGCCTGGTCCAGCTTGCAGAGCGATCCCCGGGCTGTGCAGGCGCATCCTGGGAGAGGGGCGAGCGCCAGCCCTGCTCAGCCGCCCTCCCTCACCCACCCTCCCTCGCCCATCCCTCAGCGGCGCTTCACCTGCGCTGCCCAGAGCAGCCAGGGCTGCAGCAGGGCCCCGGTGAGGAGCGAGGGACCCGGCTCTGGCCACCGTCCCTGGAGGCTGCACAGCGGCGTGGGCACGGCTGGGCTCGCCCCGACACTGTGCTGGGCAAGGGGGAGGTCAGTGCCCCCCCGGAGGGCCCCCTTAGTGTGGCTGCTGCTCAGAGCATGGCCACCCCAAGGCCGTGGGGATGGTGCTGCTCCTGCTGCTGCTCTGGGACCCAGGAGGAAGAGGAGGTCGGGGTGCTGGGATGATTTGGGGCTGGGGAGAGGAGCAAAGAACCCACTGAAATGGAAATGAAAGGGCTGATGGAGGCAGCGCCCACGAGGGAAAGCGGGGTCACGGGGAGCAGCGAGGGGCAGGAGTGATGGGTGTTGCTGAGCCTGGCAGAGACAGGGTCCCTTCCGAGCCACTCCCTGGAGGATGTGGCCAAGTGGTGACCGCGAGTCAGGGCCAGTGGGACATCAGTGCTTGCCCTCACACACCACCTTGACCCTCTTCCTGCTGCTGTCTCCCTTTATTCCCTGTGGCTTCCACCACTTGCTGCACTTTTCTTAATTCAGCAGTAAATTCTTGGGGCATGGTGGTTTCTCCTTCCCTGTGTGTGGAGGGGCTCAGCAGCCCAGGGCAGCTTCTGAGTGCCAGTGCTGGCTCTGCTCCTTCTGCTCCCACTGCAGCAAGGGGTGCTGGGGGTGTCCCACGCTGTGATGCCACCAGGTGTGTTGGTCCCCCAGACGAGCAGCTGCTGCACCTGGAGGGGGCAGGTGGGTTCCTGTGGCTCACAGGGCTTCTCTCCTGTAGGCAATGGGATCACGCTGGAGGGGGCTGTGCCCTCGGAGCAGGACAGCCAGCCGAAGCCAGCCAAGAGAGCCCGCACCTCCTTCACCGCCGAGCAGCTGCAGGTCGGGCAGGAGGGCCGGGGGGCTGGGAGGGGCCGTGGCTCCCCAGCCTCACCCTGAGCCCCTCTCTCCTCTCTCCGCAGGTCATGCAGGCACAGTTTGCTCAGGACAACAACCCCGATGCACAAACGCTTCAGAAGCTGGCGGACATGACGGGGCTGAGCCGGAGGGTCATTCAGGTGAGGGCAGGGACGGGCAGCGTGTGGCCACCACCGGCCGGACAGCCCCAAGCAGGGCAGGGAGGGGGCACCTGAAGGCTGGCACCAGCCAGGGCTCACAGCCCCGTGGCTCCTCACCCCCGGACGTGCAGCATCCAGCAGCTTCGTGCTGCCTCCCCTGCGTGTCGGCTCCTCTGCTCCCGCAGCCATGCCAGCACCGTTCTTTCTCTGTCTCCCTCGTGGGTTTTCTATTCGTTTTTCCCTCTTATGATGCAATGAATCAAAACCCCAACAGCCCCAGCAGTTTGCAACAGATCACTGGGTGGGAAAGCTGCCATTAGCACGAGGTCCTGGAGCGCTGTGCTCCGTCCCGGCCGCTGACAGGGAGTGTGGGAGCTTCCCCGGCAGCCGTCCCTGCCACGAGCAGGCAGAGTTCACCAGCGCCAGGAAGCATTGGGATGGAGAAGTTTAAAGAAAAAGGGGTTTTGCAGCCCCAGGGGACACAGTGGCAGGGAAGTCCCCACGCCTGAGCTGGGAAGGGAGAGCGAGTGGTGCCATAGGGACTGAGAAATGTCCCCTCTGCAACTCCCAGCTCATGGACAGCCCAGCTTTGCCTCTTGGTGACATTTGTACTCATTGCTTTAATGTTCTGCTCGCATACTTTCTGCATACAATAAAAACACGAGTGATTAAAATAAATTTGGAGCTTTCCTCCAAGATTGTTTTGCCAATGACACATTTAAATTCTGTGTGTGAAAATCTGGCTCAAGCCTCTGTTATTGAGATTCTTCATTTAGCTAAAGATCAAGCAGGCTGCACACTGGGTGATTTTTTATGTGGATATTTTTTAAAGGTGCTTTGAACAGGAAACAATTTGTCAAACGCTTACGACTGTTTCCTTCTCTGTGGTCCAATGTGCTCTGCCTTGGAGAGCTGATCTTCACTCAGTCTTGGAGAAGGTTTTTAGTCCCAGCTATCTTTCAAAAAATAGAGCATAAGAAACAGATCACCTCTTTAGCATAAAACCCCCTTCCATGCATGTTTTAACTCCAGGATGTAATTCCCTAACTGCTGCTTTAATTAAAAGCAGTGGGATATGATCAGAGATCTCATACCTGCTGCTCACACACACTACGGCTGTATCCCACCCCAGTACCCTCCTTTCTCAGCTTTAATGTTTTGCCGATGGGGTTTTTGGATATGATAAACCACAAGTGATGAAAACAATATTGTTTTTATTATTCTTAAAGTCACAACTTATCCTAGTTTAAGCTTCTCCTCATTTTTGTCTGCTCTTGTTTCTCTCTTTGCCAATGCTCAAGTGTCCCAACTGATCTCAGCTGTGCTTTTAGGCCAGGTGAGCTGGGGTTGCAGATTAAAATTTAAATAAGACCTTGAAAGGTGCTGCCATCATTTGCAGGGAAGCTGCATAGGGACGAAGCTTTGCGTATGCAACTTCCCTCTTGCTCTGGTGAGTGTAAAACAAACCTGTGGAAGCTGGTGAAGTGCAGATTTCTCTGTTTCATTCCCTTTTTGTAAATGCTTCGAAGAGACCCCCATCCAGGGGCCCTGGTGAAGGACCACACTTCAACCCCATTGCCTCTCAGCTGTCACAGCGTTCGCTGCTTTTGTTTCAGGTTTGGTTTCAAAACTGCAGAGCCCGCCATAAAAAACACACCCCGCAGCACACGGTGCCGCCCTCGGGAGCGCCCCCGTCCCGCATCCCCTCCTCGCTGTCCGATGACATCCACTACTCGCCCTTCAGCAGCCCGGAGCGGGCCCGGATGGTGACGCTGCACGGATACATCGAAAGTAAGAGGCGGCGGCGGGGCCGAGGCAAGGCAGGGCAGGGGCAGCGCCCGGGAGAGGCGGTGGCAAAACCCTCCCTGTGCTAAGGGTGCAGGGCTGGTGCCCGTGCTGCTCCTCCTCGTGTCTGATAAACTTTGCCTTTGGGATTAACTGGCCCCCAGGAAAGTCAGTGCTTGGGTTTTACCTGCCTGGTCCTTGGCCCTCTTGTGCTCCCTGTGTCATGGAGAAGAGGTGTGAGTGTGCCCCGTGGGGCTCGGTGGTCAGTGGTCTCCTTCCTGCTCAGAATAGCAGAGTTGCTTTCCCTGGCAGTTCCCGGTGCCAGTGAACGATCTGTGAGTGAGGGGCAGCTTTGGTCATGCCTGGACAGAGGTTTGGCTCTGTGGCTCTTGTGAGGCTTCTCCCCTCCCTTGCCCTGCTGTGCCTCTGCCTGACCCGCCGGGCACCTCCTGCTCCCCGCGTGTCCCGGGGAAGCCTGGCCGTGCCGGATGGAGGGCGTGTGTTGTTTGTAGTAACAGAGGCTGAAGCCCCTTCTCATCCACAGGTCAGGTACAGTGTGGACAAGTGCACTGTAGACTTCCCTACACTGCTCCACCAGTGCACCTCAAAGCAGACATGGAAGGACCACTATCTAATAGGGGTGAGAAGGTAAATGTAGTCCCTCTTCCAGGCTCCGGGGCCAACCCTCCCCTGTAGCAAAGATTTGTGTGTAACATCATTGCCACCGCCGTCTCCTGTCAGCATCACTGCTTCTCCATGACCTCTGGCAGCTGCCACCCACCCATGTGTCTTTCCTTAGTTTTGGGGGCCCTTAGGTTGATGCACCCACTGTTGGTCAAACTGGCATCACTGTGTTTTTCACTGGACACCCCTCGTTGTTGTGACGTGCTGGGACTCTGCGCCTGCATCCAGTGAAGGCTCTCACATCCTCCTGCCTGAATCCTCCCTGGTTTCCCCTTCCCGTGTGCCCTGGGCTCTGTCCTGCTCCGTTCCTCAGGCGCCTGCACGTGCTGTCAGTGTGAACAGCAACTGGCTGTTAATAACGGAGCAGGGGGGAGCTCCAGCAAGTGCTAACTTCCCAGTTTTCCATGAGTTAACAAAAAAGATTAATTTCTTGTGGATTGCAATATTGCTTAAAAAAAACAACAACTGGCTGTTACAATATCTGAAATAGGAATGTTATTTCACAATGTCTGGCCAGGAGACAATATTGCATGTTGATATTTTTCTGTTCAGCACTTACAGTATCTGTTCTAACACATGGCTTATTGGGGGCAAGACTTCTCAAACATGCTTGGAAGATTTTATTTAGGACCCCAGTTTCAGTGGCTTCCTTTTCGGGGAACACTGAGCCTTTGGCGACTCTTAGTGGTTTTAGCTTTTGTCTTCACTGTTAGAAGCCCTCAGCACCTCTCTTTTCAGATCTCTCTCTACTCAGTGCAGCAGCTTATTGAGCTGTGTTTCAATGGGCAGAAGTAGGAGCCCAGCAAAGTTATTTTTTCAGTCTAAATTCTACCGTTTTGTCATATCTGCCCAGCAAGCTGCAGAGTTTTCCAAAAATGTTATACAGTCCTGGTGCTGTTGTCAGAGAAGCTTCACTGCAGCAAGCAGCTCCTGATTTAAATGCAATTACTGGCTCACAGCTGCTGCAGAACAGGGTTCTCAGGACACGGAGCTTCCCCCCAACCAGCTCCTTTTCTAAACAATCACTTGCATGTTGAATTCCTGAAAACTGAAGTAGCTTTTTTTTCCCCACATCCAAAAATTGTTAATAGCCGAGACAGCTGAGATCCTGGGAAAACACATTTAAATGCTGAGTGTGTGTTTCCCTCTGCATGGGGGGCACCCCCCACCCTCTTCTCGGGGTGCCCAGTGCGGTGGCTAGTGAGAACTGAGCTGTGACCAGCTCAGCGGCTGCTCCCCCTGCCCGAAGGCGGGGAAGGGGCTGTACCTGCAGAGCAGCGAGGTGCAGTGTTTTGGGGAGCCTGTGCTGATCAGTGAGTGAGGTGGACAGTCAGGACTGCTGATCACGGTCTTTGTCTTTCTTGGTAGCTGCTGTATCACGGAACAGGCGAATGAAGTGCTGGTTTTGGTGTGCTGCCCGGTTTTGTTTGGTTTCACAGCCGAAGGTGTGGTGCACCTCTGCCATGGTCCCGTTGCCTCCCACCTGGGCTCCTCAGTGCGGCTCCTTCCCTGGGCAGGGCTGGCGGCTCCCGGGCAGACAGTGCTTCCAGAGAGGGTTTTCCTGCGAGGAAGCGGCTGCCACAGCAGAGCCCGTGTCTGTTCTGCTGCTCCCTGCAAGCACATCGCCACCGCGAGGGCTCTGTCTCTGGAAGCCGCTGACGCTCCCGTTTTTCCCCCAGGTCATCCTCTTTCAGTACTGACTGCGCGGACTCTTCCTCACCTGCCCATGGCCCTACCAGCACCACTGCCCCTCAGCCGCTGACACAGCGCCCAGCCCACGGCTGCTGCCACCGGTCCCGCGGGAGAAGCTCAGACCCAGCGCTCTCAGTTCTTTCCATTGACCAGCACCTCGCGTCCGCTCTGATTTCTCCAGCGACACTCTGTGTATGTGTGTGTTGAGTGCAGAGTTACATTTTACACTTGTTTCTTGTGGACTTGTAGAATGACTGTGAGTCTCTCCAAGGCAGTGCCAGACACAGTCAAAACTGGTGACTCTACTGTGCTTGCAAGTCTTGCTCCCAAACCCATGGGAATACGAACAACCCAGAACACGCTGAGTCTCGGGGGGGGTCGATGATCACCTCTGAGCACAAAGGAAGGAGGAATTTATGTGGTTTGGCCTGATTCTCTTTTTGCACCAGTGAAGCAGTTCCTGGACATCCCTCCTTCTTTCCACTCGCATGTGTGAAATCTGAAATTGGCTTTTTGGCTCAGCAACTCGAGTAATAGACAGACCTTCCTGAACCAAACTCGCAGGTAGCTGAGACTCCACTGAGTGGAAAACATGATGCCGGCTGGAAATAGGCAGTTTTTCTTCCTCCTCAAAGTGCTTTAGAATCACATGTCCTTTGATCACTCAAAGGTAAGTAAATCTTAGTGTTTTCCCCCCCATTTTATAGGAGGGGAAGCAGAGATGTCCTAAACTGAGAGGAACCATGAGGGTTGGTAGCAGAGCCAGGTTTAGCACCCTGAAGTTTTTGATTGCTGACTTGTTCTTAGAACACTGAATATCTCTCTCCTCTCACAGCCATCTGCCAAATCTTTTTTTTTTTTAAAGTTTTTTACTCTTGTTCTTTATTAACAAGCTACTTTATTTCCTTGGAGTCATATTGGATCACAAATGGGTGATTTCAGAATGAACCTACAGAAAACTCTCAGACAATCCATACTCTGGGACTGGGAAACGCTCAATGGAAGGTGGCCACAAAGGTGTAGAAATGTTCTGCCCTGCTGTTGGACTCAAGTTCAGTCAGTGGAAAGAGCTGGGTAGAAACTGGAGACCAGTTAAAAAGGTGAAAGCCACAGTAAAGCCAGCAGGAATGGTCGCTAGCCAAGTGGACAGCAAGGGGATGGCATCTTCCTTTGTCTGGCAGCATCGCTCCGATTCCCTCTGCCCTCCTCTTCTCCCTTGCTGGGGTACGGCTGTCGGTCCTGCCAGGCCCTGGGATGAGGGTGCATCCCAGGAGAACTGCTGGGCTCACGGCAACAGCAGAGGAAGTGCTCAGCAGTCTGGCCCCAAGTCAGGAAAAGGACTCAAAAATGATCCTTCATTGATGGTAATCACGAAAAGTAAACAAGTGACCTCTGCCAGCCCTTCTCAGTTTGCACCGAGCCAAGAGCAGGTCTGTAACAAAACCTCTCTCCACGCAAGCACACGGGCCTGTCCTGCTGTGAAGTGTCTGTGAGGCCGCTCTTCCAAGAATGTGAAAGCCTACCCTGAGCCACAGCTAGTGAGGGATATGACTGAACCGTGCCCGAGGAGCAGGAGATGGGAATCCATCTGTTACATAACTTGTCTTTAATTGGAGATGTAGATACATGTGTTCTCCTCTCCGGGAGGTCCTGGGTCAATCCCCGGCACGGGCCGGGTGGGCAGCCATCCCTCTGCTCTGGCCAGCCCGTATTGCACCCGTGGGGAGCCTTCTCCTGCCCGTGTCCCTGAACTCCTGTGACACCAGCAGCCAGACACGTGGCTCCAGCTAAACCACGAGGAGCGCTCCGGGAAGGGCGTGAGGAGATGGGGACGTCTGCTGAGGTGGCCACCGAGATCTCTTGGTTTGAGAAGTAACTGAGTACAAGCACACATTGATATTGGTTGGAACAAATACACAAACACACACACACACACACTCTTCTCTGTGTGTGTGCATACATTAAGAGAGTGATGGTACTACCTCGGACAGTTGGGCCAGTATCTGTCTAATTACAGCCAGCAGCTCTATTCCCAATTTAAAATAACATTTGAAAGGAGAGAGGGGAATTAAGTCCACAAAATATTATTGTCACCTCCTGATGTATGAGTGACCATTTCCAGAGCGTGACCAGTGACAAGGTGCTCCCGCATGCCTGACCTGACTGGAACCATCGCTGCAGAGGCGTCCCCTCGGGGAGGGGACAGTCACCACTTGCTCCAGTTGCACCAGGTGCAGTCCTTTTTGTCCTTGTCCTTAGCAATGAGGGAAGGATGGGTGTTCCCTTGCCTGGCTGTTGGTGAGTGTTTGTCATCACAGGTTGAGGTGGTTGCTGTGTCCGTGTGCCAGCCTTGGGATGCTCGTGGGGGCCGGGGCATCACCAGGGCCTGACTTTGTTCTCCATTTGTGCTTGCACATCCTAATGACCATTTAGTTGTGGAATTAGTGCCATAAAGGAATGGGTAGTTATTTCATTTAAGACTGAAGGAGAGACTTCAGGCTGTAACTTGCCCTGACATCCCACAGTCTCTGAGATTGCCACAACTGTTCTGTTGAGGGAGAAAAGGGTTTGATGTGTTTTTCTCTTCTGTCTTGGCAATGCAATGAAAGGGAAGCTATGAAATATGTATCTGCTAAATACCAACTTGATCAGAAAAACCCCTCTTGTGAAATGTCCTGGATATCCAAGGGTTTGTAACCGATACCACGGCAGGGCCGGAGCACAAGGCAGGGGCCGAGGGAATGTAGGTGTTTCTCTCCAGGGACATGGGCTCACCACAGACTGTGCTCGGGGCACTTCCCCCCATAAGTAGCCAGGAGCAGCTTTGCTAATTCAGAAATCAGGCTCTGTTTATATTAAGCCCAAATTGTTTGCAAAAACTGGAAGCAATTCAGCTTGTGCAGTTTTAGAGCTAATTATGTGTATGGAAAATACTCAACTGTACCAAGAATGTAAGAAATCTTCTAATTTATTCAATACATTGTTTCACAACATATTTCACACTGACTGTTGCCACTGAACCAAACCTTATCTCAGGTCATTTGCATTCATCTCCTGTCTGTGGATTAAAAAAAATAAAATTAAAGTCATTCTCATTTTCTTAGTTTATTCAGTAATTGCCAGATGGGTTCTGGTGCAGCAATGCAGACTCCACGCACTAAACTTTTCCGGTTGCCATTTACAAACCCTTTTGCAGACAGAATCCACTGAAGACAGCCAGTGAAAGGCTCTTCACTCCAGTTTAATAAGGTAACTAACAGGGCTCGGCTCTGGAAGTGGGACGGTTTAAGGTTTTATCACCAGTGCTTTTTTCTGGCTCATGCTGGTTAACCCAATGCCCGAGCTAAAGGTGCTTACACAACTCACTCGTTGGGACGGGGAGTGGGAACCAATCCTGCACTACTATCAGTAGTAGATTTATCTGTAGGATGCCAACTAAACACCAGTTTTATTTCATCTGCCAATCATTTTGTTGTAGCATGTTGCAATTCTGCATGTCTTGGCTACAATGGTTAAAAAATTTTTCTCTGAATGAGTGGACAGTCAAGACTAATATTTATTTTAAAAAAGTAAAACAAAATTGTAAGCACTTTTTGTAAAACCAATGTCTGTTTTGTTACATACTTTTAATGTTGTGCTTTGTAAATGTCTTATTTGTGTAATAAATAAAGTTAATGCAAGTAGAAGTGCTGGCACTTACATCCAGAAAATGATGTAATTCCATTTTATTTTATTTTTAAATACTTTCTGGCTTACTAATCAAGCAGCAACCCACCCAGTTTTCCCCTTTTATTATTTTGTTAAACTCTGGCTTCAGGAGAGTTCAACAAACGTTCGTAGTAAATGGATATAATTTCCTAGTTAGCAAACCAGTCATTAAAGAATACCTCTGGTGTACATTATTACAATGATCAATCAATATTAAAGTACTGAGCAAAAAGAGAGGAAAGGAATTCACCAGGACAGCTAACTAAAATCTGGGAAAATAATGTTGATTAAGATGGATTTGAATGACTTCAACACCGAATCTGAGGCACTCTTTTTAACAAATTGTTTTCAGGCTTAATAATGTTTATACATCCTACACTGCACACCTCTCAGGAATATTATTGTGAGTACAGTCGGCTTTTTTGCCGTGGCTTTTGCTCAGCATGACTGATTAAATGATTATTTCCATTTTTGTTTGTGCTGACAAAGATGACAGAAAGATTATATTCCTGTCGAGGGAAAGGGTGAGACAAATCCACGAGGACAAATTGCCTTTATTGTGAATCAGATTACCTGCTTTGCTGGAATATTGTCTAGGAAAAACTGTTCTATGGTTTCGGTTTGTGCTCAGTTGTTATATCCCAGGCTTTCCGGCAGGTCCGAAGGATCCATTCATGTTCATCATTGTCTGAAAGGGAGAGAAACACAGCGTTAGATATCACCATGTCGGATCTGCTCTTTGCATCCCTGGGGTCCAGCTCAAACAAGCCATTTTTCCTTTGAAAAAGAAATCAATTTTTTAGCCATTGGCATCTCTTAGAGCACATTTGTTTTGTTTGTTTGTTTAAAAGATCGTGTGCTGTTGTGTGGGAATTTGTCAAGGCAGGAGGTACTGGATCTGTGGCAAGGACAGATTATTCATCTGTTTGATAAGCTTAGCTTGGGTGAATGACAAGATTCACATGTATAGATTTTATATTTTGCCTTCTTGGGCAAAATATGCAGGAGAAATGTTAAAACAATCAGAAATTAAGATAGGCATTTTTAAAATACTCTGGCTGTGTTGCTTGTCTGTTTATGAAAAGTGAAGGTAAAGAAAAATTTCTAGTGAAATCCCATGTTCTTGTCTTCCAGCTTTTCTTTCCATGCTGTTTTTGAGGTGTATGTTGTGGCAGGTATTGATAAGCTGATGTAGTGGCTGAGAGATATTTTAGACCAACTCCTGTGTCCTTTGTTAGTATTCATGTCTGTCGTATTTATTCTGAGAGCATAATGACAGTGTGGAAAGAAAATAAAAGCAAAGACAATGTAGGAAAAAGCAACTGACCAGCAAAGTTTGAATAGTCATTTTGTGCATGATTTACAAAAAAATAGCTTGGTGAATGTTAAGTTGTGGCTTCTTAATTTCAGGGATTTAAATAGTCTTGTCTCCAAAAACTGTTCTGCAGCCTTTTCTTTTGTGTTTGTGTAGGAGAAAAGAGATCTGTGTAGTAAACCAGGAAAAACAAACTTCAAAAAGCCTTGGGAAAAAAAATCAAAGTATTACTTAAAACAATACCTGTATTTATTTTTATATAAATGAAATATATTCGAGCTGCTTCTTGTGTTTACCACTGTCTTAACAAATTCATATTAGCTGTTTGTGATGTGTGTAAAAATCTTAATTTTGAGTATTTGTGGCAGCCCTTGTTACGTAAAAGAACAGATGACTGGGAGGAGGATGGAGCCGAGGGGGTGTAACCCCGGTGCTGCGACCATCACGGTTCCATCTATTCACACTGCTGAGCACCCTGCTTAGGCAGGTCAGAAAAAATGGAGAAAGAAGCATGCTGCTTCTCTAGGAGTCAAATTTTTATGGAGATCTTCTGATTGTGGAGTTGTACCTTTATGCTGGAGCGACAGAGGGGCCCTTGAAATGCAAAAGATAGGAAGGTCCTGGGAATGAAGTGTTAAACTAAGGAGTTCCCAGAGGGGTATGTGACAAATTCTGACGCACAGGTCGTCAAGCCTGAGGGTTGATCCTATTGACTGTGGTGGCTTGTGAAATGAGTCAGCTTTGTCTTTCCTTTTTTCTTCCCTTTTCCTTTAATGCTGCCCTCCCTTTTCTCTCATTGCTGGCCGAGTGAGTAGGCTCTGCTGGCATCCTGGGGAAAGGAGGAAAGCATCCTGGTGGAGGCAGGAAAGCATCCTGGTGGAGGCAGGAAAGCACGTGCCAAGGTGCTTGCTTTAATGACTGCAAAATATTCATAACTTGGATAGAATAGCTAAGTTCAGCTCCTTCTGTGTTTCACTGATCTCTTTTTTTATTCCTTATAGATTCATAGACCCATAACAAAATACCCCGTTAATGGCACATTTCTAATTCGGGTATAAAGCAGGAGAAAATAGATGCTGAAAAAATACGCTGAAAGGGAAATTAAAAACATGAGCACTGAGTCTTGCTAAAAGACCACGCAATCCTCACAGGCAGATTCCACTGAGGGCTGCAGCAGGAATGCAAATGTGGTCCTAAAGCTTTCTTAAAAACAACATCCAAGCCATAATCAATGTGTTGGCTTTTGTTCTATGCTCTAGGTGTTGCAGATGTGATCACGTGAGCCTCGGCTGTGACAGATATTGTCCAGTCTCTGTGCCTCTGTGGCTTTAGCTGGAATTGCCTTAACTTAAAAAAAAAATAGTTTATCTGAGCTTGTAATAATTGCATGAAAAGGAAACTTTTGTCTATTTGTGTCATGGTGAAGGAATAAGAAAACTTAGAGACGCTGTGCATCACCAATGTCTGGCTGGTAGCTGGGCACACCTGGCTCACCTGAGTGCTACAAATAACCAGCCTGAGTCTTTCTGAGCTTTTGACAGCACTCACTCAGCTGAGCAACAAGGGTGTAAGCACAAAGGAAGGCAGATGTAACTTGGCTTCAGCTCATAGGTTTCCAACATACCCTTGGTTTGCCCAGATTGTTTCCTTCTGCACTCTGGGATTTCCTGCTCTCCTAGGGAAGCGCCCAGGACAAGTCACTCTGAGGATCTTAGCCCTGCCAGACTGATTCCAAAATGTCTTGGTTCATGCAGTGATCTGAGCCCATGCAAATTAAATATGTGTTCATAGGCCCTGCTTAACCTGCACATAGTTTAACCAGATGTAAAAACTAAACAAGCAATGTGAATTTCAACTTTGTGCAGGAAAAGGGAAAAAAAGACATAATGACTCAACATAAAGTAAATCCCTAGAACTGCCATCCAACCCAGTGTGATGTACAACTGGTCCTTGGTCTAGGGAAGGGGAAATGAAAGAATTGATCCGGGATAGGAAGAAGAACCACAGCCCAGGGATGAGAATGGCTCCAGGGCTGGCTATGGGAGAGGAAGCAGGGAAATATTAGAATGTAAAGAGTTAAGCTATGGTAAAACATACTTTTGCTACACTAAAGAAGACTGGTTGATAATTACTGTAGTTTTAGGGCTATTTGAATCAGTGCAGCTGCAACCTCTTCAGTAGTAACCCCTGAAACAAGACAAACTGGGTTTATTGTACTGAACAAGTCTTAAAGCTCCTCCCTGATTGTTAGTAATTGGCAGCAATGGACTTAACAGCCTCTTGACTACCCTTTTTACACTCTACCTGACTGTGCAGCTAACAATTTAAATCACAGATGCCGATCCTTCTTTGTGGCAGCTGCTTGTTAACTACACGTTCCTCTTTTTCTGTCACTGGCTGCTTCCATAACCCTGCAACACCAGGGTTAGATTGGAGAATCACATTTCATCAATATTTAAAATGGAATTAAACCTTGAAGTTTGATTAATGCTACCAGATAGTGAGTTGTAATTACTATTTTGCAAATTGCAATTGTTTGAATATGTTAATATGATTGTCTAAGCACATCTTCACCTTCAGAAGTAATTTTCCTTTTAAAAAAGATTTGAAAAAAATACAAACTCTTTAATCAGTGCTAAATTATCACCCTGTGCACAATTAGGTAGAATGGGGTTCTTCGTGTGGTGTGCTGAATTTTGTGTCAGCATATTTATCTTTAAAAGTTTATCCATTTTTTTAGATTTTCCTCAGTAGAATAAACAGTGATGAAACAGACTTTGCTAAAAGAGGACTAACCATGCTGGTGTTTGAAGGTAAAGGAAAAAGCTTTGTCTGAGCATTTCACTGCAATCTGGTGTATCCCTGTGCAGTTAGTAAATGTTACCCAGTTATTTCTTCCAAAATCAGTGAAATATAATCATTATTATCATGACATATTATTGGAATCTTGAAACTGAGACAGCAAAAGATTGTAATGGATGAGCTCTTGAATTATTTCCTTGTGTCTCAATCAAAAATGAGATCAGTTTCTAGCAGCCACTAAATATATCTTGAATATTGTGGGTGAGATCCTCAGCCAGCCCACACTGGGACAGCTTCTCTGTTATTTTTGTGATTAATTCAGGCTGTTTTCATTAAGCAGGCAGAGGCACATGGAGCCAACCCTGGCAGGCACCTGCACGACTGGTCCCCAGAAACAGCATCTGCCCACAATAGATGATTAACCAGGGGTGCAAGTCCTCCTGATCTCCTGTTGGACACTGTCCACACAGCCAACAGGTCAGTCTGGAGAGTCTCTTCAGGTAAATAAGACCCAGATAAAGCTGTTGGTTGTAACGTGTTCCTATAAGCAGCCCATTTCAAAATTGGTTCTTCTCACCAAATATTGCTTGGCAATTTCTGCCTTGTTTTGGGGGCCTTTAGGGGAAGTTCCAAATGTCAGCAAAGTCACACGGGTGTCACAACCACTGTTAGGTGTATTCCACAGTGAGCTCAAACTGCAGCCCGCTTAAATCAGTGCATTTCTGTTCTCTGCAAAATGAAACCACTTGCCTCCTTTCCAATGTTCAGGCTAAAAGTAGTGGCAGAAGAGATTTCCCCAAATACCACACTCCAGATTTATCTCTCAACTGGGATTAGAAACAGCTGAAAATTCAGGGTGGCCTTGCTTCAGGGTGCTTCCAAGGGATGACATGAAAACACACTGTAATTTAGGTGCGTTTAATCTTGCTATATTAAATGCATATTGCAAAGTTTAGAATTATTTGCTTCTAACTATCGTGTTTCTGTGTTGCTTATGGAAACCTCAGCTGTGAGAGACTTCTGAGGACTCTGCATGCATAGGTGCCTGCCATGGCACAGAGCTGAGACTGTCAGCACAGGCAGTATTGCCATGGAGGCTCCTCTTAACTATTGCTTTCCCAGGAAACCACCTAGAAGTTGTGTTGAAATCAGAATACTCAGCGGCTTAAATAGGGAAAAACCTACATTGTTCACCTTAAAAACCTTGTCTGACCGTGCTAGGTCTTCGTAGCTGTATGTGTTCCTTGTGTCTGAGATGCTGTGTCTATGCTGGAGGCCTGGTGCACTCTGCAATTCAGCTCCGTGTCTCCCTCCCCTGCCCAAGAGCAAGTTGGGACCAGATGTGAGCGGGTGCCATCCTTCTGTGTGCTCTGTTAGAGCCCGTGGGAGCGAGGAGGGGGTCGGTGTCCCTGGGATGTGCCCTCACCAGGACAGGGAGAGCTCAGAGCCCTGGCACGGCCCAAGGCCCAGCCCTGCTCAGCTTTCTGTGCCCACGCTTTGGAAGGGAGTGTTTACAACACACCATCCTTGAGCAGCAGCTGAGCTTCCTCTCTGTTTGCAGAGGGCCAGGCACACACAGCCCATTGTAAACAACAATATCACCGAATTCTTTCACATCCCTGACTCCTCCCAGCACCCGCAGCGCGGTTTATCATGTTCTTCCACTGCACAATTACAGAGGCATGTGATAGCATCTCAGCCATGGGTTCTGCCTGGCACACCCCTTCCATTTCCACTGCCCCCTCCGGGTCCCTACCACCCCTTTCCTTACTGCACCTGACCCCACCAACATCAAGGCTGGCAAGAAAATGGAAAATATGTTTTCAATTAACCTTTGCTTCCACCCACAAATTCTCACCCTTCCATTCCCTTTTAATTACTGTCATTCCAAAATGGCCCCCAAATGAACTTTCCATCTCTTGTAAAACTTGTTTTCACATGAACAGTATGTTGAATGTAAGTGCCTATAAGACTCGTGTGTAACCTATTTAATGGATTCACAATAGGATGGTTAGCACCCAAACAAAGGTGTTATTCTTGGCATGCCACTCTTTGGAACTGAAACTTCCACAGTTTTCAAAAAGATAAGACCAGGAAACCAGAAGGAACAATATATCTGCAAAAGCTATAGCTACTGAAATTACCGTAGTCACTTACATCACGATGCAAATATTAATATTATCACTGCTGGCTATTGTCTGGAATATAAATTATGTTGGTTCGTAATCTATTTTGCTGAATGGAGGTTGTTTTAGATTAAAACACGTAAACCAAATTTAATCTAAAAATATTCTTGGTTGCTCAGATGAGAAGTCTCCAAGTATCTCTGTCTGTCACCTGAGCAGACTTTGACACTGAAAGACATATGTATGAATTTTGCAATGGCATCCAAAATGTGCCTGATCTTAACACATTTCTATATAAAAAGATATGAAAAGAGCATATGACGGGTAGGAAAATTGGTCCAACATTTTAAAAAGTGTTTAGGGTAGAGTAAGAAAAAAAAAGGGTAAGAAAACCCTCCCAACTTTTCGTAGGAGTCTGGGATCTTCATTTTAAATGAAGCAGCCTCAATTTCCCTCTGCCATCTTCACTGCTCAGCCATTTGCCTTGCCCACTCAGCAGTCCCAGTGTGATACTTGCCAGGGTTCTGCCACTCCTCCTGCTGAGATCTGGCTCCTCAATTAATTAATTTGTTAAGCACTGGGTATTTAGATCCAGAGCTCTGACATCAGAACAAAAGCTATCTAACTAAAAGATAGGAAGGAGTAGACAAAGTGGCACTTGGAGATCCAGATCAAAGAGTTATTATACAATTTCTGACTTGCTTCTGGATGTAGCATTTTTCAAAGCTTCTGACTACCACAGAGTCTGGAAAGCAAGTACCCGAAAACTGGAATTGTATGAATGTGGCTAAAAACCTATGTCCTGGGACTAGATGCAAGGGAAAAAAATATGTGGGAGATGGAGGAGACAAGACCAGGAGGTGAATTTGTAGGTAGCTCTGTAGAGCCTGGTGGGCAAAGAGAAGCTGAGTGCCATGGAAGAGAGAGAAAATATTTTTTGCAGTGGTATTTTGGAGGAATATGAATCAAAGAGGCCAGAAAGAGGAATTAGCAGTAAAACAGACAAGCACTCCAGCTGTTGCAAGAAAAGCAAAGGGCTACTCGCATTCGTATGCTCTACTTGTGTAAACGGAGAGCAGTATTGGCTCTCTGCTTTACAACCCTGCTTTCAGAAATAAGTTTGTCAGCCAAAGTAAAGAGAAAAAGATCAATGGATTGCAATAAACGGCATTTAACATAAAAATGAGTAAAATTTACAATCCAGTTAACTTGTTAAATGTTATAAAATCAGCAAACAATAGACACAATTTGTTTTGTTCAGAGCCCAGAGGTAGAGACCAAATCCTCTAAATTAATTTCTGCAAAAGCTGGGGTTTTTTTCCAAACAGGTCTGGATCCTATTCGTTGTAGAATATACTGATTACCAACTATTTTTAAGAGCTTTACACAAACATTATTTCTTTTGTTGTGTGAAATGCAGAATCAGCCATCTGGCAAATGCCCCAGAGCTAAAATCTTTTACATGACATATAATTCAAAATGATTAAATATACAACAGAAAATAGCTATAGCATTGCACTTAAAATAGCATGAACTTTTACTGCCGATCAAAACTGATTTCTTTAGCTTAACAAGTATCCAAAGAACAATTATTTGAAGAGCTTTTAAGAGTTTCAATATGTAGGAACTAAACCTCATCTAAATTCAGTATCTTAAGTCAAATAAAAAAGAAACAAATGTACAAAAGATTAAATGGTCCTGCCTTATAAGTAGACATTTAAATCTATGGTAAGCTAAATTCATTCGAACAAAAATACTATATTCCCTCTGTATGTGTATTGCTGGGGCTTTCCTCTCCTTGCTCAGGGCATCTGCCAAAACAACTTGTACATTCTTAGGCAATGACTAGGGACTACCCTGGAATCAGGCTGTTCATCCACTCCCTCCATCATCAGAACGGGCAATTTCAAAGAAGAACAGGGAATAAAGCTCTGTGCATGATCCCTCAGTGCAGTCAATCCTTTTTTCCTGCACCACAGTCGACTCGAAGTTAAACTTGCTGTCTTTTTTCCAGAAATACTCCAGGCCTGAAAAATTGCCAGGTCCTCATCCCACACCCAATTCTCCAGTAGTTTCTGAGACAGAGCACGCAAACATCTGCATGTATTTGGGGTACATGAGGGTAGGTACAGAAATATTACCCTGAGCGATTATTGAGTGGTTATGGCTGTTTCTCAACTACATTTTTCAGACAAGTCAAAGTCTGCGTTTCCCAAAAAGCACTTGGTGTAAGTCAGATCTGAGTTGTAAGGAAAAAAAAGCCCAAATGTAGGAGATTTCTCTCGTGGATTTGCATACTTGGATAAACCTGAAATGGTTGAACATATCGTTGCTGACTGTCCAAAAAATTTGTGCTTCTTAGTTCTTTCAGACCAAGCATGAGAGCCTCCATCCCAAGGTAACAACGTGAGGAAATTGTAAGTCTGTAATTATTAAGGCTTAGAATTAAAATGGCTTTGCCCCCTTGCCTGGGGAGTCAGGCCAGCCCCACAACTGAGGAACCTCAGATGTTCTAACCCCAGACTTCTCTAAACTATACAAAAATAATGTTCTTGAATCTTGACCTTTTCAGCTCATAATGATTCCTGAAGCAGCAGGATTTTTCCTGCTGCTTTTCACAAGACTTTCAGGCTTGTAGAAATGCTGATTGCTGGCTGGCTTGGGACTGCAGCAACACCAAACCCCCTCTTAATAAGACACTTGTCCTGGTCTTCTGGACCTAATCCTGCTGTTAATTCAGTTCCCTGACTGAGCTCTGAGTGAAAAGGCAGAGTTTGTGTCTTTCTGTGTCTTTTGATTTATAGGAAGAGGTACAAATATATTCCAGGTAATACTGACTGCACTACAGGAAGCTCCCCTATGCACAATACTAATTAAACCTGATGAAGAAGTATGAAAATAGTAGGGCAACTATCCTCATATTAGAAAGAGGAAAAGCATGCTTTCTATTATTTAACCCATGCCTGGGAAAACCACAGGAGAAACAATGCAATTTTAATCAGAAATATCTTTGCTTTTCATCAAGACAGGTGACTCAGGCAGTCTCCTGAGATTTTTTCCATCTCAGTATTAAAAATTTCCTATATTTGATGGTATTTTCTCTTTGAAAGTTATGGGCTTCTCTGATATTCAGAGGGCCTAAAACCTGGCTGTCACACCTCTTCTTGTACCTCCCTGCTTTGCATTAAAAAATAACATCTTGTAGTTTCTACTTTTCACTGAAAAACTGGGAAATCTTCCGATCTTTCTGTTGACCAAACTCTGTTACAAAGGTGCCAGGAGTCCTATTTCTGGGGGAAAAAAAGAAAAAGAGAGGAATACTCCTGGTGAAACAGGAGCCTGGTCCCAGTATCTATTCAAAATAAACAACGTATCTTCTTACAAATGAGCCTACCCATTCTTATTTATGTGCTCAATTTTGCGTACTTCGCAATACTGGAAAAAAGAAAAGCTTGAAGAACACATGGAGAATCAAGAGAAATTTGAGCATCCCCAAGGAAACAGAGGTTTAGGGACGGAGTAATAACTGCAAGGCTGTAATGAGAATTTGGAAAACTTCGCTAGATAAAAACGTATAACAAAGCTGTTGCTGTCATTTCATTCCCTGGGCCTGATTATGTTTTCACGATGGGCCTTTGCACTGCTCTAGCAGCGAGAGCTCTCCAAGTAAATGAGTATCAGACCTCCGAGCTAGCGAAGTGTAGGGCTTGCCAGACTCCTCAGGAGTCTCTGTGGTGCTCGACATCCTCTCATCTCCACAGAGAAGTGCTGGAAGCAAACTCAGGAGTTTCAAATGGCGGCTGCTTTCCTCCCCTCTGGAACGGTACCTGGATGCTGCCGGTCTGGAGGCAAGGCCGTGCCAAGGCTCAGTGATTCCTCGCTCTCTTCCACAAACAGCCCAGAAACAATTAGGAATTGCTTCATAATAGGGCCGGGGTGAAAGGTGAGGACTGGAGTATTCTGAAGCCTGCTGCCAGGCCCGAGGAAGATAGTGTCATTTTGGTAAACCTGTCAAGCTGTTGTAAGATCTTCCTGAATGCTTCCTACCATCTGCTTTTGATGCTTTCAAGACTTGGCTGGAAGCCTGGAGGTTTTCCTGCTCTTTCCTGCCCAACCTATAATGGAGTAATTCTGGATCTGTTCCCTGTCATCTCAGCCTCTTCCTCAGTTTCTTCTGCTTACAGCTGGGGTTTTTTTTCAAATTTTTTTTCTCTTTACTTCAGTGGCCTTGTGCCCTGAATCATCTCTCCTGGGGCGGCAAGAGTTCCTCTGATGTTGAACAAGTGCCGGGTTTTTCAATTGTGTTCATGTTCTTGAGAGGAAGGGTCTGGCCTACATGACACATTCCTTCTTCACACTCACATCAACAACTTTAACTTTGTGTCCAGGCTCTGGCTGGAAGAGCCACACAAAGCCCATCTCCACGACTCTGTCAGGCCGCACGCTGTGCCGGGCTGCCGGGCCAATATTGATTGATATAATTTGTAGGGTTTGAGATAAATGTCATAAAGGACAATGAGTTCAAAGAACAGATTAAAAAACAATAAATTGAATTCCAAGGCGTTCCCTCCTGTACTAATCTGTGGAGGTTCCTGTGTTTTTGGAAAGCATGTTGCTTATCTTCCTCATCAGTAGGCCCACTGCATTCCAGTATTTTGGATCAATGCCATTTGTAATAATCTAGATCAGTTTTTATTCAACGTTTATAAAACAGGCCATGTATCACAGGGTATATTTTATAGCAGATGTTATCTCCAATTCATTTAAACCCCCCCCCACTTCCCTCCTCCAATATCACAGTGCACACTCACAAAAGCTCTTGAAAGTAGAGCAGAGCAGAATTTTTTTACAACAAATAGTAAATTTGCTGAAAAATGGAGTTTTCAAGCAACAAAACTGTTAAACTGTAGCACACTGAAAATGAAATGTTCTGTTTTCTAGAAAAAAAGAGGTTTTGCAACTTGGACATTTGACCAAAAAAAAAAAAAAAAGCAGGGTGGGTGGTTGCTTTCAGAAATCAGTTTCATTTTAAAAACCTCTGCACTGAAAAGGTGATAAACACAAAGACTAAATAGCCAGAACACAAATTTGGTTTTTTTCGGGTCCGATTACATTTTTTGAGTTATCCCAGTGCCAACTGTTTGGGGATCTTCTGTGGCTTTTAATTTGAAAACTTTCTCTTTGGGCTTGATAAGAACTAATTTTCCCCAAGGCTTATTAATTTGGGTACTTATCCATGTATTTGCCAGACTCTACTCCAAATACAGCTCTCCAAGGTGAGGGTTTCCTGTTCAGGAAGGCAAGACCCAGATTAATTTTAATAAACTGGACTATTCCAACATGCAGAGATAAGCACATGCTTAAGCACTTTGCTGGTTCACAACATGGAGCTTTTCAGCTTTCAGGATTGGTGATGTGCCCCCCTCACAACCACTCCCTTGCTTGAGATCATAACAGAAGAGACTGAAGATTTTTCTGAGATTAACATACCAAATGGTAATAAAATATATTTATTCATATATGCTTGGGAATACTTCATTGTAATTTTGCAAAATATGATTCGTACAGCTCTGGGGATGCATAAATCACTGAAAAAATAAGTAAGTTAAAGATATTTTAGCTCAGTGATAATAGAACCAAGTCATGGAGTTGTTTATATTTTGGCTTTAATCAGGCAACCTAGAAGGTATGAGAATCAAACTTTTCTTAGTTTACCTTGCAGAAGAAGTTAAATCATACCTGCATTTCTCAGAAACTTGTGCTTGTAGTCAACAACAACTCTGGTTTTCGGGTTATAGAATCCATCACCACAGTCATAACAACCTTCTGGGATTATTTTGGGAGGATCCAGATTTGTAAGCTGAGGAATGCCTGAAGGGGAAAAACAAGGTTTGATTTTTTTTTTAAATTTATGCCTTTGATCAACATAACTAACATACATCTCCATGGTGCTTGCTATAAAAATTACATAGTTACCTCACAATAAATTTTGTAAAACATTTCGTCAATTTTGCAGATGGGGAAAATGAAAATGGAAAAATGCACACACAAAGATTGTGTGATAAAAAGTTATCACTTTGATTTCCTCATTCACAGTCCTGTGATTCAGCCCACCAAGTTAATAATATAAGTACAACCCTAAAACCCAAAATGGGGCCAGGAGAGACTCGCTGGCCTCACAGAACTCCATGTCATCACTAAAATATTCTATGTATTGTGTGTATTATGTTACAGATTTACTCTTTTTTTTTCCTTATAAATCCACCTTTTGACTACAATAAATAATAACATTATAGAAGTCTTTAGGAAAAACATAGACTGAACACAAATGTCTGTTTTGGTATCTCCTAAAAAGCTACGTGGGGCAGATGCCTGAAACTTCATTTGATGTCCTGGACGCAAACTAATTGCCTTTGCTCAACTTTTCTGTATCAAAAGCACACAGCTGGTGCAGCGAGGGTGAAAGGTATAAAAGGGTTAATCAGGATATTAAAAGCTGTAGATAATAAAGCCCTGTCCTGTGGGTCATCACTCCAAGAGACCCGCTGTGGATGCAGTGCTGCATCCCAGGCTGTGCTGGTGGAAGGTGGTGTCCACATTCTTCTGGCAGCGTCTAGGGTTGTATGAAATTACCCAGAGCATTTCTGCTCCATGTTACTCATGTAGCTGAATTAATCTTTCTTAAGCAAAGTTGTTAGTTTAATTCCTTCCAGACTCTCAGGATCGCAAATGCAATTTAGTACCTGGTGGTTTAAAACCAGAACAGATTTCTGTATAAAATCTTCTGTCGTAGCCATCGCAGTAATGCCATTTTTCCTCGTCGTATTCGAGACCATCTGCAAAAGTGAATTTCCCCTGCAAAACACGTTTGAGCGCAGAGTTAATAAACATGATGGATGGACGGAACGCCAAGGCCAGGTTGCACCGGCAGAGCCCCAGCAGGGCCAGCGCGGCTCCGCTCGGCTTTTGTCGGGACTCCTGTCTGTGGTGCCCGGCCGCCAGCAGCCTCCCCCCACCCCGAGGGGCCGAACACTGGCTTGGCTCGGAAATCCACGTATTTCACCCCAAAGCCTCCCTGGCGGCGGGGTCTCCGGCCAGCGGAGGCCGCTCGGGGTGAAGCCCCCCGGCCGTACCTGCGTGGGCACCCCGCGGACCCAGAGCGCCCGGTATCCGCCGCCGCTGGGGAGCAGCAGCTCGCCCGGCCCGTGGAACATCCCGTCCCACAGCGAGCCCCGGTACTCGGTGCCCGTCGGCAGCGCGTAGCAGCCGAATCCTTCCATCCTGGAAGAGACGGGGGTGGGTGCTGCTGGCAGCCCCGCGCCCCCGGCGCCCCCCGTTCCCACCAGCCCCCCGC
>VZTE01004704.1:1757283-1776189 GCA_013397775.1 Eulacestoma nigropectus
GCCCCCTGCCCGCCGCCCCCGCCGCGGTCCCGCCCCCCGAGGCCGCGCGTGCGCGCTGCGGGGCGGGCGCTGAGGGCGCTCAAGGAGAGCCGCCATGCCCGGGGTGCTGCGGGTGCCCCCGCTCGAGGAGCTCGATGTGCAGGAGGTGAGTGCGTGAGGGGCAGCGGGACCTTCCCCGCCTCGCCCTGCTTTCCCCGCCCGCCCTCACGGCCGCTGTGCCCCGCCGCAGGTGACGGTGAGCTCGTCCGTGCTGAAGGCCGCGGCGCACCACTACGGCTCGCAGTGCGACCGGCCCAACAAGGAGTTCATGCTGTGCCGCTGGGAGGAGAAGGACCCGCGCAAGTGCCTGAGGGAGGGCCGGCAGGTGAACCAGTGCGCCATCGACTTCTTCAGGTGAGCGGCCGGCCGGCGGAGCCCCACGGGCCTGGAGGTGGCGGTGCTGCGGGGCCTTGCCCGGCAGTGTCATTCGAGCGCTGGCGCTCACTCGTTCCACCTCTGCTCTGGAGACGGGCTGGGAGAGCTGCGGGTGTTCATCCTGGGGAAGAGAAGGCTCCGGGGTGACCTTAGTGCAGCTTTCAGTACCAGAATGGGCTACAAGAGAGTGGAGAGGGCCTTGTGACAAGGGTATGAAGTGACAGAATAAGGGGGAGTGGCTTCACACTGACAGAGGACAGGTTTAGATTAGGTATTAGGAAGAAATCTTGCCCTGTGAGGGTGGTGAGGCCCTGGCACAGGTTGCCCGGAGAAGCTGTGGCTGCCCCATCCCTGGAAGTGTCCCAAGGCCAGGCTGGACGGGGCTTGAGGAAGCCTGGGATAGTGGAAGATGTCCCTGCCCATGGCAGGGGGTGGAACGAGTTGAACTTTAAGGTTCCTGCCAATCCGAACTATTCTGTAATTCCATGATTCTATTTAAAAAGGCTGCCACCATGATGGCCTTCAAAACTTTTATACTTGCTTCTTAAACTTTAACTCCTGGGGATAGAGGCCATGTGTTTTGTCTTGCTTACATATACGTGAATTTATTCAGTCATTTGAAGCTCTGTAGCCCTTGTTTCAGAGCAAGTGGCCTGGATTTTTGTTGGGAACTGAGGGCAGTGATGTGAGGCTGCTGCACCTTGCAGCTGTGTTATGAATTCCAGGAAACCAACCTGAGCATTGCATTGTCTGTCCTCCCTGTCTCACAGGTGAACTGCTGAGAAAGCTTGAGCAGGTGCACCTCCTGCCTCTCCTGACCAAACGTGTAGATCCAAGGCATGTGCCAGTACTGCTAGTAAAGGACCTGATTTAATTACTTCAAGGCATGTCCACCTCCAGTGTAGCAGCTGAAACCTCTGTTCTAAGCATGGCTTCTTGAGCTTTAGACACAAAATGTTTTGGAAGCACTAGAGCACTGTATAATGTAACTAAATTATTTGGCAAAACGAAGATGTCCTGTGGAGGAGCTGTGAGCATCTACCCAGCAAAAATACCCTCCCACCTATCAGTTAAGTTATTGCTGTCATTAATTACAGCTGCAGTGATGGAAATTTTACAGGTATTTGTATCAAATACCGACTTGACTGAAGGTTTAGATGTTCCTGAGAACTTAAAGCTGCAAAAGCCACTTTATCCCGAGCTGAGGTTGGAATGAGTGAGCGGGAAGAGCGCTGAGGGGTGGTTGCTGAGGGGTTTGTGCCCGTGCTGTCCCCAGGAGCATCCAGACGCACTGTGCCGAGCCCTTCACCGCGTACTGGACGTGCATCGACTACACCAACCAGCAGGAGCTGCGCCGCTGCCGCAAGCAGCAGGCGGCCTTCGACTCCTGCGTGCTGGACAAGCTGGGCTGGGTGAGACCCGACCTGGGAGACCTCTCCAAGGTAACTTCTTACCCTTTGGGGCAGACAGGCAGATCCTGCTCTCCCTCCTTAGGCACATTTTGTCCAGACCAGGTCTCCAGCATCTCTTGGCCAGATGGCGATTTGTGAACTCAGCACTGGAAGTTTGTGGGATAATGGAGCTCAAGAGTGGCAGCATTTTCCAGGGTTGCTTTTCCAGAAGACTTGCGCTTTTCTTAGACAATGAAACTCTTGCTTTTTGCTTTTCCTGGTGTAGAGACTTTTCCTTTAGGAGTGAAGCTCATACTCACATGGAGCTACTCTGTAGTTGTGATGAAACACCCATCCCTTCCCTTTTCTTAGAAGTATTGAGGAGCTCTCATCAGCTGAACAATTTGTCCTTAGTATTGTTTGGTTCTTCTTGGTAGTTCTTCCTTGAAGTTCTGACTCAACCTGGCTATTAAATGCTGTGAGAAGTTGTATCACTTCTTTGCATTTCTTTCCAGGTTACGAAGGTGAAGACAGACCGTCCTCTGCCTGAGAATGCCTATCACTCTAGACCCAGACCAGAGCCAAACTCACCCACTGAAGGAGAGCTGAAGCCCTCTCCCCTTGGCAGCAGGCTCTTTTTCTGGTCCTGGTGAAGTGGGCAGGCTGTGCTGTGACTCAAGTGCAGAGATGTGGCACTTGCACATGTAAATTGTGTGGTGTGTGTTGGGTATTACTAATAATTAAAGAGCCCCAAACCATTACATGGCTGAGCAGACTTCTTTAAGCTCATAGCTTTGAGAACAATGCATTTCCCTGTTTTGCTCAGAGCTCTCTGCAGTCACACAGCCCTTGGGACCCTCGAGGCACCAGTAACGTCAGCTGGTTGATCATGATTACCAGGATTGTCTGTGATGTGTGCAGACGTAGTTCCAGTCTTTGACTGCTGTCCCATCAATCACAAACTGGCGTGAGACTTGATATACTTACTGAGAACATTGCCTCATGGATCAAGGAAACTCTGGGAACAAACAAGTCATTAATGTCTTCCCTTAGTCTTGGAACTGATAATTGTGCGTTTTTTCCAAGGGACTCCTGTAGAGGTTTAACCTAAAATCTGTCTTGGAGTAAGGGGTTAGTGGAATCTGTGGCATTTGCTAGGTATGAGGGCAGTGCTGTTTCTGCCATAAAGATCCCTGTTGTGCTTCCCAGCTGCTCATACAACATTGGTTAGTGACTTCCACTTTTTGGACTGTTCTGTTGGGGGAACACAAGCTACTTTATCAGAAAAATCATATTAAATTTTCAACACCTTTCAGGAAAAATTTTCTCCTAAGGGATCTTGTTCCCCATGAAGCAGTGTAAGAAAGGAGCTTGTATTCTGTCTCAAGGCCCTGACTTAAAGGGTTTGGGGCAAATCCTTCCCAGTTTATAACTGTGATGTTCTTTTTGATAGAAAAGTTAGTGAGCTTTTAAAAATTTATCTTTTCTACAATATCTGAAAGTCATGTTTTTCATAGGAGTTGGATTTAATCTTTCATTCACCTCCACCCAATAGAAAAAGCCTTATTATAAAGGTCAGAAAAAAATCCAATGAACTTGTTTTTCCAAGGCAATATGCAGTTTAACTTGCTCTGGGTGAGTGTCTCACCTGAACCATGGTAAAGAGTCTAACTGTGCTCTGCTCCTTGGGTAGCCTGCTGGTAGTTGAAGCTGAAGATTTACCATCTCCTTGTTTCAGGTTGGATTAAACTGTAATGGTTCTATAGCTGCAGCATATGTTTCTGATCCATGAAGCTAGAGGGAAAATTGTATAACATTTATCTAAAAATAGCTCATACGCTGTGTGGCTTCTGGGTTCTTGCTACTTTCTGCTGGGGTGCATTGACTGAAACTCAAAGCAGGTGCTATGTTTGCATTTTAATGTACATACCAGGCTGTCTTAGCAGCTCCTTGTCTAAATCTGTGAGCTGGTGCTGCATCTTTGCAGTTTCTCCCTGCAGATCACTGCCACCATCTCAGAGCAGCCACGTCTTGCTGAAGAAAGATAACCCTTCTCTGCAGAGACTGAAATCAGGACAAGCTTGGGGTCTGATTACATTCAGCTGAGTGAGTGAAATGAGGTTTGGCCGAGCAGAGGATAAATTGTTCTGGGATGTTAACACGTACCACATCAGATCTTTGCTGACCCACTCCAACAGCTGATCAGGAGTTTTTAGATCTTACAGTGTTCTGCTAATAACTTAATATTGTCAGCGTATTGTATGAACCGTTGCATTGCTGAACATCTGCTTTGGAATAAACAGGCATGGGCACTCCAGTAGTCAGCCCCTAATCACAGTTAAAGAGTATTTTTTCCTATTAGATTGCTTCTGAAAAGAAGGACATGCATAAGTAGGGGGGCACATTTTTTCAACAGCCTGATAGGAACCCCACCCTTAAGTTGGCTAGTACTGTAAGCAAAAAAAAAAAAAAAAGTGATTTATGCTGAAGCCTCAAAGGTTTAAGATTGTTCATCTGTTTCTTGACAGCTGAATCTACAGCCTCTTGGGTCAGAGGTGGGGGATCCAGTAATGATGCACTGATCATGGTTTAAATGTCAGAATTAACTGCTGGCCTGGATTCCCTCTTCAGTTTCAAGCAGGAGTGGGCAGGTGAAAGTAAAAAAGAGATCAGCAGAGGAGGACAATGAAATGATAAAGTCAAGTAGAATTCTGCTGTACTCTGAGCATTTCCTTCATTAACCTCTCTGAGATAATTGTTTCTTGTCTTTATCTCTTGGCTAAATCTCTGTGGAAAAGTGTTGCCAGAGGCTTTTTGTGGTGCTTTGGACAGTGCCTGAATGCAGCTATTTCTGCTCAAAATCCCGTGGCTTTACTCAAACCTAGATGCCCTTTTGGAGCTGTAATGGTAACTAGAACAAGTGGATGTCAAGACTGAGTAAAGACTATAAAAGTATTTTTTGAGGAATGTGTCTTGACAATTTTTGGCAGATGGAAAGCAGACAAAGATTCAACACAGATATTTCCCTGGCCCTGTGAGAAGTGTTATTTGCTGTGGGCTCTCATCTTTGCCAGAGTTTCTAATCACATGTTCAATTAACAAAATGTTAAGCCAGTGTTGTAGCTTGTCCCACCATGGGTCAGATTAGGCAGAACCTGCTCTGTTCTTTCAGACTATGGGTGGGAAGAGTAAAATCTGAGCATAATTTCAAATCTCAATAAGGTGACTGTGCATTTCTGGTGCAGCAGACTTGCATGGCAGTAGCACAACAGCATATTTCTGAGGAGAAAGTCTCTCTCCAAAACATCTGGCAGTTAGAGATGCCCTGGTTTCAAATGGTTCTGCTCAATTCAGGACTGTACAATCCTTTTGAAGCTCTCTGTGTGCTCTTGTACTGGAAGAATTTAGAAGGCAGAATCCATCTGGGCAGTAACAGGAGATTTCAGACTCCCTCTTGTGGCTGCGTTAAGCTGATTTTGGGCATCTCTCTGAAGATTTTGCCATCGTGAAAATCCAAAGGCTACTTAAATACAGAAACTTGATTAGATCTTTTGTCTTTGCTATAAAATTCGCATTGTCTCCACTTGATTTTTCCTACATATAAAAACTCTTGAGTATGAAGGGAGAAGAGGAAGAAAAATGGTTTGAAAACTTTCTGATTGCCTCAGTCACATTGATGTGGTTTAAGGAAGTTAAGGTAGAGTCAAAGTAGATGGAGGTGGTTGGGAAGTCACAGTGTACATTGTAATTCCTTCTCTGAATCCAGAAAGGAGATGACCCTGGTGCTGCAGGGTGGTTCTGCACGTGTGGGGCTGGTGTGAAATGGGTGGGACAGGCAAGAATGGGGAGCAGGTTAATTGCAATATTTACCTTTGTATGAAAGCACATTATTTCTCTTTGCTAGGAACAGACATGGCCTCACCAAATGGTCTTAATAATGTTAATAATTCTGTTAATAATTTTCTGTTTTTTCATGTGAACCGTTCTGCCTGGGGACTTGATGAGAATCTCAGGCACCTTCTGCATGGCTGAGCATGGTGCAAGTAGTACTTTGGCAAAGGGATGGGGTCTGAGAAAACACAGCACAGCAAACTAGAAGCAAATAGTCCGTGGTGTGAGTTTGGCTTTAAAGCAGTAAATCAGCACTGCAAGCAGAAGCAGATGCTGGAGGAGGGGTGGCTCCCAGACCCCTAAGGCAGGGCAGCAACAGCTCATTCGCTGGTGCAGGAGTTATTCCTGGGCTTGGTTTCTGCTTCAACAAATTTCTCCACTCCCACATGCTGCCAAAGCCTTAGCAAGCCCCACACAGGCATGGTGCAGGTTCCTCTGTGCTTGGCCAGGGCAGGCAGTGAGGGAGGAGAGCCCCATTCCCCTGTGCCCCAAGGCTGCCTGGCTGTGGAGAGCTGCTCCAGGCCGTCCCAGGGCTGGGACACAAGCAGAAGCTGCTGGGACACAAAGAGTTTTGCTGTACGTGATATATCCAGGAATAGGGCTCAAAGTAAAGAAGAAAGCATTTAATGGGGTAAGAGCTCTTTTACCTTGCCTGCATCCAAAGCATCTCCCCATTGCTGCTGCCTGAGAAATGTCTTAGATCACATTTGTCTCTTCCTGGTGCCTGAACAAAAGGATTCCAACCTGCAAGTTTCTGTGCTCTTGGCTGGGCTTGGCAAGTGCAGGTGGTTAAAGGGAGTGTTCGGTTCACACTGTGTTCTGCAGCACAAAATGGCAAACAGCTTTTGCACTTTTGATAGGATTTAAATTAATTTCTCCCTTCTCACCAGGGAAAATGAGGGCTGGGAAGAATGGCCATGCCTGTTGCTTTGTTAAGCTTGGCTTTGGCTCCAATTCTGGCACCAAGAAAGGAAATAAAATACAGGGAAGGGGAGCTCTATAAAAGAGCTATGCTCTTTTTGCTCCCGAGTGGATAGGTTAAACTACACAAAACCCTGAATCTGAGGCATTCCTCTAATATTTGTAAAATCAGCATGGCAGCTCTGTTAAGGGCTATGAGTCACCCTGAGGGTGGTTCAGCTCTTTATAAGTAGTAGCACAGCCTTCTGCTTCCATGCAAACGGGAGCGAGGGTTTTAATGGAGTCAGAATTACCCCTTTGGTTAGAGCACCGTCTGACCTCTGCTTTGTTCTCGCTGCCTCCCGTGTGCAGCTGTGCCGAGACAGGAACCTGACCCAGCTTTGGGAGAAAAGGGCTGGATGGAGCCCCTAAATGTGGAGCCCCTCTCCCCCGCCGCCCCTCCCGTGCCCAGCGCGGGCTCTGTCCAGGCTCTGCCGCTCGGTCCTTGTGCTGCTCCCGAGGGCCGGGGCGCTCAGGTGTGGCCGCCTGGGCTGTGGCTCTCAGGAAGCCGCTGACAGCGGGGCTGACCCGGCCATGTGCGCACGGCGGGAGGCTCTGCCCGTCCCCAGGCGCGGCCTCAGGCGCTCGTGGCCAGCCTGCGCTCCAGGCTAAACAGAGGAAGGTGAGGGTCAGCCGCCGAGAGCTCTGCCCAAGGCTCAGGAAGCACATTTTGGCAGAGGAAAGAAATACAATACAAGCAGGGAGGGAAACTCGACTTCCATCCAACCCCCTCCAAGAAGCTTTTGGCTCCCTACAGCTGCTGGAGTCTTTACTACCAGTTACTGGGCTCTTTATTTTTACAGGCTTTCATGTGTTTGTTTTCTGTCTTAGACCAGTGTTGCAGAGGGGACAGAGCAGAACAGGAGCAGTGGGGACTGGAGGGTACAGCCCTGCACAGGGGGACAGGCAACCCAGCTTCCCTTTCCTGCCTGTCACTATCTCATTGTGTGGCCTTGGGGCACTGTCACTTCCCTCTCTGCCCTGGCTCCTCTGCGATGGGGTGGTTCCACCCAAAACAGCTCTCTGCTTGTTTACTGTCTTTGTCCTTGTGAAGTGCCTTAGAGGAGTCTTGGGGAAAGCTTTGCCTGGGCAGGGCAGGCCCAGCCCCTGGCCCAGTGCTGTTCTCCTTCCCCAGAGCAACAGGAGCCACACAGTGACAGAGTGAGGGTGGGCAGAGAAGTGGCTGTCACCTGCACCAGAGCCTCTGCCCTCTGTGAGCGCCCAGCTCTGTGATCGGGGAGGCAGCTGGAGACCTCATTGCGAGGTGGAAGATGAGAAATGTCTCTCTGAGCAGTCCTGGAGGGGTATTTCCCAATTCTGAGCTCCTCCTGCCTCTCAGAGATCCTAATGGCAGCACCTTGCCTTCCGCTCGGAGCCGTCCTTTGCCGGTGCTGGGAATGGCTGCGTGCAGGGAGCCAAGGAGCAAGGGAGGAGGTTACAGGAGAGACAGTCCCCAGAACACGTGTAGCATCCAGCCCTTGCACACCCCTCTCTGCTCTCCATCACCACTTGCTCAGAGCCTTTATTTCTTCTAACCGTGAGTGAAACCAATTGTGGGAGGTTGTGCCCAGGCATGACATAATCTGAGTCTGGGCCTCCACTGGAGGAATCCTTTTGAAGATTTACTAGTCTGGCTAACTACAATAAAACTATGAAGGTGCTGTGCTCTAAATCATCAGCAATTAATAAGTGGACGTTTCTGCTTTCTTGTGCCTTTTGCTAGGACACAAACCAGAGCAATTCTGACTACATCAGTGGTGTTTTCTTTCAGGAAGGTCTGTCAGAGGCGCATTAATGTGTTCACAGAGCCATTGTCCGTCTCTGGTTTTGGTAGCAGATAATTTGATTAAAAAGATGCCCCTTCCTTGCTCCTTTCTCTGTGCGTTGCCTTTCTGTGTTTGTTTCTGCTTGAGCAGCAACAAAGGCCTGCAGGATTTATTTGCTGTTTATTGACATTTTCCCTTTCTGATGCACATCCTTACGTTACCCCAGAGTTCCGCTTGTGTCAGGCAAAGACGGGTGATTGGAGGAAAGGCAGCATTAGCTGGAAATGCCCCTTCCACCCTCATTCCCTCACAAAATACCCACAATTAGCTATGCACATAAAAATTCTGAATGAGTATCTACTTCCCTTTTAGCTGTCGTTGACCTTAAAATACATATTTACTATTTATTTCCATCTGTATCCTACTTTTGAGAGGATGTGTCATTCCTTGTCATCTGGAATAAGGCTGAGGTGTCTCATTCTCTGCTGGGAACGGGTCTGCTCCGTCTCGGTGTCCCTGCCAGGCTGCTCCTGCCTGCTCACTGCCATTTCCTCTCCTCTTTTGCCCTGGGGTTGTAGCTGGGGTCACGCAGGTTGGTATCTCACCTGTAGCTTTCGCATCCACGTTCACAGGTGAAATCCTGTGTCAAGCCAAGACTCTGGAGCTGTGGAGACCCTTGATGACTTCAAGCCCCGTCTCGGTGTTTCTTTCAGCCACCACGGGCCACCTGCCCCATGGATCAGGGGGGAGAAAGGCTGAGCCCCACAAGCACTGCTGGAGGTCTGTGTCCACCTGTCTCCGGTGTAGCCAGGGCACCGGCAGCTCCTGAGGAGCAGCCCAAGCTCCTGGGTCCTGGCGCCTGGCCAAGCCCGTCGGTGGGATGTGGGTGGCTGGGCCCTGGTGGGCAGGCAAAGTGCTGTCGGAACAAAACTGAATTGAAGTGATTCTTTTCCTCTCCCCTTGGCCTGCGAGGAAATCTTTTTCCATTTACTATAAAACATGGTCCTTAATAGTGCTGAAGTGTTCTACATATTTTAAATAAACATGAGTGGATTTGAGCCCAGGAGGACATGAAAGAATGCAGCATTTGCGGGGTACCGGCCCGGCACACATGTCAGCAATTTGGCTGCCTTGTGTACTTTGGCTTTTAAAAAAGCATTTAAAAGTAAACAAATGAAGGAAAATCTGGCAGCTGGATTTCAAAGTAAATTGCTTTCAGCTGATATACCCTGTTTCCAGCTTGCTTGGGTAGTATCAAGCCATACGCATCCAGTGAGAAGAGCAAGCGGCCAAGGAGAAGAGCGGGGGCGGGAGAGAGAACAAAAGCAGGGAAGTTCTGTGGATTTAATTCTTCCATTTCCTTCCTTTGCACCAAACCCTCCCTGCCTGTCAGTGCCCTCACGTCAGCCAGGCAGGTTCATGCTTCAGACAGCAAATTGTGCTCCATCTTCCCCTGGGCCCTGTTCTGCCAGGTTCTACCTCCCTTCTATCAGGTCTGGAGCAGGAATGGGATGGTGTGGGATGGGATGGGATGGGATGGGATGGGATGGGATGGGATGGGATGGGATGGGATGGGAGTAGCATCCATAGAATGCTGCTCAGCTGTGACCTGTAGTGCTGCTTGAGCTGCTCTATCAAACCCTCATCCCACCCACTGCCCCACCAAGAATGTAGAGAGCCCCATCCCACAGCCCAGACTGGCGGGATGAATCCATCCATGAGGGGTTTGGGAAGTGTGGGCCGGGATGCTGCTCCCCTGGGACTGCCAGCCCGGTGGAGGGAAGCAGAGGTGGAAGTGACAGAGATAACAAGAGATAACAGAGTCATTAGAGGAGCAGGGCTGTGGGGAGGCCCCGCTCCAGCGGAAGGGCCTGGAGTGTCCCCGAAGGAGGAGACTCAGCAAATGCTGACAGATGACAGTGAGGTCCTGGGCTGGACAAAGGGGGAGGTTGCTGAGGTCACACTTCAGCTCAGCTTTGGGCTCCTTCTGCTTTGACTTGTGTTTCCTCAAGTTTATAAAACTTTCCGCAGGTTGGTTCAGTGGAAAGGGCAGAGGAAACTGGTGGGTCTGGAATCCTGGTGGTGTGGGGCTGGGGCAGGGCTGCTCCAAGCTCTCCGGCAGCCCCTGCAGGCACGGCACTCGTTCCTGGGGCTGTGAGCTGGGGTGAGCCATGGAGGATGTGATGCTGTGGGCACCCCTGTGGAGCCCCACGGGCCTGAGCAGAGCACAGACACCAGGGGTGACTGTGGTGCAGGTGTGGTGGCCCCGTGGACAGAGCGTGTAGGTGGCACCTGCTGTGCCTGCATGGGGAGCTGCGGCATTTGTCCAGTCCTTTGGGAACTGCAGCCATGCCACAGGTGATGCCATGCTGGCAGTGTGCCCCTGGTGCTGCACTGCCCCTGGAGCACCCAGGCGCCAGGAGAGAAGCAGCCAGAGCAGAGGGGACAATGTCCCTGCAGCCACCTGCGAGAGCCGTTCCACTCCTGGCTGCGCTGGGGCTGCGGGCCCGGCTCTGTGATGCTCTGTGCAAAGCAGCAATTATTTAGTGTGCGTCCCTCTAATGGCTCTTCTCTTCCCTGTGACTCAGCTCATGGGCTCCCTTTCCCAGTTCAGGACTAACTCCGGGCTCCTGGCAGTGCAGAGGTGCTGCCAGCTGGAACCCGCAGGGCAGAGCCTCAGGGTGAGCAGTGCGGGAGCTGGAGGAGCCGGGGCTCAGCCGCTGTCCTCGCTGCCAGCGGGGCCGGCTGTGCCCGTGTTCCGGCACGGCTCTCGTTATCCCTTGGCACGGGGCGACCCTGGCACTGCTGTTGGGAGCTGGCAGCGCTGACACGCATCTGCCGGCACCAACAAGTTCACCGGCATCTTCTTGTCCCTCATTAGCACTATGGAAAGTAATTTTTTGGGTCCTTTCCCCACTGCCACCCCTCCAGCCTCTTGGAATGTCCTTTGGTGGGATGGAAACAACCCCACAAAGACAGTTGCTCTGGATGTCCCTGTGATTAAGGGAAGGATATGTAAATGTACATGGCTGTTGTCATGGCTACCACAAGAACCCTGGGGGAGGCAGAGCCCCTGGCCCAGCTTGGGTCAGGATTTGCATTCCTGGTGCAGCAGCACCCCACACACCCCGTGGTGCTCGCACCGGAGCAGCCAAGATTGTGCTGACCCTCGTGCCACTGCCACATCCCCAGCACAAACAGGGGACAGTGACCCCACTGCTCACCATCCTACGGCACTGGCTGCCCCATGGCAGCACAACCTGAGCACTGCAGCCTCTCACCAACACGGGTGCACCCCCAGCCTGGTGATAGGGTCCCCTGGGAGAAAACACCCTCACAGGAGGGATGTCCCTCAAGTCCCCTGGTCAGGTGTTGTCATGCAGCAGCAGAAAGCAGCAGCTGGATGAGGATGAGGATGGGGATGGGGATGCGGATGCCCAATGTGCCCATGACCCTCCCACCCCAGGTGCACAAACCCCCAGCCCACCTCCCACCAGGCCAAGGAGAAGGAGGCCCTTCCCAGCAGCTCATTTTAGGCTGATTCTATAAAGCTGGGAGGGAAAAGGGCCTTTCCCTGTGTGGAGCATGTGGAGCCTCCCTGCCTGCAGCTCTGGTGAGTGCTGTGGGTGCAGGGTTTTGGTGGGGTGGGTTGTGCTGTGGTGTGGGTCGGGCTGCGTCACCCACCAGTGTGGCTGTCACAAGTCCTGGCAGGAGCCCTTGTTGGGCATCTCAGGTGCTGTTGGCAAGTCCTTGTGCCTGTGCATGAGCTCCACCCCTGAGTTGTGCCAGGTGGCTGCAGTCGGAGTGGGAGGGTGAAACCCACTGGTGTCCAAGTGCTCATGACCCAAAAGTTCCTGGTGACCTGTTGTGTGCCCATCTCCTTCCCCGTGGGATGGGCGAAGGGGGTTTAGGGCTCTGTAAAAGAGACAAGTTGCTCCTATAAACCGAGAAATGAGGGAAGGAGGAGAACTGAGCCTGCTCCTGGTGTCCCCTGGCTGTGGGCAGCATTGCCAGACCCAGCCCCTCTGGGTCCCCAACCCCCCAGGGCACAGGGACCCCTGGTCCCACAGCCTCTCCCTGCCCATCCCTGGCTCTCTCCACAGTCCGAGGGCTCAGCATGCGTGGCCAGGCTCTGTCTGCTGTTTCCTTATAATTTAAAAGCCTTCCTCACATTAATCTTTTTATTTTTATTTTGACAAATGTATGTTTCCAGGAAGTTGCTGAGGTCAAAGCAGCATCTGTTGCTCGTTATTTTGGGGGATGCAGAGGGTCTTTGTGAGGGTTTCCAAAGCAACAAGGAATTAAGTGGTTTGTAAAGCGGAGAGCAGGAATGAGGAGCAGGCTGGGGCTTCCCGAAAGGCGGCTGAAGATGCTGATGAAAATCAGATCAACTCGGCTCTATTTTCTTGGAAACTTGATCTATTTTTCTTGTACAACTGTCAGCCTGACTCCTGTATTCCAAGTGCTTGGCCACCGCCAGCTCCACGTTTCAGCGCTGGGATTAGCGTGGCCCCGGTCAGACTCACTTTCCCCGGCTCGTGCCGGGCGCTGCGGGATGGGAGTGGAGCCTTTGGGAGTGGCAGTGCATGTCCCCTGGTGTGGCCCTGACTGGGGACACGGGCCAGAGACCCCTGGGATGGGCACCAGGCCACTGTCTCCTGCCCCAGGGCTGTCCCTCACCCCGCAAACTCACACCATGAATTGCCCAGTGCACCCCACAGGGGGCCTGTGGCCAAAAGTGCTTTTTCTTTCAAAACAAGCTGGGGAGAGTCTGGTGCCAAGGCGAGGGCTGCGAGGAGCCCAGGAGATTTATCGCTGAGGAAATACTTTCTCCAGCGAGGGCTGACGGCCGCAGCAGGAACAATGGGAGATTCGCAACGTGAACAAAGCTGATTTCGTTCTTCTTTTTATCAATGCTTTTTCCTTGCGGATCCTCCCTTCCTGGAAGTGGGAGATGCAGCTTCCCCCGCGCGCCGGCCGTGTAATCAGCAGGAATGGCCATATCCTGGCTGGGAAGCGAGCTGTGAAACGCTGTCACCCGCAGTGATTTATGAGCCCGTGGCAGCGGCCAGCGGCGGGGCTGGCCCGGGGACAAGGTGCCAGGGCGCGTGCAATATCCACGTATTCTTTCTGCTCCTCGCTGGGTCCCTGGGGAGCCGCCGGAGGAAGTTAATGGATTAGACACACACGTTCCACTTGATTTTTATTTTTTATTGCCGTGTCTTTCCAAATGCCTTTAGCAGATGCACGAGCACAATGGGGTCGGGCGATGAGCATCCCGGCCGGGCGGGCAGCGGGGCAGCAGCCAGGCTGGAAAGGTCAATGTGGAGAGTGCTTGCGTGGGGACACCAGGACAGCCTGTCCTGGCGGGTACAGCCCTGCTCCACCGGGGCCGTGCTCAGCACCGGCTCCTGCTGTGGAGAGCGGGGATAAGGCGATTCCAGCTCCTCTGCAGCGGGTGCTGACCAACAGCCTGAGGCCGCCACAGCCCCTTGCCCGCAGGGTCATGGCCATGTCGGAGGCAGCCGGTGCCGAGCAGGTCTCTCACCGTGCCTGGAGCTGTGATGTCCTTGCTGGGGGCTCACGCCTGTGGAATTGGATCGTTCCACTCCCAGGCTCACACTTCTGCCACATTATGCAATCTTCACCCGATACTGGGAATATGAAATAATTATTCCAAGTGATCAGATTTTAATTATGCAACACAGAGGATGATTATTGTACGCCAAATTGGTGCCGAGTGCTTAGTTATGTATATGCCAAATTTAGTCTATACTATTATACCCAGTGGGTGGCCGTAGACAATCAGGAAGTAATTAGTTTTGCTGGAGGTTGTTCGCCTGCCTGGTTCGCTGTGCTGTCTGGGGAGCGTCTTGCTGCGCTCCGTGAATACCGCGGGCTCCGAGTTCAATACCGTTTTTTTGTGACGAGCTAATAAGCTGTCTGCATGGCGGCCTGTAATTAGCGCTGTCGATATTCATTTGGAAATGGAGGCCGCACTGAGCAGCTCCGCCGACAGCGCTTCCCTTTGTGGCGGCTCTGGGCTGGTCCCCGCTCACCTCCGAGGCGGGCGATGGGTGCGCAGGGATGGGGATGCGGTGCCGGAGGCGCTCCCGTGTGTGCAGCACCCTCGGGTCCCTACCCAGAAAAGCACCAGCCGTGAGGGTGCTGAGCCCCTGAGATCAACACCTGCCCCCACCCACTCCTGTGTCACCCCGGCCTTGTCCTCCATGGGGGAGCTGCCACTGGCCCCAGGTGTGGGATGTCCCCAGGGCTCTGTCCTGCGGCGCTGGCCGGGAAGGCTGAACTGGCGTGGGGTGTGCGGTGTCAGGGGGATGGGGATGTGGAAGGGGCTTGGGCTGGGGTGGCCACACCCTCCCCAGAGTTCTGGGGCACTCAAAAGAGTCCTGAGCATGACTGGGGTGTGCTGAGGTGCTGCATGGTCGCACCTTTCCAGGCAGCCTGATCCTGTAGGATCTGGGCTCTTCTGCTGAGGTCTCATATGCAGAATTCCTGAAAGGCCTGGGGCTATGTGAGCTGGGAGATCACTGGAGCATCACCGCCCTGGGTGGTGTTTGCAGCTGGTCAGTGTTGTGGGGGCACCAGGAACCGTCCAGTTCTGTGGGAATGGTCTGGACCTGCCGGGCGGGAATTGTCTGAAGTATGGAGCAACTTTTACCTCTGTTACACAAAGGAAACTTTCCTCCTCTTTCTGTCGGAGATGCTCACTCCATTGAGATGATTGGCATACTGGAGAGCTGAGAAACTAAATTGTTTATACACTAATGAATAGAAGCTTGATTGCAAGATCCTGTTTGGAAAATTATAGTGCTGAATTGAAGCCGTACAATTACATCCAAAATGCTGCATATTCATTTCATCTGCTTTGCATAGAGATTAACAAGCGAGCCCTAAAGCAGACTCTGAAATTAAAGCTAACACCAGATTTAGTCACAGGTTACAAACTAAATGGCATTGTTTGATGGATATGAATCTTTACCACCTGCCTGCCTGATGATTGCTAGCAGCTTAGCAGACAGCAAAGGAAAAAGTTTCTTCCCATGAAGGAAGCATAATAAGGCTCTGGGCTGGAAGTGTCCCCTCCCCACGCAGGCAGCCCCCCCAGCAGATGTCTGCAGTGGGCCTGGGGAAGGGGCTCCCTGCTCCCCACTCTGCCATGCTGGAGGCTGCACCCACTCCATGGAGGGATGGAGAGTGGCCCTGAGACCCCACAGAGGTTCTGGGTGCTGGATCCTCCATTTGGGCCCTCCATCCTGCATGGGCGGACAATCTCACAAGGTTCTTGTCGATCCTGGAGTCTCTGTGCTGAATTGCCCCTGGATTTCCTTCCTCACCATGTAAGGGTCAGGAATCTGCAGAGGGCAGGGGTCTCTTGCCCATCCTGGCTGCAGGCAGCCCCTGGGGATCCCAGCACCCTGGCATGCCACTGGTCCCATCCCAGCCGGCTTTGCCATCTGCCTTCTCCCACTTCTCATCCTGTGTGCTGGGGCCAGGATTTATTTCAGGAGCAGAAACGGGACCAGGAAAGAGCAAAAGGAGTGTGTGGGGTGCAGGGCCCTCCATGGTGGTGCCCATCCTGGCAGGGGCTGCTCAGGGACCAGCATAGGGGCTCAGCCGTCATTCCCAACAGGGATCTTTCCTCTCTGGGAACACCTGGGAGTTCCCAGTCCGCCCCACAGGCTCAGGACCCCCTGTGCATGGGCCCCACAGGGCAGAGACACAGCACTGGCTCTGCAAATCTGACACCTTTATTTTTTCTTTAAAAGTCCATCACCAAACCGCAGAGTCCTATGCAGGGGCTGGGCTGTCACTACCACACTACAGGACAGCCCAGCCGAGCTTTTACCCCGGCCCGGTCACCAGCCCCTCTCGGCTCCGTCACTGCCACGGCCGGCTCTGGGGGCATGGCCTGTCACCCCCTCCCTGTGAGAGCAGCACCATGCCAGGGACAGGCAGCACGGCTGCTCCGAGTCTCCATTTCTGCTTGACACTTCCCAGCTTGACTCTCTGACACTTTCCCAACACCCTCCAATGAACAACCAAGGTGGATGAGCATCCCCTCGGTCCCTCCACAAAACCTGCCCTTCACCTCGCACTCGGCTTCTTCCTTAAACCTTAACTCCTCCCAGGACACTCACATTTCTGAGACCAAACCCAAACCACACCGTAACACCCAAAAATCAGCGCAAGGAGCAGCCTCCTGCCTGCAGCCACCAGCAGCTCAGGGGGCACGGGAGGGCTCTACGCCCTGACCCCAAGACATGGGGTGCACCCTTCCTTAGAGAGTCGCCCCGCACTGCCCCAGGCTCCCAGGGCCAGCCCTGCACCCTTCAGTGGCCTCAGAGGGGTGGCCCAACCTGTGTGGGCAGTGGGTGCTGGGGAGTGGGAAAAGGCACCTACGGAGGCAGTGGTGGCTTCACTGCATGGGGACGCAGTGGTGGGGCTGCTGTCCCCAAAGAAGGGCTGGGAACAGCGTGGGGCTGGTGGACACTGGCAGCCCTGGAGAGACCCAGTGTGGTGGCAGTCTGGGACACACCTCGGGGAGCTGGGCAGGGGAGTGACACCGTGGCTGTGCTGCGTGGCCCCGCTCAGGCTGCCACGGGTGGCAACTGATGAACCAGAACAGCCTCTTGTCCCACAGCCCTGCGCCGTGCCCTGCCCAGGGCTTCCACCCTTCAACTCCCTGGGAATTCTCTGCTGTGAGCATCCCTGGCTGTGTGAGCAGGGACAGGGTGGCAGTGTGAGCTGGTGCAGACTGAGGCAGGGCTGGCCAGGTCCCATTCTGTGGGGTGGCCCCGCAGGCGGCAGGTGAAGCTGTTATGTGGGACAGGGACAGGAAAGGGACCTGTCTTGTGCTTGGGCACAGAGACCCCCAGTCCCAGCGCAGGACTGTGGACAGAGCTTCTGGGGCTGCCAGCCACCAGCTGCCACCTACTGTGGCCCCACTAAGAGGGGACTCTGCTGGGCCCCACAGCAGTGTCCAACTCATCTTCGGAGAAGCTGATGTGCAAGCAGGTGTCATCTGCAGGGGAGAAGGGCAGTGAGCTGTCCGTGGGGCTGCCCAGGGCCACCAACTCCTTAGCCAGGGTCTCACTGGCTGTTAGGTCATGGATGCTGGCCAGGGGGGACATTGGCCCGCTCTGTCCAGTCCTGTCCTTGCCCAGAGTGCGCTGGCAGGTCCCGGCAGGGCCGGGCTCCATGCTGGAGGCAGCGCTCCGTGCAGGAGTCCTCGCCTCAGGGTCCAAGAGGGTGAGGGAGCTGGCAGTGATGCTGGTGAGGCTGGAGATGCTGGCACTGGGCAGGCTCAAGTGGGCAGCGCTCTCGGGCTTCACCTCCACTTCCAGGCTCGGGGACGTCTTGCTTGACCTTTTGCGTAGGATGGGTGGTGGCGGGTTGAGCTTGGGAATGGGCGGCTGCCGCCTGTGGAGGGAAAGCAGAGAGGGGAGGTGATGGGCAAGTACTTACCTGCATTACCTGCAGCACTCAGGGTGTGCCCGCTGCAGCTGGCAGTAAACAGAGGTGGCACACTCTACCTGTCCTCGTCCCTTCTGTCCGTGTCATCCGCCTTCTGCCGGCTGCTCCCGTTGAGCAGAGCGAAGTCGCTGACCTCGGAGCCCTCCACGCGCCGGCTGAGCCCGTCCTGCCCCTCCAGTACCGCCAGGCACTCGTCCCCCTCCTTGCTGCCGTAGCGGTGGCTGCCCCTGTCCAGGCTGACGAGGTTGAGGTAGGAGTCCCTGGGGCCCAGGGAAGGCAGCGAGCCGGGGGCCACGGGGCTGCCCAGGACGCTGGCGGGGGTGGAGGTGGACGGCAGGTGGACATCCAGGCTGTAGTGGTTCTTCAGGTTCAGGGAGAGGGACTGGGCCAGGGACAGGTTTTGCAAGGAGCGGTCAACTGTGAGAGATGGACAAGGGGCATGTGAAAAACTGGGCATCTCCAAACCAGCTGCTCCCCTGGACTGTGAGGGGCGCAGAAATACCCCAGACCCTCGGAGCCTGCTGGGATGGTACTGGGAGCGCCCCAGTTGCTTCCTGTGACTGCAAGGGATGTAGTGATTGTCCAGAGGGATGGAGCTGGGGCACCCCAGCACCCAAACAACCTCAGTGAGGGTGTCACTGCGCTCACCCGGCTGCCGATGCTCATCCCGGTGCTCCTCCCGGGCCTCCAGCACTGTCAGCTGCCGCACCAGCAGCGAGACGTGCTGCAGCAGGTCGCGGTTGGTCAGCAGGAGCTGCCGCACCCGGGCCTGCGCCTCGATCCGCGCCGCTGTCTCGGCCGCCAGTTGGTCCTTCAGCAGCTGCACCTGCGGGACGGGACGGGACGGGGTGCCGTGGATGGGATGATGCGGGACGGGGCGATGCCAGTGGGATGATGCGGGACGGGGCTGTGAGGGATGGGGCGATGCCCGTGGGATGATGCGGGACGGGGCTGTGAGGGATGGGGCGATGCCCGTGGGATGATGCGGG
>VZTE01004704.1:1776309-1802888 GCA_013397775.1 Eulacestoma nigropectus
TGCGGCGGCAGCCCCGGGGTGTGTGAGGTGTCCTGCTGTCCCCCCGGTAACGAGGAACGCGTAGGGGAGGTGCCCAGCCGGGGGCAGCGGGCTCCCCGCTCTGATGCTGGATTGGGGGTGGGATGGTTTCCAAACACGGGATGAGACGGGGTGAAAGGTGAGCTGGGGGCTCTGCCGGACCCTGCAACGCTCCTAGAGCAGCCTGGGGCTGTGTGAGCAGCCAGCTCCGTGTCTGGGGGAGCTCAGCTGTGCCGCAAGCGATGCTGCACGTGGCGCTAGAAGCAATGCTGCGAGCTAGGCTGCAAGCGATGCTGCGAGCTCTGCCGTGAGCTGGGCGATCGGGAACGCTGCCAGCAGCGCTGCGAGGGCCCCGGCCCGCTCCCGCCTGCCCCGCTGTCGGCCTAGCCCGGCTGGACGCTGGAGCAGGGAGAGAAGGCCTGGTGCCGCCTGAGGGGAGGGCAGGACGTGTACCTGGGCCACAGCCACCTGCGTCTGCTGCTGCTGCTGGAGGAGCTGCTGCTGGAGCAGCTGGAGGCAGTGCTGGGAGGCCAGCGGGGTGATGGAGGCCGAGGAGCAGGGGCTGCTCGGGCTGAGCAGCTGCTGGGAGCTGGCCAGGTGGAGGGAGCAGCTTTCGGCATCCTGGGCACAAAGAAATGGGCAGGTGAGCGGCTCGACCGGCTCAGGCTGGGATTTGGCTTGTGGTTCCCCACGGCGCTGACCCCAGAGCAGCAGAGGAGCCCCTGTGCTCTGGGCACCGAGGGGGATGTTGAGGGGCAGCCCCTGGGCTCGGCGTCAGCTCTGCACATCTGTGGGATCCCCAGGACAGAGGGTTTCAGGGATACTCCTCCCAGAGAGCTGGCAGGGCTGCCTCGGCTGTGTCTGGGGAGGGTGGGTACCCAGGTCTCCCAGGGAGGAGACAGCAGGGAGTGACCCAAATGCTCCACCACCTTTCCGTGCTATGGCTGCCCAGGCTGGGTGGTATCCTGGTGCCTGGAGCTTCTGCCAGTGCCTGCGGCCACTGCCCTTCCTGCCCCTGCCCTCCCCTGCTTGGGCAGCGCCAGAAGGAAAGCGCAGGAAAGCCCGGCCCTCCCAGGCACGCAAACGAATCCCATGGAGTGCGTGTCGCTGCAGCTGTTTCCAGCCAGGCCCTGCGAGCGTTACTGTTGTGTGAGCTGAAGCGATGCCATTCAGGCCTCTGGGAAGTGCTCCCAGAGCTCTGTGGAGCACCCATTCATTAAGGTGAAACTGCTGCTTGAGCCAAATGGGCCTCGGGTGCCTGCGCTGCCAAGGCTGGGCCTCCTCGGGACGTTCTCCCTGGGCCTGGAGCACGAGGGGAGTCAGGGATCGCTGCCAGGGCAGTCAAACAAGCAACTGCTGCAGAGCAGCACTGAGGGCATGGAAATCCACCCCAGGTGGTGTTTGAAGCCTGCTCAGCCATGCGCCGCAGCCCCCACCCCTGCCTCTTGCCTCAACCCCCACCCAGCACTGGACACAGCCTTGCTGCAGGTAAACTGGGAGCTGAACAGCCTGTCCTGAGCAGGGAGCCAGGAGGGAGGGCTGCAATGGGGTCTCCATGACAGCACCTCCAAATCAAGCCATGATACAGTGACCCTGAGCAGAAGGCCCTCGGCAGCAGCAGAGCACATGAACCGTCCTCCAGCCCACCCCCCATTACCTGGCCATTCTTTTCCTTTGAGGCTTGCCCAGGTTTCAGCATGCTGAGGTCCCCCCTGGCACCTGGCAGCTCTCTGGGTCCCCTCTCGGACACACAGATGCCACCAGTATCGATGCCAACCTCATCCACATCCGTGATCTTGGAGCCCTTTATCTGGTGAACTTCAAACAAGACGGACACATGAATCTGAGCCTCCCTTCCCTGTGCAGGATTGCAGGAAGAGCCAGGGCCCCATGCAGGGCTGGGAGCTGGGGGAAGCTCAGGGACAATGGCCAGGACTTGTTCCAAGTCTCAGCATGCTGTGAAGGGGCAGGAGGGAGGGAACGGGTTGGCCGAGGGGCTGCAGACCCTCAGCTTGCTGATGAGGGGCTCAGCCTCCCCCTCCCCAGTGCTCAGTAGGAGTGGGCAGGCAGGGCAGATTCTCCATGCTCCCCATCTGAAGGGGCCCAAACCTCTCGCTGTCATTACAGCTGGCCCGTGAAGGACGTGCCACCTCTCGTGTCCCCACCCCAAAGCATCCCCGCACCACTGCCTCAGGGAGGGCTGTGCCCACGCTCCTGGGGAGCCGCGAGTCACCTTCCAGCGGCTGCTCCTCGGCCGATTTGTCGCTGGCGCCGTCGGCCTGCCCGTCGGCGTTCTGCAGGGCGTGCTGCAGGCTCAGCTTGTGGCACACCTCGAAGGCCTGTCCCACCGTGCGCACCACGCGCATGGCCTGGCTCTGCGGAGCAACCCGCGCTGCTCAGCCGCGCTGCCACCGCCCCACCGCCACCGCCCCAGCGCCCGCGGGGAACCGCCAGCCTGCCCTGCCTCCCACCCCGGCCTGCCGCGTCTCATCCCTTGCTGGCTGCTCCAGCAGTGCCCCCCCGTTCTCCACTCTGGATCTGGGTGCTCCTATCCCTGTGTGGAATGCGCCGCTGCCCGGGCTGGGCGGGAGGGGACAAGCACCACCAACGTTGTTTTGGGAACACCCAGCACCGGCGCTGCCTCGGTCGCCCCCCGGGGATCTGCACCCTCTGCCCCAGCAGTTCTGTGGGTGTATCCCCAGCAGCATCCTACCTTCTTCTTGGATTTGAAGACGTTGCACCTGAAGGAGTTGTTTGCGCCGTCCCTTGCGATGTAACTAAATATTTTCAGGTCTTGCGAGTCATGAGAGACGTAGAAAATTCTAGGTGGGAGAGAGACAAAGGGAATTAAACACCCAGGGGAGTCTCTGCCCTCCAGACCACCTCTGCTCCTGTGTGTCCCCAGGATGGGCTGGTTTGCAGCCCCCAGGATTGGAGAAACGAGGCAGTGCTGGTGCATGGCCCCTCCTGCAATTTTCAAGGCAGGAGGCAATGGATTTAGAGAGCGTTTCAGGCTTGATGGAAAACCTTCTGCTTTCTGAAGTAGGCAAAAGCTTTTTAAAGATGCTGTGGGAAAGCGAAAAAATCAATAGTCTTGGAAAGTGAGTGGCTATTTTTAGCCCCAGCACTTAACCACTGCCCAGGCTGCATCGTGGCAGAACCGCCTGCGTGGTGGTGACTGTCCTGCCCCTCGGGGCAGCCACCCCGGGGACCCAGAGGGTCCCTCCTCAGCAGTGGGCAGGTGGCACAGCACAAAAGCCTCTCCCAGGGATGCTGAGTGCACTGAGAGGATTCGTCTCTCTCCTGCTCAGGCTAACTCTCCTCCTCGTGCTGCAAAACCATTTTGAAGATTTTTATATGGGTTTAATTGGGTGAAAATGTGACAAGTTTAGAGTTTAGCTCTAAATAGAGAAGAAACCAAAGGGATTCTTGAAGTGTTTTTTTTCTTCTGCTCTTTCCTGTCACTGGAATTTTTTGGGTATTGAACTTGCAATTAGAGCAGTTATTGCCAATGTACCACATCTTGTAGTAATCTTTAAAGAAAGCCAGAGGTGAGAAGTGGGCTCAGATAATGCATCAGCACATCCTCTGTTCCTTATCTCCTCACTAATGGCTCTGAGCCCAAAAACCAGGGTTGGGGATCCCAGTTCTTGGGGCTCTGGGCTCCGTGCTCGTGGTACAATTTTTCACTTTGCAGCTCTAACAGCCTGGAGCACCCTGTGCTCTTAACCTGTCCTCAGGCCATGCACCATCACTGGGGTTGCTTCCCATCCCCAGGAGCTCCTGAGGCACCAGTTTAAACAGTGTAAACCTCTGGGTGGGGCTTGTGGTCTCTGGAATACCTCAATATCCCATGGAAGGTGCTATGGGAAGTCAGTGCTTTCTTGCCACATTTTAAGGGTTAATTCCCTGTGAGCACTTACACCTCAGAGTAAGGCCCTGCTTCAGAAGCACAGGGAGAGCCATGCTCTGAAGGAAAACCATGGGAAGCCTGTCTTCAGAGGCAGAATCAGAGAGTAATCCAGGTTGAAGCATCTCCGGGTCACCCAGTGTAACCCTGTTCAAAGCAGAGCCAGCTTCAAAGCAAGATCAGTCCATCTTGCTCTCAAAAATGTATGAAAAGGATTCTCCATCAGCAGTAACTTTGAACCCTTGTTAATTTTAGATGGTCCTTTGGAAAGCCTTGGTGGAGGTATCTCGGCAGGTGGGAGGAAGGGCATGGATTGCCCAGGGCTGACTGGCCCTCACTGGTTGAATCCCTGCCATGTACCTGTACACGGGATCGTGCATCACCACCATCTTACTCTCGTCCCAGGTCCACTCCTTTCTCTGTAAGCAGAGACAAAATTACAGTAAATCAGGTGAAACGCCACCAAACCGAAGGGCAGGAAACAGAGAACAGTGCTTTTGTCCCAAGCCACAATCCAGGCTGCAGTGTGACTAGATTTTTTGAGATAAAAATAGATTTTTTTTGATCGTTTGTCATATCTGATCACAGCCTTCAGGGCTGAAAATGGTCTCTAAGATTAATTTATAACATCAAATATGCAGAAGAGTTACACGTTTTGGAGAAGGCTTGGAGCTGGGGCTTAGGAGATCTGGATTCAGTGACTCGGTGGAAAGAACAGTTGGGCAAAGAGCTGAGGGGTGCTCAGACCAGGCAGCATGGAAAAAGCTTTCTGGTATTAGGAAGAAGAAGAACCAGTATCTTCTGAGAGATACACTTTTTTGATAGAAAAAAAATCCTCTTCCCACAGTGTAATATTCCCACTCTCTTTCCAGCAAGCTTTTGTTATTAGTTGGATGGAAACTAATGGAGTGTTTTCTTGTGAAAATCCTGGGTGTTTTTTAAGAAAAGGCCAGTTTTGGTTAGAAGTGTGACTATCCTAAGCAGCAGCAGCAGCACCCTGGGCTGGAGCAGCCTCACCTTCTGCTTCTTGCGCAGGATCACCTTCACCCCGTCCACGGACACGATGATGCTCACCTTCTTCTTCTTAATGTTCTTGGCTTTGAATTCATACTGGTGGGAAGAAAAACCCAAGTTTAAGAGAGTACTGGGGGTACCTGGGACAGCATGTGGTAGTCAGCGTCTGATGTGAAAATGGTCAGGTTTTGGTTTAATCCCGACTGCTGAGGGAGGCGGGAATTTGTTTTATTCTGCTGAGAAAAACCGTATTGGGAAGGACTGGCTGCAGTAGCTGGGATGCCAGGTAGGATTCTGGCTTTGTCAGGAGCATCCTTTGGGAGAGAACAAGTGGAGCTCAATCCTCTGGACTACATCCAGCCTGTTAATTTGGATCTGGGAAGAGCTTTCCCGATGCATTGGCCATGCCTGGTCCAGCAGGACTCTGCTCCAGAGGTCTGATGGGGAGGTGGCACCCGCAGCAAACACCAAGCAGGGACATCTCTGGTGCCCTTGTGTGTCAGCACTGTGGTGCACGGGGAATATAAAATCACTCAGGAGCTGCAGGGAGGGCCAGATGGGCGGCAGTAACGCAATTATACCTCAGTCATTTGCATAATCACATTAACCTCTGTGGGTTCAGGATCTCTGGAGAAAAACCCTGCAAGTGTCTGCTGCCTGTGCTCACCTCCATTTGTGTTAAAAATTAAACACCGGCTTTTAAATGTTGCTTTAGCTGACAGTTAGAAGCATGGCAGAGCCCTTCTACTCTGGAGACCTTTGTTTACAGCACTCATCCTTCCTGCCCCCATTTTAAGCACCATTTTCAGCTTCCAAATACAGCATTTTGACACTCCATATTTTTTGCTGTCCCTATCTGAAATCTACCACTTCGTCATGTTTGGTGAATCAATGCAGACTCTGATTTGTGGATGTGGAGGAAAAGACAATGCCAAGCAGCCAAGTGCATCCTGAAATCTACCTAGGCCACGTAATTAGACATCTAATTAGAACTCTGATTTCTTTATGCAGTCGGGGAGGTGCAGGGAGCACTTGAGATGTTAACGGAGCCCAGGCACCTCTTTTGGGATGCTGAAGTTGGAGGACTGTGTGTGGCTCTGTCACCCAAGCTCTGCAGAGCAGATACACATCTTCCCCGCTCCTCAGCACCCATTGTGAGCCATGCCAGCCTTACAGACAGAAAATTGGGTGGCTTTCATGTTTATCAGGCTTTTGATGCTGCTCATTGAATTCTTAGCACTCTGCAAGGTTTATGGTATCAGACAGACCCCGGATTAAACCACAGCCTTTTGATCTCCCCATGAATTATTACTTTCAGACAAGCTCTTTAAAAATCTATCTATAGCGCTATTGCGTGTGAAGCTGGAACTAAATCTGCTATACACGTTTTTTATTTATGGGGAGGAGTGAAAGGAAGGGTGAGGTGGTGAGTGCATCCTGCAGGCTGCCGGGGGGCCCACGGGGATGCAGCAGCGCCTGCGGGTCTGGGCCCGGGCAGATGGACTCGCCAGGCTCAGCACCTGAGAGGGCTTCTCCACCCTCCACCCCTCATGCCCAGTTCCCCCAGCCCAGCTGCTCCCCCTCCCCTGCGCTCACCAAACTGTTTGTCCTTGTCTGCTCCATGAATGTCAATAAACCCGGGATAGACTGTTCTGCCCGCTAAAGAGCTGTTTATCTTTCTTTATACACAAATGGCTGGGAAAATACTAGCTGAGCTTTCCAAGAAAGAGCAATACAGTGTATTTTCCCATTGTAGCAACAGGGGTGCAATTACATTCAAACAAGGCTCTTTACTCAAAGGCTTTAAGCAAAGTCCAAGCCTGGATTTTGCAGAGATGCTCTTTCTTTCTCTCTTGGACAGAAAGGAACAATTGGGAGCAGCGGCAGCGAATCTGTGGGTGCTGCCAGGAGTGATGGCAAGACTCTAAACCCGGGGAACTCCAGCCAGCTCCCCCACAGCACCACCCCAGCCTGGCTCCGGGAGCCAGGGCTGCACAGGGCTTCAGCTCCACTTAGAGCTGTGCAGCACCGTGAGCTGGATGTGGCCACAGCAGCCTCAGTGAGGAAGGAGTTTGTTGGACCTTCTCTCTCCATGGAGCCCGTGGCCACTGCTGCATCCTTGTTGGAGCACATGGCCAAGGCACGCTCCCCACAGCAGAGGTGCCGGGGGCAGGCTGTGGCCAGAACCAGCTTGGCCTGAAAACAGTTAAAACTCATTGGTCCCTCAAGTCTTTTCTAAAGAAAAACCCCTCAAGCAGGAGAAGCTGCAGGATGTCCCAGCACAGGAAGCAGGAACATCAGCTGGGTGAGAGCACCGTGCCCCAAGAGCAGGGCTGGGCAGAGCCCCACGCTCATATCGCACCAGCTCGGCTCGGACTCTCTCTCCTTCTCTCCACAGAAGAGGCAGATGGAACACAGCTTCAGTCATTTAATTGCTTCCTATCAAGCAGGAATCAGTATTTTAATGAACCATGATTTATATAAGGACAGGAAAGCACATGGAAAAAGGCACTCTAAGACAGCTGACTTTCTCCTATAGAAATGTCCATGCCTAACCCAACCTCCATCCTGGTGGGAGGCTCCAGGCTGACCTGTCACTGCTGTCACAGCACAGTCTGGGCACTGATTTTCTTCTTACTATTGAATTGATGGGATTTTTTTCCCCCCAGATTTGTCAAGGTTACCAACAAATCCAAGCCCACACAGCAACATTTCTCTCTGCTGCCTTCCATGATTCAATCGTTATTCTCCTGTTGTTTGTGCTGTCCTATGGGGAAAAGCTTTCTGGATGCTAAAGGATCTGGAGTTGCCCTTACAAGTGGCAATTCAGCAGCCTGGCAGCTTTGTTAACTACGGAGACAAGATGGGACATTTTATAAAAAAATGCAGGTCAGAAAAGGGTAATTAATCTTATTTATTTTAGCAGCGTCATTAATTCTATATCTGCTGTGTTTGACCTCGAATACTTTCCACTTCTGCTCTTAAATACCTGTGTTCAAGTCTTTGCCTTTCCTACGGTCCCACACACTGCTGGCATGTAATATTAACTTACCCAGGAGCTAAAGACTGTATGACTAGAAATGTTAATGGTGCCGTGTGATGCATATTTCATTGGATAATTCCACCCAAGCAGATATAAATTACACATGCAGTTACCAGCTTCCATCTGCTGATGAAACTTGGGCTAATGCACATTGGAAATCATGTGCAGCTTCCAGCACTAGGAACAACCTGCATGAAAAGAGTTATTCAAGGAAGCAATTCTTAATGTGATTAATTACCGAAGGTATCAGGGCCTTCATTATGCAGATGAGAACTGTCATAAAATAGAGAGTTTGCAGGTCTTGGAGGCAGTCTCTGCTTCCAAAAAATGCATCTTCTTCATTAACAAGGAGCAGCAAGGCCGGAACATGCTCCTGGCCATGGTTCAAATGGTGTTTTAAGTTGTATTAAGGAAAATCAAAGCAGAGGCTCTGCAGGTTTTTGAAACAGGAGTGTGTCAGTGCCCCCAGCCACAGCTGGGTATGTACTTATTTGCATGCCCATAGGAAGATGCCACAGGCTTGGAAACTGATGACTTCTTCCTGCGGCCGTAAATTCTCCAGCCAGCCCTCAGCCTGCTGTCCTGCCCTGGCCTCCCCTCGGCCTCCCCTCGCCCCATCCCGGCCTGGCAGGCTGCAGGATCTGTGTGTCCATAAACAACCCCCAACAATAACCCATCCCAGCCCCTTCCCCAGCCTCGTCCGCCAGCGGACACAGGGAGCATGGCAATGAGGAGGTGGGAATGAGCTGGGCTTTGCCCCCAGACTGACCGGCTCTGGGCAGCGCCACGCCAGCAGGACCCCCAGTCCCTGCTCCCCCTGGCAGGCGGCCGCATCCCAGTGGGATGGGAAGCATCCTTCCCTTGCCTTCCCTTCCCTGAAACTTCCCTTCCCTGAAACTTCCCTGAAACTTCCCTTCCCTTCCCTTTGCAGCCTCCGGTACTATACAAGTCCCATTTTAGGAATTAAAGCCATGATGAATCCAAGTATTTCCAGCTCAGGAATGTAATTAATTTCAAACAACTGACCCACCCGGGGTGAGGGCGGGGTGTTATTTCGGCTGCTGTTTGAACTACCCATGCTTGGAGTGCTGCCCCTGGAACTGATGCTACGGAAAACTCCGGAGTTCTTCTCCCAGCCAGTGGGGCTTAGCCGAGCGCTGCGTGCTGCCCTGGAGCTGACAAACCAGCAGTGTCACTTCCCACACCCTCTGGAGCACAGGCTGCTGCCCAGCCTCCGGTCCCCCCTTCAGCATCACATCCCACCTTCCCGAGGTCACTGCCGGCCCTGGGCAGCGCAGCCGTCCCCGTGGCTCTGTCTGGAAGCCGCTGGGTTATGGCCTCCCTTTTGTCCCCCTTGGGGAGCATGTGCCTGCCTGAATCCCGTGAACCCCCGTGCCCGCCGGGAGCACACGCTCCCGGGGCCGTGGCCGGTGTGAATGCGGCCAGGCATAGTCTGGGGCTGTGCTGCAGTAGCTGGGCAACACGGACACAAAAGCGACGCAGGAAGCAGTGGAGACCAGGAGTGCACCTCCTGCCCAGTGGAAAAATGAGAATTTATGATCCTTGGAAACATAAAACTGTTCACTGGAAAGCAGAAACCGAAGAGGGAGTACAATAGGCAAGGAGAATGCTGGCAACGTACTCAAAGTCTTTTTTTCTCATTTAAATGAGCTCCTTCCACCATCCAACAAACTCTCTGTAGATACCGCGGACCGCTCCCCCCGCGCTGAGATGAAGGGGCTGAGGAGCTATCATGGCCCTGCTGGGTTTCTGGGAGTCCCTGGAAGGGCAGCAAAGAAATGTGGCCCCAGTCCATCCCAAAGGATGCCTGGGTGGCCAGCGGTGCTGGCTGACGTGGGCAGGGGCTGTGAGGATGCTGCCCTGGCTGCAGCAGCTGGAGGCTGATAGGTAGGGGGAGGAAGGGAAAGAGCAGCATTTTGTCCAGGTCTCCTTTGACATCTGAGGAATCCTGCTCCAAAGCATTCTGATGGACATGGTAACACAGGCTTTCCTCTTCATCCCCCTTCTCCTCATTTTCAACAGATCTTATCCTTGGGAGGTGCCAGACTGCTGAAGTCTCAGACAGCCCTTAAGGATAACTCAATCTTCCCACCTAAAGGTGACATGGCAAAGGACGTGGCTGGAGTTCAGCTATTTCTCTGCGCCAGTCAAAAGGATGTGGAGTAAAAAGCGGTCAGAGTTACACCGACGGGGGTGAGTAGGGCTCCTGCAGGTGATGGGAGCTGGTGGGGAGCCCAGGGCCAGCAGTGGCTCTTTAATTAGTCTTTTCCACCTCTGAAAACCAACAGACTGTCGTAGAACAAAGCTTCTTCGCCTGCTTTTAAAAAAGGGTGGGACAAAAGCAGCCTTTTCATTGCCTCCTCCCTGTGGCAGAGATAGTGCAATACTGCTGAGCTCCATCCTGAGAGGCACAAGCAGCCTCACAGCCCAGTGCAAGGTGACATCATCTGGCCTTTGGTGCCTCTCTGACAAAAGCACCATTGTGTGTCTGTCACTTCCAGGAGCTCCCCGCTGTCCCCAGGTTTAATAGGGAGCTTTCCCACACACGGCCCTTCAGTCCTTGTCCTGCCAGGGCAGGCCAAGCCCAGCTCACGGGGAAGCTGGGTTTTATTTTCCTCCCTACCTCTATTCACTTCGCAGGAGAAAACAAATTACCTTTTCCATCTGCAGTGCCTTGGATGATTAATTAGCGTCAGTAATGAAGTAGTGTCTCGGGACCCCACCCCAACGGAGTCCATGTACCAGGCACTGAGTGCACAGGAGCATGAAAATGTCCCTACCTGAAAAAGCTGCTAGGTTACTGCAGATAAAAAGTGCTAATTTCATTAGAAGCAGGTCAGATTCACCTGAAACAACCCTGCAAAGTGAAACTGCAATTATACACTGCGATATCTTCCAGTAATTCCATATTTCCCTACAAACATCTGTGTCACAAGGCCCTGCAGAGAAGGGCCTGGTTCAGTGCATGTTTCATATCCTAGCTGCCCTGCAGTCTGGTATGTAGGACAAGAGGCAAGTTAGGAGATTGGATTGCTTTAAACCTTGTCCCTCAATGTACACACAACAGAGCTCTGAAGAGCAGGAGCCAGAACTCTGCAGCAAGCTCAGAGCTCCATGAAAAAGCCCCAGACCCCCTGCATGGCTGTGGGAAGGTAACAGTATTTTCTACGTCTGTGTCTCACTCACAAAGCGAGGATATTCATTTTCTACTTCATTCATTCAGTTGTTCTGGTTACAGCCAGTCCCTGCCAAGTGACAGCTACCCAGCACCTCGCTGGCAGGGCCAGGCCACCAGGTACTGCTTGTACAGACAGGAGCAGGAGGCAACTGAGGATTTCTGCTGCCTGCTCCAAAATTCCTCTTGTACTTTCAGTCCCTACCCACCTCTCTCCATGAGCCTGACAGGCCACGGCAGGGGAGATGCTCCTGGCTCACTTCCTGGTATTTTGGCTAGGCTGTGCAGAGAGGGAAAAGAGGAGCTGGTGTCCTCAGAAGCAGGAGGGGGAGATGGGGCAGGGGTGATCAACAGGGCTGCTTTGCTCTGTCTCTGCAAGTTGGTGTTTATTGCTTGTTCGGAGAGAGAATAAAAAGCTAATTTTGTTCTTCTGTGGCTTTTCAGAGGTGTGTTTGTGATGCTGTTCTTCGGGAGAGCAGAGCATTGTTCAGCCCATGAGCAGTTTGTGGCCATGGGAGCCAGGCAGGGCCCACCACTGCCGTGTGTGGGGCAGGGGCTTAATGAGGGTCCTGGCAGGAACTCACTGGCACAGCACAGAGATGGGAAGAAAACCTAATCCCACTGCCATGCCGAGGCTCTGACAAAGGCAGGTGCTGGGATTTTAGGCCTCTAAATAATGCAACACTTTGTGTTTATGTAAGGATGCTATTTTAGTGCAGGTAGTCCAAGGGAAGGAGGATGGCAATCCGGAGGCAGCCAGAGCAGGTTCAGATAAAGAGGCAGAGAAGTGCCCACGTGTTCAACCTGATAACCAAGTCAACCCAGCCCCAGTTCCCAATAGGGCCAGGTGTGACCTGCTGGGGTTCTCCACTTCCAGCACTGTGCTGCTCTGCAGCCTCCTCCTGAAAGCCTCGGTGACTTCAGGGTGCGGGGGACAGCGATGCTCAGCATGTCCTTCCAGGGTGGGGACCTATCCAAAGGAGAAGGAGAAATCTACTTTGCTGTCGAGAATCTGGAGAAGCTACATCTGCATGACTAACACCTGCTCTGTGTAAATGCTGCAGGGAGGGAACATCTCCTGGCTTCCAGACTTGCTATTACACCCCATATGCATCTTGGGTGCTGTCCTCCAGCTCTGTGTCTTGCTGTTTCTCCTAGCTACCTGCTAGGGAAATTAGCATTTCCTTTGCATATCCACAGCAGAGTCAGGAAGCTGGACTTGGCACCTTTATCTTTGAGCAAGCAGAATCCAAGCTAGAACGAAGACTTGATCTCCATTTGCATTCAGAACCAGCACTTGATTACAAACTAGACCAGAATGACAATGGGGGGGATGCTGAGTGTGCTGCTGTGTGCAGACCAGGCTCCAGGACTCCTTTGCTAGGTGCAATCCATCTCGTTCTCCTTCAGGGCAAAGAGCTCTTTGTTAGCTCAAGCCCTGGGTGTGCAGCTGAACCTTTCTACACCTCAGTGCCAGCAACTCCCATGAAACAGCCTTGCTATGTACTGGTTTGAGACACCCAGGGACCGAAATAATCTGCTTTATTGCCAGGCAAGGAGACTTTTTCTATGTAGCTGTTAATACTATCGATCTCCAATAGTTCCACTTGAGAAAACATTTCAGAAAACCCAGTGACTTACAGTCGACCTCCAGGCGCTGCACTGAAAGGATCTGTTTGCATCTGTGAGCAGCAACAGTGCAGCAATTCCAGCCAGGAACAGGCCATTGAGCTTGAAGGGGGTCAGTCACCACAGGGCCACAGGGACTGTGTGTGTAAGGTCTGTTAGTAAAGACTTGGCGTGCAGTACTGAAAGATCCTGCTTCCTTAGGGAAATCAGCAGCCAGGCCCAATGCTCAGATGCAACTGTTAAGAGGGATTTTCTGAAGCACACCATTCCTAATTCCCACTGACATCAGAATCTCGGTTGTCCTGAACAACATGTGGGGCACAAATGTCTTTTGCAATCTTGCCCACGAGCTCTTGTATCATGTGCATTCCTGGAATACAGGAGAAGTGAAGACAGGAGGGAGCTCACCCCTCTCCTGCCAGGCTGCCCTAAGTCTTACCCAGATGTGCAGCCCTGAGCAGAGCCAGGCACAGCATAGCTCACATGCTGCTTCTCTCCAAGGGGGCCTTGCTTAGAAATTATTGAGTGCTAATAAAACTGCAGTTCCTCAATTTAAAGGAAAGTCTCTGGGTTCTCCTCAAATTGTCCATGAAACTTCACTCAAATTTGGAAACGAGACTGCTACTGTAAGAGAAAGAAAATTCAAGTCTAATTGTGTCATTTCCAAAACTCCAGAATATTAAGCAGTTCAAGGACTCTATTAGCCTCAGGGGAGCTACTAACATTAGTGAATCATGATGAGAGAAAAGCCTGGGTTTAGATATGGAAATTATGGAAAAAGAGGGTTTTATGCTGTCAGTATTTATTTTCACTGAGGTCTTGTCACCAAAACTGTACCAGAACATCACAGGCCCCTCTCTTCCCCCAGTGCTGTTCCCCGTGTCCCTTGGCCTGCAGTGGTGTCAGCAGAGAGGTGTGAAGCTGTGGACATCAATGCACCCTGGACTGCTCACACACAGGTCAGTGATTAACCCCAAACCGTGTTCCCTGCCCCAGCTCACAGCTCCTGCCACCAGCTGGGATGCAAGGAAGCGAAACAAGCAGGAGACCAGCATGCCCTGGGGGGCAACAACACGAACACAGGAAAATATGCCTGGGATGGAAGTTTATGCCCTGTAATCATTAACAGCAGGAGCACAGGCTGCAGCAGGACTGAGCAGGTCCATGATGGTGTGGGATCACTGAGCCTTTAGTGCTCCATGAGCCGTGTGTGGCTCTGCAGTAGGTAAAGGACACTCCAGAGGTAGCAGGTGGCATTTGGGCCTGAAGAGTACCCGTGTGCCTTACAGCCTCCTGCAGCAGCTGTGACTGCCTCAGCCTCCACCACACTGCACCTGGCCCGAACACTTCCCTCTGCTCTTCTTCACCCGACAAAAACAATTCGATTTTTAGGAAGAAAACCCTGGAGCTCAGAGGCTTTGGTGGGATTCCAGGGAGTACACCGGACCTGGCTGTGCAGGGAACAGGGAGATTCAGGGCCCTGACCTGGGACGCTCCCTGCAATGCACAGGGCCACATCCTGCCCTCCAGCAGATCTACCCAGGCAGGGTCTCTGCAGCAGCAGTGACAGAAGGATGGAGGAAGTGGAAGTGACTCAGGTGTCCTGAAAGCTGTCAGGCGGCTGCCAATTAGTTCAAATAACCCATCTGGTCCAGGGAAAGGACATTTAAAGAATGTCTAATCACTGCTGCAGGAAAGAAAGAAAAGCATTCCATAATGCCTTTAAAAAATCCCTGCTCCCTCATCAAAGCATCCTTCCTTCCAGGGACCCATTCAAGACTTTTATGCTGTGGGTTTTTCACACTGTTATTTGGTCAAAACATGAAGTAGTTTGTCAAAGTACTATGTAAAGTAGCATGGATTCTGTTTGCCTTTAGGCCTCATTCAGTACAGAGCAAAAGCAGATTGAAGAAAGCAAGCGTAGAACCAAGCTATTGTTAGCAAATCTTATTTTACTGGGCTGAATTTGGCTTTGTGGTCACAGTCCCTCAGGGTCCCTCTCCTCAGAACATTGATCAATAAAGTACAAAGGGCCCTTGCATGTGACAAAATCAAGACAACATCTGCAGGGGCACCCACTGCTGTGCACTGGGTCTGGCCTTCCTCCTGTGTCCAGCAGAGGCTCGGCCTGAGAACCAGAAAGGCTCAGTCAAAGCACAAGGTTAAACTGTAGCCACAGGCTCTTTTTTTTTTAAGATTTTCCTCTGCACGGAGAGAGACCCACGGGACAGATTTACACCATATCTTCATGGGCTATTCTGTTTTGTTCCTGAAACACATCACCCCACTCTGGTGGAAATCCACTTGTATTAGCTGCACAAGGAGGGTCTCTGCTCCACCCCATGGGCAGCCCCAGCTCTGTGCCCCTGCAGTTGTCACTCAGATTTAGGCAGCTCCTCGCTACCAAGCCAATCCAACTCTACACTCTGGTTACCTTCTCAATTACATTTCTTCAGGCACCAACAAAGAAGCAGCTTTGAGTTGTGGCTGAGTGTTCTTCACCAGAATGTAATTTGAAAGCCATTATATTTCATCTCTGTAATACTCTACAACCAGTAACATAATTGGTGAAAAAGCCTCTTTATTTCAAACTAGATAAAAGCTTTGCAGAGATCTCATACAGTGATATTTTAGCTAGTGAAATTAAACGCTTCAGTAATATAATGATAATACTGTTAAAGCCACTTTATTTTACAATTAAAAGGTACCTGCTTCATCGCCAAGATTCAGCATCAGACAAAAAGCTCTGTCTTGTTCTATTTAGCACTAACACTTTAATTTAGCTTTCATCCATTTAAATGCTGCTTTTATTAGCCTTCAACTAAACTCCAATCCACCATGACTCTTATGCAAAACAGAATTAATGTGCCTGACTGGTTCCACCCCCTCGCTGGCGAAGCCATGGAGTTCTGAGCACTCTGAGGAAGGCACTAAAGGTCGCAGTTGCCTGGAGATGACACATTTCACTGACTGATCCCTCCACCCATCTGTTATCAATCCTGCGCCGCGCACTCTGAACAGGGGGGAAGAACTGAAGCATCCCCAGTCACCGGCCACTCCTCAAAAACTGGGTCAAAGCATGTGGCTACTGAAAAAGCCCTAAGCTGTCTTCTGGCACAGTGGCCTGTATTCACAGCTTGACCAGTCCCCACTCGTTTCAGCTCAGAGGTTAAGTGACAGAAGGTAACTGATTATTCTGTGGCACGAAGTCCAGAGGTGATTTAGGGTTGGAGATGAGCAGGGTGGAAACCTGCAGGAGTTTCTAAGTCAGTGGGGCAGTTCTGTGGCACGGTGAGACCCCCCAAGCAGTGAGCAGAAGGTTGGATTCTTGTGTAATCTCAGAGGTGTTTTTTCCTCTCCTCCCACTCAAGACGCACAAGCAGAGCATAGTCAGTTCTCCACCACAGTCACACAATGCTGCCTGGAAACACTGTGCATGATGCCACTGCAGAAACAGCTCATTAGGAGCTTCTTCCCTTTGTTTTAAGACAATACGAACAGCAGAAAATGGGTAAAACAAGCTTGGGTTTGTCTGAGGCATGGCAGACTCAATTCTTCTAGAAAGCCAGCTTCCACATTTTGAATTATATCCTTTGTAAAGTTAGGAAAGCAGCACATGCATGGAGCACACCAGAGCCTGTCAAGCTGACTGTGGACCAGAGAACACGTGGAGAGAGGCCTAAGGAGCTGCACCTGCATGACCCACCCTTCCTAACCCAGCCTTTCCCTTCCTCGGGCCTTCATGGCCAGGGATCTCAGGGAGATCTAGTCCCACCTGGTGTTTTGGCTAATTGGTGCTGCAGGGCAGACTGGGAAGGGGGAGAGGCTACAGAACTCAGTGGCAGGATGGGAGCAAGGTGAGGAGCAGTGTTCGGGAGGTTGCAGCTCCTGCAGTCTCAAGGTGGAGCCGCTTGTTTTGCCTGGAGAAATGGATTCTTGCCAGACCTTCTGCCAGAGGGCTCACCTCCTTCAGCATCCGTGCTGCACACAGGTAAGCCCTGTAATCTGTCTGTCATCCTTTAAGGTAAGGTGGCCTCCCTGTCAAGGCCTTTACCTTCCTAAAGACCGGGAAACAGACTGTGGGACCCAAATAAAAGTAAATGCTTTCAGTAGAGCAGTGCTCTGAATGTGGTGGTTTCAGTGCTGCCTGCCTGGGTAGGAGCAGGTAAGAGCTTTCTGGCAAGGCTCAGGTAGGACCCTGAGGGCACATGGTGGGACTCCTGCCTCCTGGGAAGCCCAGCCTGATCCCCATCCCTGCGCAGGAGACTCTGCTATAGCTGCAACAAACAGAGGAAAACAAACTAATGAGGCATTAGGGCTAAACTTAGCTGCAATTAACATTTAATTACTATCCTGAAAACACTTGCTGTATTTTGCCAGGGCCTGGAAAGGTAAACCCAATTAGCTTAATCTTGTGTGGTAGAAACCTTAAACTGGTTCAGATGCCTGGTCTCATGGATGGGACCCTGAGAGTAACTGGTGTTTCTGGGACCTGGAGCTGAGCAGTCCTGTGGGCTGATCACGTACTGCCTGTGTGAAGCTGCAGGAGCCTTTCGTAGACCTCTGCTCTGGAGAAGAGTCAGAACTGACAGCAGACGTTCTGCAGAAGGTGTCAGAGCAAGTTTGTACATGCTTATGTGTATTGTTTTGGCTGCCCAAAACCACAGCTCTCTCCTGGAGGCCGCAGGCTGTGTCTGATGCTTAGCAGGGTAAACAACCCTTGCGTGGTTCTCCAGAGATGCAGGGAAGGTATCCCAGAAAAAGATGCTCTCTTGGAGCATACTCTGGGGTGAATACATCGTCTTCTGAGTGTGGGGGAGACGGAGGAAGAGATGCTTGTGTCTCACACTCTAACCTTGTCAGAACTGTCATCTGTTTCTCCTGCATCTTCCTGTAAATGAAAGGAAGGTGCATGGTGTTCTGAGAACTAAAGAAAGGTCCACCCCAGCAGTCTGAGGCTGCTGAAATATTTTAAGATACTAGGACTGTATTTAAGATACTGGACTGTGTTTGTCACAGCCCAGGGCTATCATTAGCTGAGCACTTGGATGCTCTTCCAAAGAGGCTGAAAGGGAAAACCCTTCAGGAACTGCAGCAGAAAAAATTCCCATCCAACAACAACAGCTCCTGGCGTGCAGCTACAGAGGTCTGTACCCTAGGGCAAGTGCTCCAGCAGTTTGCACTTCCATGTTTGAGCCTGTGCCTCAGCTACAGCTGACCAAATAACTTCATTATAGAGGGAGAGGCTGCACAGACTAACCAAGAAACCCATCAGCTGGGAGTTCAGCTTCTCTCTTTTTTTAGTTCTGATCACAACTCCAGCTCAGATTAATGTGAAGCTGGCAGGAAAACATAGCTCTGAGCATGACAACCCAGGAAGGCTTATAGGCAGAATATGTCAGAGGAAACTATGCAGCAGCTTTCTTGGTGAACTTCCGTAGTGAGAAAGCTGCCTGCTTGGGAAAGCTGAGGCACCTGTGTTCTAGAACAATCTCATGGACAAGCCTATGAAACATCTCTACCTCTGAGACCTGCCACAGAGTAATAAATTAAAGTGAGAGGGCTGAAGGGAAGTCTCCCTGCCCTCTGCCAGCTGTCCACCTGGTTCCTCTCCTTCCGTAGGACGAGCAGATAAATCCCATCCATATTTGCTCCTGAACCGTTGGAATTTACAGCCTGGCAGGGCTTTAAGTGCAAGGTGCTGTGTGAGCCAGCCCAGCTATGGGACTGGGAGCTGCTGGAGTGCAGAGGCAGGTTCTCTGCAGCCATCCCTGCTGCCTCTGCTTCACAAGCTTGCGCAGTAGGACTGTAACTTACTCATCCTGATTTAAATTGCTGTCATGTCACACTTCAACACTACCAGTTGATACTTGGCAGTCAGTCTGACTTACAGTGTGGCTGCACTGCACTTCCTCACTCAAATACCGTGTGGAGAAACTGCAAAGTGCTGAGGCTCTGCTCAAAGATGGATGCAGCAAGAATGATCAGGATAAGAGGGAGGCTGAAGTGAGAACCCAGTTCTCATTCCAAGGAGAGCTCAGGCATTTCTCTTGTATCCTGTGCTGAGATTTATAAATGTTTCAATTTCTCTGGCACACTGGCCTCTGGGGAAAAAGGCTTCTCAATTAAATTAAGCCCAAGAAATGTGGAGGTAACAGAAGACACATTAGTTTGGATGCCTGCCTCCTGTTTGCTCATCCTGGTGTTTGGATGGGCACAGCACCAGTTGGCTGTTCCCTTACAGAATGATTAAATAATCCAACATCTGGCTCCTTTCTGAGTGTCAATACCTGCTTAGGTCCAAGCTAAACCTTCCAAACAGAACTGAAATGTGTAGGCTTCAGAGATTCTTAAGTGCAAATTCCAGGGAAACTGATTCTGTGCCTTAAAGGTAGATAAACGGAGTATCTCGGGGAATTGCTGGCAGCAGGCTGTCTGTGAGGATGACAGGCTTTGTCACTTACTCCTACTGTGTCCTTGTACAACTCACCACTCAAAATAGCAGCATGTCGCTAGGCCTGCTCAGCTGGCTGTAAAGTGCTGGACTGAGGGTAGAGGTGCTCTTGGAAGGGAACAGCTGACTTTCTCCTCTGGTCAGTGCTGGCTCTGGGGAATGCATGCGGGACATGTGGTGATGTTAACCCTACGCTTAAAGCCATCCATTCCCTGGTCTCCCAGGCTAAGATTTTCCAAGCAACCTCAGCAGCTTCAAGGAAGTGTTTTGTGTTTTACAAAACCCATCTTCACATTAGCTACCGCTTGAATTGCGCAGGAGGAAAGATCTTGTACATAAACTCCCTGGAGTGCTGAGAAGGCTCCAATAGCTGCAGAGGAATCCACTCCAGCAGAAAGCCAGCTCCACCAGAATGCTGATGGAGCACGGGAGCTGCCAGACACCCAGACCTGGATGGCCTTAGGCAGCTGGAGGCAGCAGATGCTGCTCCCTGGGAGGTGGGGGAACACCTGCCCGCGGTGCTTGGAGGTGTGTGATGAATTGGACCCTTCTAAGCAGGCATTGTCAGGGTACAGTGTATTTATCCAAGCTGCAAACTCATTTCATCACCTCTCCTGCTAGGGCAAGAGGTAGAGGGATTAGCTTGAACTCTGATCATATAATAACAACATGGCAGCTGCAGGCAGCTAATAATCCACTGGGGGGATTAGCAAACTTAAAGTTGTCTAGCTCTGCATAATGGAAAGCTAAGAACAGCAGCTTCCCTGTTCTACCTATTGCATTTGCATTCTCTCCAGTGGAAGCATAGAACATGATGAGACAAGGCTTTCCAGTCTGTTATGAAATGGGATCTAATGTGTGACTAATGGAGTATTGCTAGCAATTCTACAAGCATCCATTCAGCCCAGGATACGGATTTAAGCTTTACTAAGAGAGTGCACCTCAAATACCTACTGCCAAAGAGCAGGTCGTGATTCCAGCAGGCTAATGCTAAAACTTGTTATTTGAGGCTCTCTGGGAGTAATGTCCTGAAGTCTGCAGGCAGACTGCTCTGCTTATGCATGGAGAATCCCACTGAGCTGATCCTGGGTTCCCTGCCATAATTCATGTGTAACTGGTAAAAGAGCCCAGTACAAAACACAGAACATGCCAAGGAGCAGGCTCATCACCTGGTGTTGCTGCTTTCCTTATGACCCTCTCAGGACACCCGGAGTGCTCGGCAGCTGGAGGCTTTTCCCCCAAGGCAGTTTTGGCGCTTGTATCAATTTACTGGTGAGTAACTAGAGTAACCAGCTCTGACACAGCCTGGAAAAGAGAGCTGTGACTCCTCATCCTCCTCCCTGCTCGCTCGCTCGTGGAGCGGCAGAAGCGGTGAGTAAGAGCCCTCCTGTGCCGTGGGCCGGCTCCGTCAGCGCCTGGATGGCTCACGGCTCCTCCCATGTCGTGGGGCACAGGGAGCAGCACAGGGAATGTTGTGCTGGGGCTTGTACTGCGCGACTTTTCCACTCCAGCGGAGAATTCCAGTGGAACACTGGAGTGCACAAAGGATGAAAGCTTCACCATGAGGTGCCCCTGCCAACACTTGGCAGGGCTGTGGGACCTTACTCACTCTTGCAGTGCAAACAGGCACTACCACTCACAATAACACAGGAGCAAAATACTCATTTCCCCCAATAGCTTCTTCCACTGTTTCCTCCCAGTTGTAACTGGTGCTGCTGAGAGTCCATGGGAAAAAACTCTAGTACAGACAAGGCCTCTGCATGCAAATGAACGCTACATAAATAACCCCCATCTTCCCTCAGTTCCTAGGTTGGGTACTCTGTGCACTAGAATTCTCTTCAAAGACCTCCCAGTTCATTCTTTATGCTCTAATTAAGGATCAGTGCCAATTAACTATCTTCAATAGAGGAGCATCTTCCGCTCAGCAGCCAGGAAGTGTCTGAATAAGATCCTGCTGTACAATGTGCACATGAAAAGGGAAGCCCTCCCTTTTTGGAACGGGCTTCCAAGATTAAAAACCCAGTATAGATTACTGGATGCCTACTTTAAAAATCTTGTATGACAAGATGAAGTGACGGCACCCAGGAATGCAGAATGGGTTTTTTACATGTTTCTTCTGGCACTCAAGCATGCTATTGCACTGCCAGGGCTCTGAGCTAGGTACCACTGTGGCAATAGCAGGCGTGAAAACAGAATGTGACACTTCATTTTAAGTGATATTAAAATACTGTTTGCTTTTTCGTACAAGGATGTCACAGATCAGCAGAAGTGCAGTGTCAAATCTGATGATAAATACTGATTCAGGTGAAAAATTGCCAATAATTATGCCAGCACCTAAACTGCCCTGGTAGTCCTCACCTATTGCTTTTATTTCCTACAGATATTCACCTGTTCCATAAATAACCAGGCAATTTAGACTGCTGCTGCACTGTGTTCTGAGCAAGAGCTGTGCTAATAGTCTGAGCAGGCAAAGGGAGGGGAATGTCATTTCTAAGCTTGGCTGGAGATGAATACATCAGCTCCCCAGCCAGTTACAGGCTAAGTTTAAAAAGCACTATTCTAAAGGAAAATTAGATGGTTAAACACTGTGGGGGAAGGGGGGAAAATAGGATAATCCCTTCAAAGCTTTAAATGGAAGATTCTCATACTTGCTTCAGCTGATGTGAGACGTATGAACAGCCTCAGAATTAAGACCCCTGCAAAACTTCAGCCAGACACAACAGCTGCACTGCCTTTTGGGGGAGATGCACTTGAACTGGTTATACACGAAGCAGATGTAAGCCACCCAACCCTGCTAATCACAGCTAAATCTGGGGACCATTCACAGGCTGCTCTGCAGAATAAAGGGGCAAAGCAGGAAAAGCGCAGGCTTGGGGATGAGAAACAGGAACTGTAAAACTGTATTGGAGGATGGGGAAAGCAGCAAATTATTCTAGGAGCAGCAGAATCCACAAAGTCTAGTCAGATGGGATTTACATCAATCACATCTGTCAGGGCACTGATATCTCAATATATAACACAATATATTTGGAACTGTCAATGAACTCAAGTGCTTTTGTGGAGCACATTGCATACAGCTTAGTTTTCACACACACAAAATTCCAAACAGGCTAAATAAATCTCTTGGGTTCAAGGAGCAGCCCCATGGCTGCTCAGCACAGAAGAGGGGGTTACATTTGAGTTTTGATAACCGGTCCCTTTGCCAAGAGCACAGCATGGGCCTAGGCTAAGATGTCTTGGGAATTTCTGGAGAAGCTTGTTGCAAACCTAATTGTGCTGAGATTTGAGCTCCAGATAGGAAGGGCTGGAAGGAATGCAGAACAGTAGATTGCAACCAAGTCACTCCAGGAAGTGTAACCTTTAACTCTGTGTGGGGCTCAGCTCTTGTGAACTTACCCGGATCCTTCTCATGGCTGCCACAATCTCCACGCGGCTGTTGGGCCTGGGGACATCCAAGCTACCGATGTACTGAAAGACACAACAGTGAGATGTCTGTGCAGTAATGCACAAGTTCATGGTGTGGGTTTCTTCAAAACAGGCAGCATTTCTCATTTATTTAGTCCCTCCTCGGTTAGACTCCTTTGACCTGGGACAGGGTAGGAATATCTGTTGTAGATAACATTATCAAGTCAGGGATTTCTGAGATCGGGTGTGAGGCTCTGACTTCATTCAGGTTCTGGATGTGCCTTTACCAGTGCTTTGCAGGGCAATGTCTGCTGCTAATGGAGTCATGATCACATGTGTCTGAAAATGGGACTATCCTTTGTTCTTCCTTACTACACCTGCTCAAAACTAAAAGCACGTAAGAGCTGGAAAGCTGCCAGGATGTGCAACAAACACCTTTCCTGGAACAGGCTTGTGATTCTAGCTTAAGTTTTCAGTCTGGACCACCCTCCCTCTGGATACTGCTGTGCCTGCTTGGTTGGACCAGCTCAGCTGTCTGCAGAATCCTGGTAAACCCACCCAAATCTGTGTCTTACAACCCTGTTTTTAACTCTGCCTAGGGGAGCTGCAGCCCTAACCATGCTGCTTGGGGTTGAGTGTCTGTATTTCAGTGTCTGTGCCAGTCCTAGCAGGGTCTCTTACTGGGGTCTGAGATGTGGCAGATGGCAGGTTCATCTCTACCTCTACCACTGCACCACAGCCACAGCCCCCTTGAGCTGGTTGCCTGTTCTCCTGAACAGAATGGCAGCACCCTGCCCATGCTCCACAGGTTATTGTGGAAGAACTGCAGGCAGCTTCCTGCTGCTGGCATTTCTCCCTCCTGTGCTGCCTGTACTCTCCCCTTGTGTGCCAAGGCAGAACCTGCTCGTGCACCTGTTGGCAGGAGGCAGCGGCTGCTGCACGGTGGCACCGCCGACGGCACACGTGGCACGGCTGCGCAGGAGTGCCCCGCGCTGCCGAGTGCAGGAGGCACAAAGCTGCCAGCTCAGCCTTGGGAATGAGGAAAACATGTGGCGTCCTGGACAGTCACGCTGCGTGGGGAGCAAAGGCTGCTGATGCTGTAAAGTGGCGTGGCTCAGCTCTGAGGGAAGACCTGCACGCCCAGGACATGTTGGTGAGGACAGGGAGAATGACACCCGAGTGAGAGGGTGAGGGCCCGATGACAGCGTGTGCTGGGAGCGGCCCTGGCAGCTCAGGGCAGGTCCTGGATTTGGTGCTGGTGGGGGCCCAGTGGGGTCCATCAGCTCCCTCAGGGTAACACAGCCCATCTCTGCTGTCAGTGGTGGGGGACAGAGGGCAGTTCACAGAGTTTAGTGACCCTCCCAGGAGAATTTGGTTCGTGAACTGTATCTGGTTTCTAGTGTGTAGCTACAAGTTGTTGGTTTTTTTGGAAGTTGTTTCCTTGTGGAGAGGAAAAGGAGCAGCTCATCAGGAAGCCCCAGCAAACATTCAGGGTGATATTGTACATATGAACAGAGACAAAATAATTCCCCAGAACAGCCCCATAGGTATTGCTGTTACTGACACAGTTCTGGATTTATTTCTCCACTGTACTACTTGCAGATTGCAATGGGTTTTATCTTGTAAAATGTCTACTTAAAAGGGCTTTCAGAGATGAGCTCTCCTGGCTCAGTATTTACTGCTCTTTCTCCTGCCTTGAAATAAACACCACAAGCAATCTGAAAGGTCATCTGGCTTTGCTGCTGCTTCTGTAAATGCCTTTGCAAAATGGCATTTTTAAGAGCAGTTAAGTTCAGCTGTAGCCTTTGGTAAACCACAGGAGAACCAAGCTTAGAGCACGAGAGCTTGAGGGCAGCAGGGAGGGGAGCAGCAGAGCCAGGGCTTCCCTCTGGGCTGCTGGGGAGGGCAGAGCTGTACTGCTGTGATCTGTGGCCTCTCTGGTGTGCAGATCTCCTTCCCTGCTCTGTCGTGGCCGTCAGGACAGTCACGGGTAATCCAGATGAGCTCCCTGCAGCTGGCTGGCCTTTTGTCTGCCAGCACCAGAGCTGCAGTGGGGAGCAGGCCATGCTCCTAATGATAAATTAATTGGGGCAAGAGGACAGCTGGGACTGCTGAGCTAGAGGAGATTCTTTCAAACTCCCTGCTCTGGTCTGGCTGCAGAGTTTGGCTACCTGTGCTCCCACACAGAGCCATGAAACTCATGAAACAGCACACGAAGCTCTGTCCAAACAAGCAGCTCCCAGTACTGACCTCCTGAAGATTATAGGGGAAGTAAGGCAGTTTGGAATGTGGAGATTAGAGAGAGAGTGTGGTCAGTAAGATTGCCTGGTGCGAGACACCTGCAGCCAGCTGCAGCCTTGTCATTGTCAGCGTCGCAGCTGACTGATGTGCCCACAATGAGCAGCATAATTGGAAGAGACAGACTGTAAAGCAGAACTGAGCAAGCATGTTACTAAGGTAATGCAAACCCCATCCCAGACCCACACATCCTAACAGTGTGTTATCCACACGCTAGCTTTGGATGCCTGGAACTGTCAATCTGAAAAGCCAGTTTCACTCAGTTAAAGGTACAGTTGCTTCCCATCTTTTAAAAATCAAATTAAGGATTTTTCTTCTCCTCGGCACAGTCTGCAGTACAGCAAATGTTAACTTAAATAGAGGAATCACAGATTAAATGTTTTCTTCCCTAAGGAAGATAGATTTTTTAAAATACATGATTAGCTGTCTATTCAGATTCATCCTGTATCCTGCTTAAATCTTACAGCTCTTTCAGCAGGAAAACCACAAAATCCGTATTTCAAAGCTTTATTGGAATGTATATGCCCCTTCTTTCCAGCTCAGGAGACAGCAGGCGTGAATTCCATTTCTAATCTGTGTTAGGCCACCTGCAAAGAGGGGAAAGGAGCCTGTGAGTTGCTCCAGCAAAATGCAATTCTTCTTGTCAGCTGAATTATAAACCCATTCCCCATGCTGTCTACAGAATGCCAATTCCAATGGAGTCACTTTCTGAGAGTGCTGCTGTGCTGCCAGGCTGATCTTCACGATCAATACAGAATTTCTGACAATATCAGTATTTCTTTCTGATGGCTGAAGGCTGCGGACCTTGTCTGTCCAGCTTTTCATGCAGGGAAGGGGTCAGCTGGAGTAAGGCAGTTTTATTTAAGCAGCACATAGCAGTCTGCTGGTTTCCAGGGGAATAGGGAGCTGTGACCCCGCCGTGGCAGGACAGGGCAGCCCGATGGGGGACAGGACAGGCACTGGATCAGGCAGGGATGAGCGCCTGGGACAGCATCCATGGTGCTGTCAAGAGGGGTCATTCCAGAGCAGTTCCCAAATGAAGTGCACAAGGCAGCGTCTAAGGATTACACAGTTGCAAAAATACTAGGAAAAAAGCAAGAACCTGTTTGATTGTGCTAATTAAATGTACGGCTTTCATAATTGAGCGCTGTTTTCTTCAGACTCCCTCAGCGTGGCCCAGGGGCATTTCCAGAGCTGAAGAATAACCGCGGCAGGGCTGGGGGGGGCACGGCGAGCCCGGCCTCGAGCCACGGGGCCATCGGCCCGCGGCCAGTGGGTGCCACACCGGTGGCTGCTGGACCGCACCGGACCCCAGCCCGCGGGGACCCCGAGCTCGCAGAGACCCCGAGCCCCCTCTCTGCAACAGCCAAAGAGGGGGAACCCTCCCGGGGGTTCGCTGCCAAGGCCCCCCGAGCGCGGGGGCCGCGGGGCTGTGACAGGCGGGGGGGACCCGCTGCGCCCCCCGGCCCAGGGGCTGCGGAGAGGAGCGCGCCCGGGGCTCACCTTGGCCTGGAAGTGGATGCCGTGCTGAAAGGCCTCCTCGTTGTGCAGCGGGACGCGGGAGTCGCAGCCATCGTCCACCAGGTTGTACCGGTTCTTCACCGGCATGGCG
>VZTE01004704.1:1810186-1896636 GCA_013397775.1 Eulacestoma nigropectus
CTCGGCCGGGCGGGCGGCGCGGGGCAGGGCCCGGCGGGCCTCGGGCCGCCGCAGCGGGGGCGAGAGCGCCCGGCGGCCCGGGGTCACGGTGGACAGCTCCAAGGCCAAGACCTCTCTGGAGGCCCTGAAAATCAGCCTGCGGCAGCTCCGCTGGAAGGAGGTGAGCGCCCGGCAGCGGGACCGGCTCTCGGGGAACTCGCGGGGCCCCGCGGGGCCGCGGCCCCATCCCTGCCCCTGCTCCGGCTTAGCGCCCGTCCTGCCGAGACTCCCCTCCCGTGCCTCGGGTCTGCCCCCGGCAAAGCCTCTCGCCGTTCTTCTCCTCCTCCCGTGCCTCTCTGAGGGCCGCTGCAGCCGGGGGTCTCCCGGCTGTGCCACCCCGACCCTGGGGCTGTTCTAACCAGATGTCGGGTGCGGAGCTGATTTGATTCATGATCGCGACTGCCATGGCCAGTTACGCAAGCCAGAACAGGGGTAATCGGGTATTGCGCTTCCGAGCTTAAACTGATCACGGAAAGGGCAAGAAAGAAACCTGCTCCCATGGGGAAACGTTTGACGTGTTGTGTAGATTTGCATTTCTTCCCTCAGGGCTTGGGTACGTGGGTCTGGCTCGGGACAGCGGACAGAAGGGTCTGGCCCGGCAGAGCCGCTTTCTGATCCCGTGGCAAAGCGGCTGCCCTTGTCTCCAAGGCGTGTCAGGGAGCACGGTGTATGAACGCAGTAGTATTAAGCCAGCTGATTATGCACACATAACAGGCTTTAGACTGCTAATTTACTTTATGTAGAGCAGCTATAGCTATTTTTTTCTCCTGCTGCTTGAGTCATGTGTTTTCTCATTGCTTTGTGAGGATTTCAGTGAGTGCCAGTACGTGCTGAACTGGAATCAGGACAATAGGGGAGCTGGCACAGAACTGATGCTTTGCAACTCCTTATTTAAATCCTGGAGAGATTTCTTAGATACATCTTGCTATAGATGGTAAATTGTTCTCCAACTGCGAAGATTTTCTTTCCCTAACAGCTTTATAAATGGCTTTATAGAAGTTGACATGGCTTCTAGGAGCTTTGTGAGGAACTTGTGTAAGAAAAAGGGTAATTGTAATCTGTTTGGAAGAGGGAAGTTGGAGAGAAAAGGAGGATTAAACCTGAGGATGAACTGTTTCTCACGTGCAGAGCTAGGATGGAACTATGTGATCTCTGACCTGCAGCTACTCCACTTTACAAAGCTGCCTTTGGGATTCCCACTTACAAAATAATGATATTTTTGTGTACCTGATGCTTTTAAAATAAAATCTCTACAGACTTGGGGTAGACGGTGTATTCTGTGCAATTCCTAACCTCAGAGTAAAATGCTACAAATTTATTTTCTGGAGGACTGAGTGGCAATAAATGTTACCCATGTTTATTCATAATGTCCTGAATACCTAATCCCACAAAGACATGTATGCTCCGTGTCAGGAGGAGTTGTGCTTTCTCCTTCTCTGATTTCATAAAATTTTATTTCAAGATTTTTGTTATTTAAATCCAGTGGCAGAATTTCAAAACCTCTTTGCACCTGCGCCCCAGTTCTCAACTCGTGCTTGCACAGCAAAATAGTAACAACGTACCAGAGACTTGAAATTCAAAGCTGCTACATTTACCTCTCCTAGCCCTCAGTGCACCTGTGGGGTGTCTGTCAGCAGCCTTGCTCCATGTTTTATGCAATGACAGGCAGAGCAGGGGCATTTCACACTTAATTTCTTTGTTTTTATGGTGAAGTTTTATGTTCAGAAGGCCAGGAGCCGTTCCAGAGAGGGTTTCTGGATCACTGATATCAGTTAGCCTCGCAGATTGTGCTGGGAATGAGCCACACTTAGCGGTTAATTGTATTTATAGTTTCCTGAGACTTCACTGTTTTGCATTTGTCTTGCACTTGATAGTCTTTCCTACTAATTGACTTGTTTCACAAGCTCTTGTTTCTCTCATGAATCTCTGTGCTGCATTAATCAGCTTTTTCCTTCCTGCTTTGCATCCTCCAACAGCAATTGCTGCTGCCTTTACTTCATCTCTCTTTGTTCCCTGTCTCCCTCAATATCCTCTCTCCTCCATCTCTTTCTTCAGTCAATATTTTTCATTTAGTTTGTTGCTTCCTCCTTTGGCCACTTTGTCTCTTAATAAAGAAGAGGCCTAATATGGAATTTTGTGATGCTTGACTGCACCATCTGGGTGGCTGATAACTCATTCCCTGTAAACAAGTCACTGTCATGTATTGCTGTGTATCTTCAGCTTATAAATAGGTTAATAAGATCTGGTCAAGATTTGAAGAGAAAAAATTGAGAAGAGAAATCCAAGGAAAACTCTTTATTCAAGCTACATGTAATTCTGAAAGCTCTCCCTTTCAGACGTTTAGAGAAATAGCAGTAAAATATTTGTTCAGACCACTGTCAGGGATGGCCAGAGCCTTGCAGCTGGTTGCACTGTTAGAGCAGGACCAGCAGAGGGAACACGGATGTTGCTTGTAGGATCCATGAAAATAATGCAAAAAAAAGTCCTGGAAGTAGTAACGAAATGCATGCATTTTAAATACTGATGTTTCAGGGACTGCTATTCTACTGTTATCCCGTGTATAATACTTCTAAGGGATCGCATGTTGTAGTAGATTTGGTCCTTTTCCCTCTCTACTTCTTTTACATTTTCCTGTTCTTGCTTTTTTTTCGTTTCTGCTGCTTGCTGCTGGATGTGTTGGCTGGAATATTTTGTTGGGAGGAGACAGTATTATGTGCTTTTTGAAGTAGGCTCCTTTTTATCCATAGCTTTTTCTGTGTAATGGATAGCATTCTTACAGTGTCATGTATCCGTTTTTTATTATTTTATTATTCATTAGTGAACATATGGTAAATGCCATTATAAGACACACAAAAAAAGGAAGAATACTCTGAACACTGGCAGTATTGGTGAACAGTTTATTCTGTGGCACTGATACGTGGGGAAGAGGTGAAGGAGTCCAAGACAGCAAATTTACCATTGAGAATCTGTTATCAGAAGCAAAAGACAGAAAAAAACCCCAACTTTTTTTTTCAGCTGTGGGAAATTTGAGTAAATGAAATGATCAAGTGTGATAGGCCTGTGTGGGTGGACCTTTTAAGAAGCACTGCAGAGTTTCCATGCTTGTGCCAATTCCGTCACTACCCTGGACCATCTGATCCAGCGTGTCAGATTCTTTAAATGAATATGATATGCCAAATGAAATAATGGGCACAAATTGAGCTTACATCCCGAGTTTATTCATCACTTAATAAATTATTTCTTCAGCAAGCTTTCAATTACCAGGAAAATGGAAGAAGCAGATGTCCCAGGCATCAAATATCCCAGCGTCGAGCGTTTCATTTGTCTCGCTGTTCCGGAGCTGCACGGAGGCGTAGGGAGAGTTTCAGGTTTTATGCTGGGAAAAGCTGACTGGAAGACGAGTCATTTAACTTGTCATTAAACATGATGGAACAGACTGATGTGACCTGTGAGACAGTTTAAATTATTGGCTTCTTATCCAAAGGTAGAAATGACCTGTCAGACAGATTTGACTATGATGGATTATTAATCGTGTCAAAGTTGTAGAAACAACTCTATTCTCTTTATGGCTCCTTGTTTATTTTTTTCTGACAAATGTTGCCCAAATCTAAAAAAGGATGGCTCCAGCCACATTTACAACCTCCATCCCACTGTGGCTGGGACCATCTTGGCCTTGGCACTGGACAGTGCAGATCTGAGGCTATTCCACCTGATCCAAGGCAGCTGAAGACACAAGGTTTTATGTCCACCTTTCTTTTTAGCCACTGCCCTGCACCAGGAGCTGGGGATGTGGTGCAAAGGCCTCTCCCACCATAGTAAGATTAATTTATATCTGCCTGGCACTGCCAGAGGTGCCAGACAATTGAACTTGTTGGCTCCTCTCCAAACACCACTCTTACGTAAAGTGTAGTGTAGAGGTTACAGAATCCTCCCCAGCTCATTCAGGAGGTGAGTTTGATGCCAGTGTTGGATAAGTCCAGATAATCATGATTTCTCAGGAGCAGGGCCCTTGCTGTGCTATCCCAAATTTCTGACAAGGGGCTGCAGTGCTTCCATCTTCCCATCCAGAGCTGCTCACTCCTCATCTGTTGTGAAATGATTTTGGTGCAGTGTTTGTAGAGAGCTTTGATATCCTCTGTAGATGAAAGGTGTTATATAAATGCAAATTTTGTTCCTTTCATTTCAATTTCATTTAATAAATAAATAAATTGTTCAGGTTTTAGTGGGAAGGGCACTCTGAGACCAAATGCTGCATCTGTATTCTGGATATACCTGTGGAGAGAGGTTAAGGCCACTGATTGTCTTTCAGAGCCCAACAGAATTAATTTTCACTTGTACAAAACCAGATTTTGCTGGCTGAATAATAATGAAATAAGTGCAGAATCCACTGGCTCTTGTTAAATTGGGTTTCTCATCCCTGCAAATAAGGAAACAGAAAGGATGCATTGCTCAATTACCATTTTAAATTAATTTTTCAAGGCTATTTACTGAGGAAACTGAAATTTTAATTAAAGTAGCAAATAAAGTAATGCACTCAAAAGGTTTATGCAATTCTTTTTTCTGTCATATTCAAAGAAAAATAATCCACTGCTTAAAGAAGTGTTTTAAAACAAGAAAAATTACATTTCAAGTAAAGAGCAAGAATTTTCTGCAAAACACTGTGGTTCTTTCAATAAGTAAATGGTACTGGGTGATGAGGGTGGTAGATATTTAATGCAAATGTGTCCTAACATGCTAAATATAGCAGATTTATTTGAAAAATATGTAGCCTAGTAATAGAAGCTATTCCTGTGAATGTATTCCATATGGTAGTTAAATGGCATCTTCATGGAGCTGCAGATAAAATGGGTTTTTTGGGATTGATAAATGGGGCCATGTCGAAGAGAATAAGCATGAAAAAGAAGAGCACCTTCTTTACACAAAACTAATTGGGTTTTTTATAAACCACTTTACTGCTATTAGAAACTTGCTCTCAGTAATTGCCAGTGCTGCTTCTGAGCTCTTCAGACTGCTTTAAAAAAGGGTGATCTTTTTGATAAAAGAAAACAAACTACAGTTTTCCAATTTACAGTGAAATCTTGCGTGAATGGGAAAAGAACCTGGAATACTTAATACTGTTGAAATAATTGCCTTAGTTCTTAATAGTGGGAATATATATGCTCAACAAATTATTAATTGAATTGCAAGCTTTTATTTTAATTACAGGCTATTTGTACCAGAATGGAATTAATACTGTAGAAATTAATACTTATAACTGGATATGTATAAATGAATAATACAGTTATTGCACTTAAATATCTTGCTTTGAGTGTCCACTACATTTATAACTTGACTGTGGTTCATCAGAAGCTCAGGGGTTCTCAGTACAGCCCATGCCTCAGTCATTTGAGTTTGGTTTCTAAAAACCTCTCTTGGTTTGTTCACTTTAAAGTCTTGAGCTGATCCAAATATTCTCAGTTTTGCAACTGAAATACAGAGCTTGTTTTCTTTTGACAGTCAGAAGACTGTTTTTGAATGGTTTATGCTTAAGATGAGTGTTTAAAAAAGACAGGAATGAGCAGGTATTCCCAGATTGCTCAAAACTCGTCACCTTTCTTTTGCAGTTTCCGTTTGGCCGCCGCTTGCCGTGTGACATCTATTGGCACGGGGTATCATTTCATGATAATAACATCTTCTCAGGGCAAGTCAACAAGTTTCCAGGTACTTCACTCCTCTTTCTAGTTTAAACAAATGCTTTAAAACCAGGATTATTTGACCTAGTTCTGTGCTTCACTGGTTTTAATGTGAATTATCTGCCTAATCAGCTGATAGTATTTTTGGCATATTACTGGGTTTGGTGAGGGGGTAAGGATATCAGACTGGGTGTCTTGAACAGTTTCTGAACTGAAATTTGTTTTGGAGAGAAAATGGTTTGGATGAGAAGAATACTTCATACACGTGAAGTTAGGAAAAAGAAGAATGTTAGGCTATAATTTAAGTGAAGTATGCAATTACTGTCTGTTATCTGGCACTGATAACAGTGCTGTATCTTTGGATTTGGTTTTGATTCAAAGTGGAAAGAATCTGTTTTGTTTCGTATTCTGGCTTATCTCAGGGAGAAGCTCGAAGCAGAATTCCTTAAATGGATTTTTTAATATTGAAGAGTTCATGTCAGTCCTCATCTTATGATGACTCTTCTGCTTTTTTAAGCTCCTTTTTTTCTCGTTTAATCCCTGCTGAGATCTCTCTAAATAAGAGCTAAGAGCTTAGGTATTGACTTATCTAAGCCCTTTACTTCAGATTTATGGCTGCTGTTAGTGTGCTGTGAGCATAAGAACCTCAGATATCGAACTCCAGGCTTTATTTACCCTGGCTTTCTCCTGCCTGAGGGAAGTTGCCACTCAGGTGTAGGATGGTATTGTTTTCTGGTGGTTTGAATCAGTGTTAGATGAATGTTACCTGTCAGTGTTTTGGCTTCTACCTGGTGAACATGTGGCTGCACAGGAAGCAAACCAGAACCCTTCAGAACTAGACCTGGTTTCCAGGAATGTTGTGCTAATTTGATGCAGGGTTTTACCAGGAACTTTTCCATAAAAGTAGCTTTTTAGTCATGTTCCCAATAGACATAAGACTTCAGCAAATGTTTGTTTGGCTGTTCACAAAATAACCTGTTCTTTGTGATGCAGATACTGAAATAAGTGCAAAGTAAACACGAAGTGCTTGATTACATTTAAGTTACATTTGTACCTATTCCTGGAATGATAGGTTAGAAAAATAATTTTGGATTATGGCAAAGGCATTAGTTAATATTTGACTAAAGCTTTCTGTCTTTTATTCTGAGCTGTATTTTTGAGAACTAATTTTTTTCTAATATTATACAGAAACACATACAATAGGAAATAGGCTGGGGGATACCACAGTTATTGTGTCAGATTTTAAATCTCAAAAGATGTTCAGCTTTATGGACAGCAATGACCAGAGTGCCTTCCCAGCAGGATGAGTAATGATACTCTGAAATGATACAGTTACTGTTAGGATGAGACTTCAGTGTGGGGTTTTTGTCACTTTGTTCTCTTCCCAGGCATGATGGAGACGGTTCGGAAAATTACCCTGAGTCGGGCCATGAGAACAATGCAAGATCTGTTTCCTCTGGAATACAATTTCTACCCTCGATCCTGGATTCTGCCAGAGGAACTCTCCCTCTTTGTGACTGAGGTACATAACTTTTACTCTCAGAATACTACAGTGATGTGGATGACATCTTTTCCAGTTTGCCTGGGCTCAGTCATGGTCTGGATGTCTGGATGTTAGCTTTGTTTGTTATGTTTTGGAATAAACTTCAAAACAAATCTCTTTGTCTGCTGTGCCAGGAGAGGTGTCTGAAAATTGAACCTGGTAGAACCATAAGCCCTTTCCCTGCATGTTCTGCTGGCCTGAGAAGGTTCCAGTACAGTGTAGCGAGTGTGGTGCTTCACCAGGTTCATTGTCACTGAAATCCTTTTAGTCCACTTGGCCTGTTGTACCCAAATCCTTCAGAGAGCATTTTGTTCTGTGCGTTGTTAAATACACTCACATCATCTCATGTCAAACTGCTGTTTTGTTTAATACTCAGAATGTAATAAAATGCCATTCTTTTTCAGCTTTTTTGAAAAAGAGTGATGCTGTATATTTTAAAATGCTATATGTGTTTGTTTAACCCTGTCCTACTCGCCCAGGGTGTTCCTGCATCCTACAGTATGCTCTGCTTGGAAAAATGAGAGAAGAAAGGTCTGGGCTTTAACAGACTCCTGTACTGGGTGCAACTTTTTAGATAATTACCATATCTACAATCCAGCTGAATTCTTTAACATATCTTAATAGATACTCTTCAAGTGGGCTGGGTCACTGCCATGGCACTGCTGTGAGCCCATTCTGTAAAAGGAGTGTAAATAATCCAAGCAGGTTAGCAAGGACAGGTAGATCAGTGCACATGACTTGGAGGCAGACTCTGAGGGTGGTGGGGACGAGCCTTTTGGGAGCACGAGGCAGAGCTGGGCCGGGCTGAGCTGCAGGTGACAGGCTCAGCCCCGTGCGCTGGCACCAGGTGGCAGTGCGAGTTAGCACTGCTCTGCTTCCACTCCCTGCCGTTTGTGTTCCAAGAGGAACAGATGTCCAGTAACACACTCCTAGGAGTTTCCTTTGCATATGTTCTTCCATCTGTGTTGGAGAAAAGCATAGTTCTTGTTATCAAACATTATATTTTATGTTTTAAGAGTTTATGTTCTGCTTAACACAAGTTCGGAGTGTAACCCCTCCAGAACAAGAAAAAATAAAATCAAAACGTTCCAAATCCCCTGTGAACCATAAAAGGTTCAGAGCACTTTTCACTTGCAGTTTGGTGAGTTCTCAGCAGGAGTTCTCCAGTCTTTTCTGTTGTTTATTTGTTCATATGTAGTTTTGTTTGCTTTGCAACCCTAATGCTGCCAAAACCGTCAGCTCTCCGAGACTGCATTTCAGCTTGTTCACAACAGACGAGTGGGGAGCAGCTTCGGTGGTGCCTGCACGTCAGACATGTCCCTGGAGGAACTGGGACGTGCTGGAATATGTTGATTATCAAAAGTCACAAATTGTGTCAGTGCAGGTGTAGGTTATGATTTGGTGCTGTTTGTAGTGTAGGATTTTGTCACAAAGGGCTGGATGAGAAATGAACACCTGTGAGAGTTTGCCTGTAATAGAAATGATTATTGAAAGAAGAAACTCCTTGAGAATTCAAATCTCGTTGCCTCCCCCGATGCACTACAACATTTCAAAACAATTCCTCTCTCAAATATCCTTATTGTGCCTCACTTCTGTAGTCATGATAGTGAACTTTTTCATACATATGTATCAATAATGAAATCAAATGCTGTCAGCTTTCCCCACTTTCCCCTATACCTAGATTCAGGTAGAAAACACTACAGGTAATCTAATATTAATCTTCTGTGCTTTGAAAGCCAGTAATTGAGAAAACTGCTCTGGAGGTGTGGTGGATGAGCTTCATACTGGAAATACCAACGAAAAGGTAGTTCCCTTAGTTTCATTTCTATTGAAATGAGATGGTGATAGGTGTTTTCATCAAGGGCTTAAAAGTTCATTTTACTAAGCAAATATATATTTAGCTATTTTCAATATTCACCAATTTTTTACTTTCTAAAACATTTTGTACTAACATGTCACTGTAACAGAAGATGAATTACAGATAAGCAAATCTCTCAGGTGCTGCAGTCATTGCTCCTTCACTAGCAGGGAAAAATCTGTTGGAATGTGTATGCTAAGGACTTATTTCTAACATGAAATTCCAGTTTCTGAAGAGTGAGTAGCTTGAGATTCAAACCAGGATGTTGATTGTTCTCATACTTCCTTCTTTGTGTTGTCTGTGAGGATGATGAATAGGCCAGTATGATCAATTTTTAATAAGAATCTAATTTGGATGGTCTAATTTCCAGCACAGCGTATTTTTGATGGTTTAATCAGGTTTTCAGATTTTGGATACCTCTTAGGCATAGGCATGAATATTCCAGTCTTTGTGCTGTCAGATCTTATAGCCCATTATATGCATTTTTTCCAGAACACTGTATTCATTCAGCCTGCGTTTCCTCATGAAAGCCAAACCTACAGATTTTCACCAAACTCTCCTCTTGCTGCTAACTGTAAATGGTTAACATGTTTTTTAAAGATAATTTCTTTCTGTCAAGCAAAGGACGCAGAAACATCTCATTTCATATAAACTCATTTTCCTACGTGACTGAATTTTCTAAGTCTGGACGAGCCTCCTCATAATGAGAATTTGAAAGAATATAGTTGAGGGGATTGTGGAGAATTGGAAGACGACTGTTGGGAATTTCCTTGAAGATCAAGAAACCATCTGTTTTCTTCAAGACAGTAAATCTGCTAGAAAACAGACTGACTCTGGATTACTATTCCCCCTTTCCCCACCAGCCTATCTTCATCTGCCATGCGTAGGTTCTGATGGACTAGAAAGCCTGAATAATATCCAGGCCTTTTAGTCCATTTAAAAAAAAAAAAAAAGGAATAGAAAATGATGGAAAAAATTATTTGCTTTCTCTTTTAAGAGAAGAGAAATCTCAGAGACCAGAGATTGTTACAGTGCAATATTTTTAAAGGCAGGTTCTTTTGCATCTTCAACAATAGTCCCTGGAAAGCATCATCCATCTCTTTTGGAAAGGTGCTGCTGGAGCAGAGCAGACGTAGCCTGAGGGGTGAACAGCAGACATGGGACTGGGAGGCAGATTCTTCCAGCTGGTGTCACAGAGGTTCTTTACTACTTTCTGCCCCAGGAGGGCATTATTGGCACTTTGTGTGTTCAGCAGGAGTCACAGCAGGGTGTGTTTGGTCTTGGGAGGGTAAAGGCTAACCAGGTGTCTCTCTGTGGTGCTGACTTTAACAACGGCGAACCAGAGAACTCCTCTGCTCTGCAGGGTAATGTCACATCAGGGGAAGATTATTCTAAAGTGGTAAAAAGACTAGGACATAAATCCTGATTTCCTTCTTTGCTCATCTAGGCCTGCTGATCTACTTGGACCTATTTATCCACATGCCATTTATGTAAGCCTGACCTCCACTGAGGCGTTTTATCCCTCAAAGTGACCTATTTTGAAGAAGGATCTTTCACTGAGTCAGTGTGACACCTGTCTGTGAGAAAAATCCTAGTCTGGATAATGGATCTTGAATTTCTGCTGCAGCTGGTAGGAAGGCTTTTAGCAATGAAATAAATAACTGGGTAGGGTGGAGCCAGAAGTCCTTGAGGCCTTGGGAATGTCACTGCTAATAGAGCTGGGCCTCTCCTGGTGGTCAGCAGCCTGATGTCACAGCAGAGGTTGCTGCTTTCAAATCACAATGGTCTGACCATGCTCAGCCTTTTCCTGTGGGCTGATTTTTTCCTCTTTCATTCTGCAGTGCCAGTGCTGATGGTAGCAACTGATTTGTTCTTTCTTTGTTAGCTTGTGTCCTCAGGCTTCTAAAAGTCAATCTCCAGTTGTTGCTGGCGAGCCGCAGGTTAAAACCAGATCTCCGACTGGGCTCAGCACGTGCCTGGCTGAAGGGAGAGGGAGAGCAGCTGCAGGGCTGGTGCCCTAAAATGTGGGAATGCAAGAAAGGAGCGGTCAGTGCTGGGACATCCCTCTGGTTTGGAAGGAAGAGGTTTTGAGTGCTTTATTGTCCTGAATCCCATGAGTAGCTGATAAACCTGCTAGCCTGCATCCTGCATTTCTTTAGCTGCTTCCTTTGTTAGGGCTCCCCTTTCTTTCTCAATTTCATTTCTGATTCAAGCATCCCCATCTCTGCAGTTCTGACTTTTGCTGTACAAGTAATAAATAAACCAGAATTTATTTAGGCAGTGGGGAATATGCACGTAACATGAAAGCTCTGATATTCAGCAGATGTATCAGTGACATAGTTATACCTGTACATGGTTCAACATTCCCCAGTTTTATTAACACTGGGTATCTGATGGTGAAAAATTTCCAGTGGTGGAAAAAGGTATTGTTAGTGACAAATTTTTACTTCAGTTTTTCTTCTTCTGGTAGTATTTGCATTCATACCTCAATAAAAAGGCACCTTTCCCTAAGTTAATGATTGTCTTTGTCAGTAGTTGTTCAAAATGCAGCATGAAAGTTTAACTTTGCAGTTTCATATACATTAGTGACTACTAAAATGGATCTCTTGAGATATACCACATTTCGTTCTGTAAATTGGAACAGAACATTAAAAAGAAGTTCCTGAAATGATTTATACAGTGGCTTGTTAAATAAAATGACCTTTTATCTGTGCTAGTAATTCCCTACCTGTGCTTTTTTGTTTCTCCTTGTGCTTGTCAGCACTGTTTATCTTCTGCATTTTTTTGCATGGTGTTTACTACTCTGGTGATGTGATCATGCTATTTTTCTTTATTTTTGTTTACTGGCTTTCACAGTATCAGCCCTTCTCCCCCTCCCCTGTTAGTGCCTTTCACTGTAATGCTTTTCCTTCTAGGTTCGTACGATGAAAGACAGCAATCCATCCTGGAAGCCCACTTTTATTGTAAAGCCTGATGGAGGCTGCCAGGGGGATGGAATCTACCTCATCAAAGATCCAAGTGACACCAGGCTGACGGGGAGCATCCAGAGCCGGCCAGCTGTGGTCCAGGAATACATTTGCAAACCACTGCTCATGGACAAACTGAAATTTGATATTCGTCTCTATGTCCTGCTGAAATCCTTAGAACCCTTAGAGATTTATATAGCCAAAGATGGACTTTCTAGATTTTGTACAGAGCCCTATCAAGAACCCACTCTCAAAAATTTGCACCAGGTTTTTATGCACTTAACCAACTATTCACTAAATATCCATAGCGGGAATTTCATCCATTCTGACAGTGTAAACACTGGCAGCAAGAGGACTTTCTCAAGCATTCTGTGCAGACTGTCTTCCAGAGGAGCTGATGTCAAAAAGCTCTGGTCAGATATAATTTCATTGGTGATTAAAACAATTATTGCACTGACACCAGAACTGAAAGTTTACTATCAGTCTGACATACCAGCAGGAAAGCCTGGGCCAACTTGCTTCCAGGTAAGTTGGGATTTCTGCCAGAAATGCAGTTACTTCAATGCATAGATTAATTTTCTGGGTGTTTAATGCCTTTTCTAAAGGGTTTCTCTAGTTATGGTGCTGCTCACTGGTGGGAGCTGAGAGCTCAGAGCTCCTCACCCAAGTCAAACCTCAGTCTCCTGACCTGTGTTACTGCCAGCCCTAAGCAAATACAGAGAATTTTCAGTGGGGGTAGTTTGTTAGTAACAGTATTCACTCCAGATTCCATCTTCTGCATGTTAGAAGTGAAGCTTTGCAGGTTCCTAACACAGTTTTGATCCTGGCAATTTTAAGATCCCCTCGTCACAGGTGCCAAGATTCCATATTGGCAGATGCAGTATTTAGGGATGTGGGTGGTGTGAAAGAAGCCATTAGTGTGGGAGACAAATGGCTTCTGGAGTTATTCAGCACTATGTGGAGTTTCTCAGTTATTTCTTTTCTGCCCCTCAAATGTTTCTTCCTCCTCAGTGTTGCCATATGGACAAACACTGCATTCTGTAGAACCCTGTGAGTAGAACTGAAGTAACATATTGCTTGTTATGCACAGATTTTAGGGTTTGACATTCTCCTGATGAAAAACTTGAAGCCCATGTTACTGGAAGTAAATGCAAACCCCAGCATGAGAATAGAACATGAGCAAGAGGTAAGAGTTCTCAATGTGATATTGGAATGAAATTGCTTAGCTTGGGTTTTCTGGGCTTTTTTCCTTGTTTGAAAGATGAAAGCTGTCTGCTAATATGAAACCTCCAAGGTTCTCTGTAATTTTCTGCTTTGAAATCATTGCTAATCTTATACATAGGAAATATGACTTATTGGAATTGTGAAAGCTCTCCATCATCTTTGTCATAAATGCATTTATTCATCATCTCCTGCGGTCGTTAATTGTGTTTAGGGGATTGTTAATAATTTTTTTCATGTTTGTATACATAATATAAATGGTAACATCGGCAACAATCTTTTTTTTAATCTTTCAGTTTACTAGAGAAATTTGCCACAATTTGTTGTAACATCATACTGAAAATGCAAAGGTATTTGTGCATCCTTGAAGAAGTATTTTGTAATCCATCATCGTGTATTTAAAATATAGATGAAGTGCATGAAGTTTGAGCAAATGTGGAATAAATCACCCTTACTTCTGTAGGGAATAATTGTATCCCTTTGTGATGTAAAGCTTTCTCCTGGAGTATTTGAAAACGTCCCAAGCCCTGTTGATGAAGAAGTGAAAGTTGCTGTGATCAGAGACACTCTGCGCCTGGTGGACCCTCAGAAAAAGAAGAGGAAAGACACCCAGTAAGTGTGTGTTGATTTTCCTTGGTTTTGCATCAGTGTCTTGCAAATAAGTAGAAAAGTGAAATTTTTTTTCCTGAGAAGGTTCCCAAACTGATAGTAAGTCAGGATATACCAGTTCCTCTGGAATATCTTACTCTGAACTGGTGCAAACAGTTTAGTAACTCAGATTTATTTATTTGTGCTTCTACTTGAGGCCTCCTTTTTTTATCCAAAACAGTCATGAGACATAAATTTTTGTATTAATTTGCTTGCAAGTCACAAATTACTCTGAATGAATATTGTATTTAAAAATTGCTTCCTTAATCTGTGATAATAAACAGAGTTAAATTTATGATCTAGAAATGAGAGGAACTGCCTGAAGCAGCTTTCACAGGAATGCCTGTGGTGGGATCAGGCTGAGAGAAATGGTATCTTCTTTTTTTATGAAACACTTTCTTTTAAGCAGTTCCTTGAAGACATGAAAGGGCGAATTTTTTTCTTTTTTGTTTTTTTCCCTAGAAAGTCTTGCTCATAGGTCTGCCTCTATGCTAGAGTATCCATTTTGTTCTTCTCTTGGCACTTAGTGGTAACCTGAAATGTTATTCACATTCTATAATGATTTCAAGAGCAAATTTGCTGTTCTTTTGTAGACAGAGGCCCATGAACAAGACATGAGTGATAATACTAACAAGTTCTGTATTATTGTAATATTATTATAAGATCAAACTCTTCCTTCAAAGGCAGTGCCACACACAGAGGTTGCTGTGGTCAGTGTACAGAACGTTTTGCAAAGCAATTTATACTCTATCTTGCCTGTACTTAACCTCTACCCTTAAAGATTACTTCAGTGCATGGAGCTGAAAAAGATCATTTTTTAACCTGTAATTATGTAACTAGTCCTGTCCATTTTTTCTGCTGAAGTTATGTCAGGCATTCATTAACTACATATTAGCTATGGAAAAAAGGCAAATGATAATTACAAATAAATTGCCGGAGGACGCCAGTGTGTGTGGAAGGCTCATTCAACTGAGGATTCTTCTCTGATATATTTTGAGTGCTAAATAATTTCTAACAGGATTAGTTGGTGATGAGATAAACCACTGGCTCTTCACAGCAAGAATTCATCAGTGGTGCAGTTTTTCTTTCAGGGTAATCTGGTTAACAGAGCATCCTGTAGATGAGTATTTCTGTGTCTGCACCATCAGTCAGCCTGCAAAGGGCAGTGCCCTGGGACCTGTTGGTGAAGATGTGCAGGAACTCGTGTGACAACTGCCCACCCTGCCACTGACATTTACCCCTTCTGCTTCCAAGTGCTTTTTATTGAACTGGGGATGGTGTGTGGAACTTCTTGAGGAAAACTTGGCCTATTGATAGAAAAAAAATCTGAAAGAATTGGTGTTCTGACAGCTAACCAGCAGCAAGCCTCGCAGACTGAAGTTTTGATGCTAATTAAGTAACGGGCAATCATCTCAGTAAGGTTTTAGGAATATATATAACATAGAGTTTGAACACACAGGGGAAATACTGAGAAGTCTGAGCTGCATCTCAGGTAAATATTCTGCTGTGGAGATGGATTTGATTTCCTTCTAATTATCTCCCAGATTAAAATAAATGAGGCATCTAAATGAAAGTGAGTTTTAGGAGTCATCCTGAAGTACTTCATTATCAGGAAAGATTAATAGCTCAGGTTTTTTTAGTTTAATTTTCCCTCATCTTCACAGTGTTTTGATATTTTTTTTCCTCCTTCCTAGCATGTGATGTATAATATAGAAAAAAAGGTTAAGCTGAATGAGATCAGTTTATCATTCCATACATATCTCTTAATTTTTCCAACACAACTCCAGTCTTTACATGCAGGGAATGCTGGTAATTATCGTGGCAGTGCCAACAATTAGTGATTGAAAATCTGCAGTGATACGTGTTCAAAGCAATGTATTTAAATATACATGGTGGCTTTTCTTCCAGAGCAGAACCAATCTTTTCCTAGTTTTAAGTCTCTTAGTGTGGAACTGAGGCTTCACTTGCCATTAAGAAATTAAAACATTTAATAAAATAATATGGAAGTTACTGACTCTTTGCTCTGTTTGTGTGGCAGTGCTGTTCTCATGGATTTTAAGGCTTGAGTAGATGATGGCAAACATCCAGGCCATTGACATGCTGGAGCAAACCCAGTGCTGTGTGTGACTGAAACTTGTCTGAAGCTTGTGTAGTAATTATTAAACTTGCTCTGGATTCACTCCTTACAACAGAGGTGCTGTTCACAGCCTGCTGAGGGTGGGATAAGGCTTCAGCTAAAGGAAATTTGCACAATTAAATGAATGGTCTAATGACACTGAACAACATGTAAAGTAAATCAACGTTACTTATGTAAACAGCAGTTTAATTAAGATAATCACTGATGCAAATCATTGTGTATGTTGTGCCTCCAACAGAAAATCCATTTCAAAAGGCTTTGCAAACTTCTATTTTTCTGTGCCTAATTTGGAATCTTGATAGTAGTAAAAAGGTTTTAGTTTCACTGTTTGTTTAATTATTAGCAATTTATTCTTCTTCAAACTGCATTAGATTGGAGGAGCAAAAAGGAGTCTCAGTCTCATGTAAATGCTGTGTATTCTCCACTTGATGTCAGATGTTTGGAGGTATAAAGGCAAGCTGGGAGGATCATTTGGAGCAGGACTGCTCAGCATGTTATAGGAAGATCATTTATATCATCTCAAAAATGCTAATGACCCGCTTTCCTGTCCTGTCAAAAATAATTCTGCCCTAGTTTATTAATGCTAATTAATCCAGCAATAATAAGGACTTCTTTGTATTTTGGTTGCTGTTGTTTACTCTGTGTCCTAGTGTGATCTCTTGCATTTACATGCCTGGTTTGTTACATATCTCAAGACAGAAAATAAGCATTTGATTCTTTTGATAAAGAAATCATAGTGCTATGGCATGTGTGTCATTAGAAATATGAGTTGCTCATGGAACAAAATCTGCTTTTTCCTTGCTAGAGATGATGAAGGTGCAGCCCCCTAAGTAATATAATGACTTTTATTCAGCTCTGAAATAGCCATTGACAGAAGAAAGAATTGAAACACTTTGGAAATGAAATGTAATTTAATCTATGGCTGTTACAAAAACAATCAATTCCTTGTGCCCTCCAAACTGAATGCTTTTGGTTTATTACCTATCATGCCCTTGCTGTTTCATTGCTGGTTTATCTTTTCTTGGGTGCTGTTCTCTGTACATGCCACTGCAGTGCTTTTTTCCTTTTGAAACCAGCCTTGAAATTTATTTGTGATGTTCTGATTATTTTTTTTCCCCTTCTTTTTAAAATATGTCAGGTACAATTCTCTTCTCTGAGTCTTGTGGCTCTAGAAAACGTCAAATATGATTAACTAATTTCCTGAGCAGGAAGAACCCCAATGTGGTCGCTCTCAAATTTTTGCAAGATCAGCATGCAAACACTGGCTAATGTCACTCTGTTCTGAGAGCACCCTGTAAATATTAATGTCTGTCAGACTGACTTTTTTTTATTTTATTCTTTCGGTATTAGGAAGAAATTCAGTCAAGGTTTTTTAGAACCTGCTACACAAAAGATCTTCCTCTTTTCTTGCACAAAACAAGATGGTTCATTTTTTCCACCGTGTTGATTACACAACTTTCTCTCTTGAAATGATTCCTTTTTGAGATAGAGGAAAAAATGAATAGTTTCTAGGAGGAGAATGGGATCTGTATTTAATGAAAACATGAATTAATTTCTGGTCATTCTACTTAACACGCTTTCTGCCTGAAATGTGACTTATTTTAAAGTGACAGCTTCTTTAGGAAATGTCACCTGCTGTGCTAGTGACCAATGGGTCTGACCTTGTCATTAAACTGCAAGAGGAATTTGGGTCTTTACTTAAACTGGCCTCTCAATAATGGTTCTCTTTTGTATGTTCCAAAGACGTTTTCCAAATCCTAATGCTGTTTTTAATTTCTTGCTTTTGAGGAGCATTTTTGTACTTTCTTAAGGAAAGTCAGGAAATCACCTGTTCAGCTGCATTCCATTTATTTTCCAGATATTTTTCTTCAGTTTCATAACTTCCCCTGATGTTTGAGTCATGTTTAATGGAAAAATGAAAATACACTGTGCAGGGATGTCTCGAGAGTATGATTAGCCTAGATTTTGTTGATGATAAAGTCATTCTTGCCATTTATTACTGTGTTTATCTCACTATCTGTATTGTAAGGTTATGATTGTGTGACAGGGGTGATTTAAGAGGGTCAGAAACTCAGTGCACAGACACGTGGAGAGGCTGGATGGGAGAATGCTGGTGCTGCAGCTATCACTGATCAGAAAATAATGACTGTTCTTCAGGCTGGCTGTAATGTATCTTAGTTTCCGCTGCTGTGAGCAACTGTATTATGTTCCTCAGGGATTCATTACTCAGGGTTGTCAGTGCCTTTTGCATTATATGGAGTGAGTTTAGTGCCTATCAAAATAAGCATGTAATAAACCCAGCTATGGAAGTATCAGTGTTTGGGTTTCCATTTGCTAATTGACTTTATGAGCTGACTGCCGGAGCTTTGGGTTGATTCCTGTATCCCTTTACTTGCAAGTCTGCCCAGGTTTGCAGCTATTCAAATGCCTCTCAAGCACCACCTCTTCATTCCAAGCCTTATTTCTGCCTGAGACTCTATAAACTCATATGTGTGGCTTTCTTGAGATTGATCTTTCTTCTCTGGTTCATTTTGGAGGCTGACACAATTCTTCTCTCCATCAGTCAAAATGACCCAGCGTTCATATTCAGGCTCATTCTGCCAAAGCCCTTTGGAAGCACATTGAATTAGCCCCTTTCTCTTTCCTAGAGGGCTTTCTGGTTTAGTCCTTCATCAGGCAATCTGCCAGCTCCACTATCAATTCGTGTCTGTTACATTAGCCCGGGCAGCTTTTGATGAGTTAGACATGTGAGGGAGACTTTTAAATGTGATGTTTGTCAATGTTCCTTCAGTTCAGATTACTGAAATGTTAACTTGGTTTTTCTGTAGTTGGAGAGCATTTATTTCTACTGCTATTTCTCATCCTGCTCAAGAAGAACTTGCCTCAATGACTCTCTTCAGTTTTGTGAAGCAGATGTTGTGGTATCTTGATCCTTGCTCTCTGTTGTTGCTTTTCCAATTATTTATCTGCTACATCCTTAAGAGCATTTAACCTTTCTCCTATTGATTAGGACAGGCCCTATTGGAAATTCTGTGAACTACAGTGTGAGATGTCCCTCCATGAAAGGAAGGATTTGGTAGTGCTTGACTGACAGAATAGCTCTACAGTGGTTTTAAGAGCCACTTATGTTGTACTATAACAACAGAAAATACCACACCGAGTGCAGAACATTGGCAAATAATTTGAATGTGCTGTGGCAGCAGTCCCAACACAGAAAAGATAATTAAATCTGATGATAGATCTTTAAATTTCTAAGTGGCTATAATCTGAAATACAATCTGCAATGTTTCAATTGACTAAAAATGGGTAATACTGGGTAATAATATTTCTTTAAAAACAGCTAAAACCACATCCCTTGCATAGATACAGATTAATTTAGGATTATTCCTATTTTAGCCTTCACCACTGCAAAAAGTGCTGTTATTCATAGTCCAGTTTTGCAAGCAGGTCTGTGGTTGCTCACACATTGTATTCCAAGCACTCACATCTTGGCTGGACAGGCTGTATTTTAACTTGCACATAAAGAGTGAATTCAGTCTTATCCTGAATCTCTTGCAATGACCCCATATTGAGGGACAGCTGGAAGTGCTTACAATGTACTAAGCAAGTGAGCTGATGACAGGCCCAGCTCATTTGGAAATTTTAATGGACAAGAACTGATATGGGTTGCAGGATTTGAAAAGGTTTCATTTTCAGCACTGTGGAATTAATTGGCCCAAACCCGTGGTGTGCTTTAGCAGTAATTGGTGTGTGCAGTGCCCCCGGCTCCGGGGAGAACCCAGCTCTGGGTCTGTGCTATCAAACTGGGAATGGAGACTAGTTTGGCCAATTAGACTTGAATCACAATGTTTTGAGATGCAGCTAATCTAATTAGGTTTTTATTGACATCTCTTTTCTTTCTTTTTTCTCTCTCGTGAGCAGCAGAGGAAGGAATGGAGATAAGCTGAGGGATGTGACCTGTCACATATGTCTCCATAAAATGTGAACTTTCCAAACACTTGAATATATCAAAACATGCTGTAGCAATTACATCTCTTAGATATTCACACCATATTACATTTTAAGTTGATCATTAAGAAGGAGTTTTTTTGCTTTTTCCCGTCTTACAATGACTTTTACATAAAAAGAAAGCCTTTGTGATAAAATACAGAGAAAAGGAAAAACATGTCACTTTCCTCTAGTTTTTGTAGTGCAGCCACAGGATTTGCTGTAATCTCCAACGTTTGCCCAAAAAGAAGAGAGGTCAGGAATAAAAGGGTGGCTGCTTCATCTCTTTCCACAGGGCATCAAAACGAACGTGGAGGCAGCAGGTCTAAATACATCTTTGGATTCAGTTATTTGATTAGAGATTGTCTGTGAGTCTGGATGGTAAGAGACCCTGGTTTAAGGCAGGTTTAGATGCAGTTTGAGTCCCTCAGTACTGTCCCAGCTGCTCTGACTGGGGCGAGGAGAGCAGCAGCCGATGGCGCAGCTCCGCTGTCCAAGCCTCCTTCCCAAACTGCCACGTGGATCTCGGAGCTCCTCTGGTGTCTGCTCCTGCTTCGACTGCATTCTAACAAAGTAAGCTGCTTTGTGGTGCTTTGCTTTGTTTTTTAAACCATAAAGTCAGCAGTACTTCAAAGCATCCCTGGGAGCTGTGTTGCATGCAGATGTTTGCTGTATCCGGGCGTTGCTGAGGGAAGCTTCAGCTGAAACCAGTGAAAATTCAGGTTAAATATGGTCAGAAATTTGCTCAAGTTACATTGGATAGGATATGAAACAATAGCAATTCTGACCTTATTCATCAAGTACTGAAGTGTTTACCTAAGTGTTTGGTGGAGTCAGCCTTCTGCTGGAAGGGACCTTAAAGATCATCTCATTCCACCCCCTATAATTTCCTCTTTAGTTTTCAATACAAGAAAGCTGTTGTAGTTTGAAGTTAAACCCACTTTTTTTTTCCTCTCTTAAAGTCTGGGGCTGAGGCAACATCGGTGTGTGCCTTCCCTGTCCAGGGGGAGTCACTGAACTTCTGTGTTCACACAGGGAAGGGGATTAATAGGTTTGAGTACAAAGTGTTTTTTCCTGACACTTGGATATGTTAATCATTTCAGCTGAGTTTCTGCTATCAGCAAAATCATCTTCACCTCTAGGTAGCCTGTAGTTTGCTAACATAATCTAGTTTTTGGGTTGTATTTTACTGCAGGAGCAGTGATTCAGCTGCATTCTTCACTACAGAGCTTTTTCCTGGCTTTTGTATATGCACAATTTCCATTACTAATCTGCAGTTAAATGCTTCTTGAATGAAATTTGATTTTCAGAATATTAGCTTAATTGCCTTGTCTAAAATGAAGGATATATGTGTATTTAATTTGACATTTTTTTCCCTTTCACCTTCTTGAGTGTTTCTGCTGCACAGAAGCAACTCTGCCTTTAAATCAATTTTCCCAGATGCTTTGTAATGTAAACTCCACTAACTTCTAATTTTCTGTAATCTCTCTTATACTGAATTGCTTCCCACCAGATAGTTTTCATGGCATAAGTGTACAGGTATGTACTATAAACAGAAATTGTAGTTACATAGTGTGTGTTTATGTCTGTATGTACAGCAGGGCTATGTGTATATAGTATAAAAATGTCTCATTTCTTACCTGTCTCCTTGACATCTTTACAATCTCTATGTGATGTGTAACTAAAACTGCAACCAACTGTGATAGTTTTGCATAAAATCTCTGGGGGGAGCCTTGAATGCTTTGTCTTGGTCTCCAGTTCCATCTTCCAGTTCCTCATGTGACTCCTGAGTCGTGGCATGCACTTTGTGTTCTCTCAGGAATGGCACAACCCATGAACAAATTGATTTCAAAAAATCAGATTTCATGCAGCCTAGAAGATGTTAGAACCAATCGATCAGCCAAGGGCAGACTGAGGTGCATCACCTCACTAGGAAAAGAAACAAATCACTCCTTGGAGTGGGGCTCCTGGGCCACATCACAGAGTTGTAAGAGATAACAGTGAAATGGAATAAATGAGTGTGCACGCACGGATTATATCCCTGAATACCAGTGCGAAGTTCTTATGTGCAGGTGCCTTCTAAGGATTAGAATTTAAAATAACATGGATATAAATGACAGCTGGAAATACCTTTTTTTTCCTCTTCAACAGGAGTACTGTGATTTCTTGGGACAAAGTTGAAAATTTTATCTTTTCCTGGCAAGATGTTTACATTTCAAGAATTTTTCTTCCTGTTGTAATTATGTGATAAATGCAAGCATTAATTTTTGCTAATATTTGTTCTTAATTTCTTCACACAGAATGAGAAGTGAAGGAAAAATGGAGACTTATTTCACAGATTTTTTTGCAGGAGGTTTATTATTGCCATTAGCTTCAGGCCATCAGAAAGTTACGTGTCTCAGGCACTGCACATAATGAGAATGAATATTGGATCATAAACATATTTGAGAACTGTTTGCTTATTCCCCTGTTTATACTCAAATAATGGTGAGGGAGTGCAAAGCAGGTTTTAAGGGACAGCAATATTAAGTGCTTGGATTTTGGTTTGACTTAAGCAGAGGCATTGAGCAGAAAAATAACATTCTCCCTCTTACAGATATCCTTCAGGTGTCAGTTCTGCAGGATCCTGGTTTTATTACATCAATCACAAGCAGCTTAAGGCTTCCAAAAACATAGTCACAGACAGATGTTGAGCCTGTCTGGGGATTAGAAATATCCTCTTCCATTAAGTATAAATTAACTTAATCACCAGGTATGAAAGATAAGCAGCATAAACATCATTCCCTGAAGCTTTCATTAAAATTAAAATTCTATTTAAAACTAGGCTCGTACTTTCTATGACTTGATCCCCCTTCAAAGAGATTATATCTGCTGTAAATTTTTACAGTGACAGAGTGACAGAAATTAATGTATTGGGGGCAGTGATGTTCTCTATAATTTAACTTCTGCTGCTAGTCATCTTTCAGCAACAGAGATGATTGGCTTATTTTTAAGTAATAATTGGTCTCTAGTCTCTGAAACACTGAGAAAGCAATAAAACTGCCTAGCACCCAGTTGCCACAAAATGAAAGCACGAAGTCACATGACTTAATAGCAGTGTAATCATCAGTAGTGTTATTTTGTGTATGAGAATTCACCTGCTTTAATAGGAGGATTAAGGCTGATAAAATGCAATTGCACTGCTGCTTTCTGCTCCGCTGGATGACAGGGTAAAGCTCCTTTTCTGTCCCAGCATAAGCACAACTGCTTTCTAAGAATAATTTCCACGTGGGAAGAAATATCCTGGGGTTTGTTTTTTTCCTGTTCTAATGTAAGACACTTGGTGGTCTAATTTCAGTGTATTCCCAGGCTTTACAGCTGGTTTGCCTTGGCACTATCCTGCATTATTATTTTTCAGGCACACTTTTCTAAAGAAACAAAAGAAACTCTGGAGAAATAATGAGGCACATAAGTACCTTGAAAGCAAATAGTGAACACAAATAAATCTACTAGGAATAATAACAGCTACCTCCACAGAAAATAAAGTATTGGGGACTGTATTTAATGATCTTTGTTCTGTAATAATTTTTTACTACCGTGGAACAAAGTCTTTGGATGCAGGATTTGCATTGCTTATCCATTATTTCATTACCGTAATGCCATATTTTCTGCTGCACTCATAGCTGACAGGTAATAACATAAGCATTCACTGCTTGTGTTACATTAAAGGTAATAAATCTGTAGTGAATACAGAATGATATCACCATTATTCTTAAGAGGAGAAAGTTGGATGTAAAGAATCTCAATTAATAATTAGGAAATAGCTGGCGTTTTTTCAGCACCTGAGACTCCTCAGATGCATTTCTCCTTTAATTATTTAAACTACAGATTAGGGAGGGCTATAGAAATCAAACCACAGCTCCAGTCTTCTCTGCATATGAAATGAAAATGTCAGTAATGTTCTCATCCATGGCTTTGTGTCCCTGGTGTGGAGCAGATCAGGATCCATGCCAAGTTTCTACATCTTGGAAACACTCATTAACACTGTGTGAAGGCAGCAAACTTTCCAGTCTTCTGTTTTCTGCCAAAAGCTATTTAATCTTTAATGAGAAGTGTTTATTTTTATAATAAATCCATCAATCTGAAGAGGCAGTGAACCATCCTTCTCAGAAAGGGGACTGATGGCTGTGGCAAACAAACACCACTCCAGGGACAGAAACGGAGAGCCCGGAACGGGCGGATGCTGCGGGTGAGAGCTGCTGTGATGGCTGCTGACAGGCTGCAGGGGCTTGGGCTGAACTTTTCCAAGAGTCTAATAAATTACTTTGGGTTCCTTAAGCAAATGGCAAAGCTATGGAGTACATTTTATCTATGGATTCACCTAAAATGTGTTGGCCAACTCTCCGAAACAAGCAGTGCTCTCTGTGTCCTTCACCCTTCCACAGGGACACCATGTCAGGCGTGGAAGCTGCAGGTGAAGTTTAAAATCTAAGTGAGATGATTTACCCAATTTATTTCTTTAACTGAGATATGGGTTTTTTTCTCTCAGAGAGAGATGGAAATTCTGCTTTCAGCATTTTCTGCTTCCCAGAGACAGGACAGCTGCTGTGTTTTCAAAATGTATTTGGTGTGATCAGAAGTTCGTTGTCTGCCAACAAAGTGGTGATTATCAATCCTTATGTTTAATCTGATTGATTCTGCTCTTTGAAATATGGACTCTTTACTGGGGTTGCTTCGCCTGCCTCAAAGCATTCTCCAAACTGTTGAATAAACTTTATGTAAGAGCCATAATTTTTCTAACAATGTCAAAAATCTCTTACTCTGTGGCTTTAACATTCTTTTAATACTTCTATCTTTGTGCAACTATATAATTATTTTGCGAAGTGGAAATTCTTGTGCTATTTATGTTTTTTTACTTTGCCAGAGGGTGAAGAGGGGATGAATATTCATTTTCTTCAAATGACACTCAGGAGTGGCCAGAACAAAACAAAAGCTGATTACTCACACAACATGCAGGCAAACCATGAAAATGCTTGCTATGACATCCTGGGAGTGCTGGAAGTCTCTGTGTTAATAAAAGTAATGGGATTAGTTCATAAAAGCAAATTCATGAATGGTTGATAATGCAGAGACACTGCTCTGGCTTGGCCTTAGTTTCTTAAATGATTTATTTCTGTGAATGAGCACAAGAATATATTTCCCTCCTACATGCTCCAGGTACAAACACTTATCTGTTCTTTGGGAGGTCCATATTCTGTGGTGATAAATGGGTAGATAGATAGATTTGTCATGCAAAATATTCTCTGCTTTTAACTATGTTAACATAGTCCTTGCTTGGAGAATAGAGGCTCAGCTGAGGGAATAATTATAGCTTCAGAATCCAGAACATAATATTTTCTTTTATTAGGTAAGCAGTTGTAAGCTGATACTGAAATTGCTTAATTTATACTTCTAGCAATGCCCTAAATGTAAAATACATCAAGTGAGCATTCTTAGAAATATTAATATTGTGATTCTTACCCCATTTTACTCTGAATTTGACAGCTAAATTTTATATACAAGTATACAAAATACTGCAAATTTTGAAGCCTTTAATTAGTAGTTGCAAATTTGTTTGTCCCTTAGCAACTTGTATTTGCATAAAGATTAAGGCTGGTCAGAAAGAAAGGGATAAAACATAGATGGAGGAAACATTAATAAATTAGTAATCATGTATAAAAGATAAGTAGTCTTAGATGTCATTTCCATAAGCTTTATTAAAATTTAAATTTTTTTTAAAGCTGCACCACAGTTGATCATTTCTAAAGAGTGATCTGTCGTAAGCTGCAGAATTAGAGAAATGAATGTATTGAGGTCAGACATTAGTATGTAAATGCAGCTTTGCCTTTTTCTGTGTGGCAACAGAAGCATTACCTTATATTTGACCTTTCATTCATTTGCCTGACTCAGCTGTGTCAGTCAAAACAATTAATTCTAACGAGCAGCTTTAAAGAGGGGGGCTCAGCTTTCTTCTCCTCCCCTTGCCTGTTGGAAATCCCATGGGAGAGGAGCTAATGGAGGGAACCTGGGCAGGATTCTCTGGAGATGTGGAGTTCCTGGCCCCTTCCCCACAGCCCCCCTGCAGCACCTCACTGAGTCCATGAGGTTTTCAGGGCCAAGCCCTGGCACAGGTTGCCCGGAGAAGCTGTGGCTGCCTCTGGATCCCTGGAAGTGTCCAAGGCCAGGCTGGATGGGGCTGGGAGCAGCCTGGGATAGAGGAAGGTGTCCCTGGCCATGGATGGAACTGGATGGGCTTTAAGGTCCCTTCCAACCCAAACCATTCCATGATTCTGTGACAGGTAAGATTACAAAAATGAGTGCTTTTGTATTTTTCAGTTGACTGCTGAGCTAAAGGTAGACACAGAGATGAAAATCCCCCTCACATTTTCACTGTTGCTGGACTTGGAGCTGTATTTCTGCTCTTTGTAGCTCCTTCCTCCTGCACTCTTCACATTATCTCTCCTTCTCTCTGCTGTTTTTTTTCTTCTTCTTTCCTTCTGCTTTGCTCTGAGGAAGCTGCTGATCCTGGTCTTTGACTGGGTGACCCTTGGGGAGTTCTGCCCCTCATGGTGTGGCGCTGGCAGATGGCAGCCAAATGCCGGAGAACACGTAATGGAGCATTGCAAGGAGTGCAATTTGTCTGAGTGCTGAGGGAAAAAATGGGCTGTGCACCCTTTCCTTGTGAAAATATGCAATCACAGAAAAATTCTGTATTTATAGGCACTGCACTTGGCTGTATGGACCTACCCAGGCAGTTTGTCTTAATTAGTCATGTTGAGACCACACTGAGGTGGGGGAACACAGGTGTGTGAATAATACAGAAAATAAACTTTTTATTGAGGTAGTGTCTGTGGTAGCAGTGGAGAATTGTACCCTGAATATAGTCAGTGTAAATCAGGGAAGGTGAGCGTGCAGAATAGGCAGGTCTGTGGATCAGTTCATATTGCAGACACAGACAAGCCCTTGTGCAGGTTTACTTTGGAAAGTCTGAGTTTTAATAAAAGTGCAAAATATATATTTCACTATAATTCAAATTGTATGATCATATTAATTGGGCTCTAGTGTATTAAAAAAGGAAACGTAAGGAAATCTTGTGGGGGGAGCTAAAGAATGAAAACAAATCATTAAACTTTATAAAAGTCCTAACCTGCAAAAGCAAAATAAGAAGTGTGTTCCTTTTTTTTTTCTTTTTTACTGAAGGGAAGTACAACATTTGGCAATAACAACTAAATTAAGTTTTCTTGTTCTGATTTAAATATTTTACACACTTCCCCAATGTATAAGTGGAAAGGAATGAGACGTGCAGTAGCATACAAAAAAAAAAAAAGCTGGGTTTAATTTTAAAATAACTTTCTAATAAGAAGTGTGGATTTAAGAGCTCTCTCAGTAAAAGTTTGAAATGGGATGCTGGTTCTGAGTTTTATCCATGACCTCAAAGACAGCTGTAGGCTTTTCTCCATAGAAAGGAGGGGAAGAAGGAAATTCTAGGTGGTAGTTTAGAGCCTCTGCTTTATTGCATCCAAGAATATTTTTTCTTTGACCAAAGTACAATTTTTTTTTAATGACCCTAAAACAAACCAGAGATATTTTAATAATTTAACTGTGTCAATTCCCCCTCAGCCAGGGAGACAGAGTCTTCTGTGGCTCCCAGGAGTGATGATGTGTCCAGAGCACTGGTTCTGGTTTGGGTGTTCTCTTCATTTCTCATTGCTGTGGAGGATGGAGGTTGAAAAATGAAAGGCTGAAAAAAACCTCTGTTAAAATACTTCCTCAGAAATTCCAGGGGCTGCTGTTCAGCAGGGAAGAGGTGTGGGTTTGTGAAGGAACTGCAGGTTTGCAGATGAGGAGATGTTGTTCCCAAGCCCTGTTTCGGGGAGTTGGGTGGATGAACAAGGCTCCAGCCTCGCTCTGAGAGCACTGGGCCAGAATTCAGTGCTCTGAAGCTGATCCCTTTAATAGTCTTTTTAGTGTTTTCTATAAAAAATGAAATATTCTCAGCTCTGCTTGCATCTTTTAAAGTAAAGTGTTATATTTTTTTAAACTAAAACCATTAATGATGAATGAAAAATGTACAATCCAAAACACTGTTGAATTTAGAATGAGAAAGGGTTTGGGGCTTCCAGGCATCATTAAAATGAGAGTTATGTTACAAACAGCACAACCTTCTCTCTACTGAGTACAAGGTTTCACATTTGGTCAAGGTCTTGTTCAACTGGCTGAAGATTTGAATTTTTAAATTCATGAACAGACCTTTTAAGATTAAAAATAGAAGCCTGCGTGCTTGTTGTTTCTTGGCTGTACATACTCTTGCTCTTTTGGCAGGTGTTCCGTGGTGGTGACACCACCATCCAATCTTACATGAGAAGGAACAAAACCAATAACTTTAAGCTTTACTTAACTAATGACAAAAATAACATTCTTTTTCTACTTTGCTATCTGCAGGAAAGAGGAACATTATCAAAGCACTACCTAAGGTTGTTATTTATTTTTAAAGACTTCTTAGGCTTTCATAAAAACAGTGATCACATTTATAGATGTTCGCCCTCAGCGAACAGAAGTGTGGATACAAAGGAATACCATTATTTTAACATTTTGCAGCATTAGTCTTAGAAGGCCAGGTGCTTTGTACTGCAGTGTGACAGTCCCACCCAAGCAGCAGTGGCTTGGTGTCCACGAGCACCCTGGTCTGTGGGAGGTGTCCCCATAGCAGGGGGTGGATGAAGTGAGCTCTAAGGTCCCTCCCAAGCCAACCCCCTCTGTGATTCTGTGCTGCAGGTGCCAGAGTTTGAAGCAGGCGCGGGAAGCGAGCGAGGAGCTGCCGGACGCTCCCAAAAGCCCGGAGGCTGCTCTGCCCTCGCTGTGCCTCAAGCAGGTGTTCCCCAAGTACGCCAAGCAGTTCAGCTACCTGCGCCTCGTGGACAGGGTGGCCGCCTTGTTCATCCACTTCCTCGGCGTCAAAGGGACAACCAAGCTGGGGCCAACGGGATTCCGCACCTTTATAAGGTCAGTTGGATAAAAGCCGGCCCTGTTAGTGGTACACTCTCAGCTTGCAGGTTTGGTAATGCCTTCCAACATGGAGCCAGTGCCTGTTCTGTTACAAAATAGATACATTTTCACCATTCCAAGGTCCTGAAGTACCCGACCTATGAGTTTGTGTCTAGGAGGAAGTAGGGTCTTTATTTGACAGCAGATCAGCGATACTTTGGCAGATACAATTTGCCGTCTTCGTCAAGGCGTCACGTTCCCAATAAAAGGTAGAGATATCATTGTGAGAAAGTGACAACTGAAATTGGGTCACTTGATCTGATTCTGTCGGCTGTGGGGGCACCGCCGGCCGCCCCGGGCTGCAGGAAGGATTCCCAAATGCCAGTTCCTGATGCACAGTGCAGGGAGGATTTGCATTGTGAAATTGCACCTTGCAATGTCAAGGAACTCAATTTATTTTTTCACATACTTTTTATTTAGGAGGGGTTTTTTCATTGCTTTTTATGGCTATATCTGTTCTAGTCATGGTACAAATACCTCATTTTCTGTCTTTCATTGACTATGACAAAAGAAATGAGCAGCAGCAGCAGATGTACTCTTAAAACACAGATCCTGTTTCTATACAGATGCATTTAGCATTCAGGAATGAATATAAAACAACTTGGTTTATACAAATTATGTTATATAGAAAATGTCTGAAGGCATCTGCTCCATCCATAGACCAGCACAGGATTGCATCCAGTTCTGTATTTTCTGTAGCTTAATCCAGCCTTGTTTTGGCACTTGTCAGAGTAACTCAGAAAAAATGCCAACATTTTCTTTTAAGAATATTCAGATGAATTGTCATATCTCAATGATATGGTATTTGCAGTTTCTTAATGCATGTTAAATTAAACTTTTTAGTACTGGCAGATATTTTGTTTATTTTCTCCCAGAGGATCTATACCAGCTATAAGGCCCTTTTTTGAAGAGCTGTCATTGCTGCTCATTTCAGAAGGAAGGTCAGGCTTCTGTGTGTTGTATCACTTTTCAGGAATAAAATGGGAATAAATGAGCGGGATTTTGTGTGTGGGCAAGTGCTTGCAGACTGTCCACCCAAATTCTAGCTCATCAAAATCTGTTCTCCTGTAATATTTTCTTCTTTCTAAAAAATAACTAAAAGGGAAATACTGACTGTGTCTCTAGTCTTTGCTTGGATGCTGCCTGAGAATTTTTGGGCTATCTAGGCGAGGCCTTACTCTATTTTAAGAGAGCTCTGCTGAGGTTAGTAAAGAGTGAGATGTGTTTCAATTATCTGAGTTCGGGGTGGGTTTTTTTGGTTTTGTTTTGTTTCTTTTCTGGCGAGAAATTTTGGCCAGCTCTTTGGCACGTGCAGTGGTTGCAGCCAGGCTGCCAGACATCTGGAAATCCTGGACACAGGACCAGTTCCCATCCACTGATCAACACCGCACTGCGGACTCAGATCACACAAGAGCCACAGCCCCACAGCCCGAGCTGCATCCAGAGCTGTTCTCCGTGCAGTGTTCCCTACCACGAGGGTAAATCCTGTCGGTGTTCGGGCATGGAGAAGTAAGGCTGTGCCTGAAAGCTTCCTCCAGCCTTTTCCAAACAGGATCAGTTAGACAAATAAAGGGTATTTCTCTGTGCAAACTCTGCCTCGTGTAGATAATCTGTGCAGATTTGTGGTGGGTTTTGCAGTGTACCAATTAATTCCATTCTCTTACAGCCTCAGAGCACTGGCAATAGCCTGGGAGAAAGCTCTGTGTAACAGTCAGGTCATATTTTTAATTGAAATATTCCGGGTTTGGGCCTGTTCCATTCAGATAGGAGCACTTAATGAATGCTGGTTTGTTTGCTCTCTGCTGTTTGTGTTTTATTAGACTGAGCACGTTACAGTAGGTCTGTACACATGACATGGGTAAACTTTTCTCCTGCAAGTTGCCCTTGCAGAATTTTTCCTTACTTGGGAGTTTGGATGTAATGAAAATCTCTTCTTTATTTTGTTTCTTTTTAACAGAAACTGCAAACTGAGTAACAGCAGTTTTTCAATGGCTGCTGTAGATATCCTATATATCGATATCACAAGGCGGTGGAACAGCATGGGCATTGACAAGGAATCAGGTAACCCAGGTTTGTATTCAAAAACTATGAAATCTGGCTTTTGGGGTTATTTTTTTCAATTTTAGTAGCTCAGATACAGCTCAAACATTTGATAGAAATGGGAACAAGCCATGTACACCTGAGGCATGCACATACACAACCAATTCTTCTGGTTAGTGCTGTGGCAGTTACCCTTCAGGGTAGTACTACTTTAGGTACATGAGGGTCACCTCAGTTTCATGGCTATCTAAAATGTGAGTATTTGCATTTAGCATTTCAGGGTGAGTATAAATCATTTATTTGGTTGGCTGATAGAATTTCACCAGGAAAAATAACAACATGCAACTGAATCTTCAGGCTTTCAAAAATTAGATTTGTGGATGGTGTCAGTGAACCAGATGTTTTTTGGGTGTTAAAACACAAACTCTCCACCTGTTTCTGTTGGCTTTGTGTTTGGCCCAGTCCCAGATGTAAGCAGGACAGGCACGATTCTGTTGTTCTAAAACAGCTTCTAACTTCTTCCATAATATGCTTCACATGAGTGTCACTTCTGGGGAGAAAGTGTTTGTGCTACCAGAGGTGCTTTCCCTGCCTGCAGCTCACCGTGACTGATAAAATAATTTACTGAGCTGGCAGCTGCTGCTTTCAGATAACTCAACAATTCCTCTGCAAGCTGTTTTACAGCCAAGATTGTAAACGACCCCAGCTGCAGCCTTGGTTGAGAGAAATTATACTTCAGAATGTAATTGTCGTATTTTGAAAAGGTGCCTTTCCTACAGCATCAATAAGGCAACACAGTTAAAAACCCCAAACCTTTCAATATCTCATCCTAAAATAATCTTCTGAAGTGTATGTTCAAACTGGGAGAGCCAGTTAAAGCACAAAGCAGCTCTAACTGTGCCTTGTGGTTGGCATTCTGCACAACCAATTGGGGTCTGGCATCTTAATTAAGAATTTGAGTAGGTATTACTTCAAGGTTTTAAATACAATAATTAGTGTTAATACTCAGCTCCTCTTCCCCTTGGCTCTGGTAATGTGCTGTTAGCGAGATGTGATCGAACAGTGCCTGAAGAGTCTCTGCTGCAGCATGTGGCTTCTGCAGGGGACTTTTGTGTGGGAAGGGGCAGAGCAGTTGTATTATAGCAGAGACATTTTTTTGGCACTGCACAGTTCAGCTGTTTGTTTTTCATTCAGTTGAAAAAACTATTGTGGAGTTGCTGGGTACGACTGAAAAAAATGGCCTCTTCACCTTCAAAAGGGTTTGTATCTGGTACGGGCTGTGCAGGAGGGAGGCAGTGCTTCAAATAAACTCACATCTTGCTAAGGTGATACTTGGTAATGGGGTTACCTTCGTAGTGCTACAAACTGAAATAACACACTAGTGTGAACTTTTGGGTCAGATCCATCTCTAAAAATACAGGGTTGAAAAGACTGTTCAGTTGCCGACAAAAACTTGTTTTTCTCTCCAGCTGGATTGTTTTCCTTGATGCTCAGTATGTTACTGTGTGTCTCATTTGGTTTCAACTTAATTTTGACAGCAGAAATCAAGGCTAATACTACATCAATTTAATGGTGCAATATCCTAAAATGGGTTCTTTCTGTACCACTTTGCCTCTGGATTCCAGGCTGAGGTCTGCAAAGCCAGGAGCTGCCTCAGTGATAGGGAATGCCACCCATCTGTAACCCAGCCTGGGCTTACCCTGCCCTGAAACCCTCAATGAGTGTGACACAAATAAAACCTTGGCTTTTTTGGTCTTTGAAGGATAGACGATTTCTTTTCTTTCTGAGCATTCCAGATGGCTGCCATTTAAATGCAGAGATGTGAACTAGCACGATTGTTTGTGTTCACACACATTGGGCCTTGCTGCCACAAGAAACGAGGCAACAGTATTATCCCTACGGAACGCAGGCTGCTAGAAATGCCCTGCTCCCGATCTCCCGTGAGCACCTTTTCCTTGCAGGAATGTGTCTGCAGGCCTTTGTGGAAGCTTTCTTCTGCCTGGCCCAGAAGAAATACAAGTCGCTGCCGCTGCACGAGCAGGTGTCGTCGCTGATCGAGTTCTGCGAGTGTCGCCTGGCTGCCCTGCACGGGAAGCGCCTGCTCTGGGGCTGCGGCATCGCCGAGCGCCAGGAGGCCCTGCCAGCCCTGCCAGCCACGGGGACTGCACCTGGCCCCGGCTGCACCAGCCCTCCTCAACCGCACGGCCACGGCCACCAAGTGTTCGGATTAGAGAAATCATCGCAATTAAAGGCGCTGGTGTGCCGGGACAGAACTGGGAGTTAATCCCCAGCTAGGTGCGTGTACTGCTGGAGGAGAGACAGGCGCTGGAATCCCTTCATTTGAGAGTGACAGCTGTTTATTTCAGCTGTGTTTTTTATTTATGCTCTTCAAAAATCTACTGCAACCTCCCGTTTTCAAATAATGACCCTGGCAATGGTTATTTCTTCACCCCTCTGTGGGATTCACGGTGCACGTCCCGTGACAAACTGTGCATTCATCCTGAGTGCGTGGAAGAGAAGGACCAAACACAGGGGATGATAACCAGCATGATGGGATTGGCTGCACTGACTGAGAGGCACACTGGTGTCAAAGGAATTACATTGCTTTGTGTGCACAGGACATGTCACAGAAACCAAGGAAGGAAGTGCAGTCACAAATACCAGACTGGAAAACTGAAACCTGGAATTAACTTGTGGTCAGACTTCAGTCCTTGACTCTCTCCTTTCCATGGCTTCGACTGTACGTTTTGGAATCAATACAGATTTGGTCAATGTCAATGTACTTATTTTTTAAAGTCAGTCTTAAAACACTGAAATCATATTTTGGCTTCTACTTCTTTGTACATGTCTTTGCCATGACAAGTACTGTTAGTTTTTTAAAGAAAAACTAAAACTGTTTATCCTTTTGCTTCCACAGAACCAATAAGCTCACACTTATTCACAGAAAAAAATTTACTTATCTTAAGTCGAATTTGGTGAATCAAGTGGTGGTTTTGTCTTCAGGGATTCAGCACTGCTTCAGCAGAAAGCTGTACAGTGTAAAGGCCTAAGAGGTCATTTAAATTCCAGTGGAACCAATCCTGTCACTGACTTTAGCCTAAACTAACTGTGTTCTAGGTTTGCTTATTTTTTGTCTTTTGCATGTCTGTTACCCTATTAGGACCTGCACTAACATCTAGAGCAGCTCTTTTTTGTGTCTTTGCACATATTCTTTGTATTTCCCTTAAATAACAGCGTAACTCTGTACGGATTAGATCTAAGGATGTCATGTCGAAGTGCTGGGCTGGACTGCTGGAGTTGTACAGAGGAGTCTTTATTTTTCAGGAAGTGAACCATGACTTCCATGATCACACACTTCTTGTGGGGGCTAAGCAGAACATGAGACTGGCTGAAGGACAGGAATAACTTGGAACTTCAGGGCTGTTGAGTGAAATTCTTTGTGGTCTCCTATTTTATTACAATAATGAATGGCTACATCTGAGCTTGATTTCCCTCCTTTGTTCTGCTCTTTAATGTTAATGACTTGGCTTATGTTTTAGTGTCCTCCATGTTATCAGAAATGGCAAAGCTGTAAGATGGGCACTGAGCTTTGGGTTGGAGAACATTCCCTGAGCTCCATGTCAAAATGTTCCAGAAACGTGCTGTGTCAGTGAGGGGGAGTCCACCTGTTTCATGTCAGGGACTAAATGCACACACGGTATCGAGTGAGTTTTCACTTCAGGGAATGTTTATAGAGTTTTTTTCCTGATTTCAGTTTTAAGCAGCATGCGTTTTTCCCAAGTGGCAACAGCAGCATGGCAATGCAATGCAGGAGTCAGGCTGAGCCCACACAAAACTAGTCCCCAGCATGTGTTAATCTCAGGTGTGGGCATCCCTTCTCCTTATCTTTTTCTGTAACACAAATAAAATAGTAGTAGATGATCTTTTTTAGTTTAATGGCCAGACTCTTTGAAATTTTATGTATTGTACATAAGAGGACAATTGTAGACTAACTAATGCCACTGCCCTCAGCCTTGTTCAAATTTCATAAAGATTATTGCAGTAGGAAGATAAAATGCCAAACTCCAAGGTCTGGCACCTGTCAGAACAAATGAAGCTGAAAGGGTCATTTTTTTCACACTTTCATTGTAATGTATTTGAAGACATTCACAAGTTGAAAAATGGTTACTTCTCCTTTTGTGACATCTGACATTTGTCTTGCGATTGGCAGTGTGTTACTGGAAAATAGCTTACAGTTCCTCTCATCTCGTGATTGATGTCCTGTAAAGACAGAGTTATAGAGGAGTCGGATTTGAAATGCTGTGACTGCGAATGCCTTTCCTTGCACCTTTGCAGTAGTACGATGTGTGGCCTAAAATATCCCAGCTTTGCTATTGTATAACTTACCCTGATATCAGTGGAATAAATTAACTATTGTATATTGAACACTGGTAAGATCTCTCTCTCTATGGGAGACCTTTATACTCTCTGGATCTAATAGAGGTTTTTATAGCTCGTGCATCCACAGGCTGATGCTGCACGCCCTATTCATCTCCCACTTCAAATATGAAGGGTCCCTTGTAGAATAGTCAAAATATTCAATTATCTGCCTCTAGTAATCCAGTGTTCATGTATTTATATAATTGGAAAATTGAATGCCATATTATTCTCGGAGGGAGGGAATAAACCAGGAATGTACTTCAGAGATTTAATAGCAGTCACATTTCTCTTCCCTCCTGTCTAATTCAATTTCCTCTGAATATTATTTAGCATCCAATTTCATAGAGCCTTTAAGTTACCAGTCTGTGCCCATGCAAATGACCAGAGACACTTTATCCAGGATATGAATGCTAATGCACTGATAATCTCTTAATCCTGAGGTACCTCTCTAGCTAAAGAAACAATTCAGGAAAGGTAGCAGGCGTTGGGTTTTTAACAGCACTTTTCTATATATTCTGTTCAGAGAATACCACAGCACTGCACTCATGACTCTATTTATGACATATATGATATGAATATTGTCTACCAGTGAAATCTTTCTTGTTATCAGACACACTGGGTCTGGTATTCCTCTCTGGGTAGAAATCAGAATAAAACAACATCTAACGAAAATTTGAGGCAAGTGAGTCCAGAATTTCAACCCTCTTCCCTGCAGGCTTGTGTGCAGCCTGAATGTGCCCAGACTCGCCCAGCGATTCCTCGTTCCATTTGTGTTCTTTCTCTGCATCAGGCTGTTGCAGGTAAGCCTCCTAAAGTCCGCTCCGGACCCTCCTTGTCCTCTGTCCGCCACGCCCGTCCCCGCCGAAGGTTCTGGAATACGGCCCAGACCCCCCCCCACGGATCCCCCCGCTGGCCGCACACCTGTGGCTACTTCCTTAAAGGAAGGGCGGGGGAGGTGCCCCGCTAATTACGCTGTTAATGACCAGCTGGGACACCCAAGTGCACCTGTAGCCACTTGTTCTGCTCAGCGCGAGCTGCCCCTGCCGGGCCGGCGGCTCCTGGTCACGGACTTTGCCCTCAGGGCCCGCAGGTCACGGCCTTGCCGGGGAGGGAGCTCGGGAGCCCTGGTGATGAGGAGGGAGCTCGTCCCGCTCCAGCCCGAGCCTGGCGGGGTAGGTGCCCTTTCCCTTGTGCTGGGTGCTCGGGTCAGGCGGGGATTTTAGGGCTGAGCGGGGCATGGCTCCTGCGCTGCTTTGTGTGGGAGTCCCCGAGCGCTGTGCTGGGGTCGTGGGAAGCCGAGGGCCCGCCAGCCCCGCTCTGCTCGGCCCTTCTGCGGGGACGCGATGGGCTCCAGGGCCTGGGACGCCGTTCGGTTTCACGGAGCAGAACCGTGGGGTGACTCCTCGGTCAGATCCTCCCGATGGAGCCCCGTGGGCTTCCCGGAGAGCCCCGCGCAGGAAAATGTCCCCGGGAGGATCCCGGGCGCGGGCAGAACCTTCTGGCGGCGGGCGCCGTGAGGGAGTGAAGGGGCGGCCCGGGCCTCGGGGCCCCGGCGGGTTGTCAGTGCACAGCCGGGGTGAAGTGGGGCGTTTCCATAAGGACGTTTCCATAGCAGTGGCCAGCGTTTCCCCTCGGTGCACCGGACCGAGCCCTGTCAGCCGCACGTGGATATCAGTGTGAAGCAGCTGGTAGGTGCCGCCCTTTGTGCTTTGTTCCACCCCCCGTCTCTGTCATGGCGGAGCTTGATCGGGACCTCTGGAGCGGGGAGCGCTGCATGGCATAGCTCCGTGTGGGGAAATCTTTTCATCCCACTCCGTGCCATGGGCAGGGACACCTTCCTCTATCCCAGGTTGCTCTAAGCCCCGTCCAACCTGGCCTTGGACACTTCCAGGGATCCAGGGGCAGCCACAGCTTCTCCGGGCACCCTGTGCCAGGGCCTCCCCACCCTCACAGGGATTTTCTCTGCTTTCTCAGAGGTCCTGCTCCCTCTGCAGACACCTGGCTGTGCCTCGCAGGGGTCCCGCAGCTCCTTGCTGCCCACCTGAGCAAGAACAAACTGCTCCAAGCACAGGCTGAGCACTTGATTTACTTAGGTACCGACTCTGCTCACGGAGCTGCCCCCTCCTTTGGCCACACTGACGGGCACTGCTGGCACACCTCAGCCTGAGAGAGCGGACTGGGTCTGTCCCTTTGCCCACTGCAGATGTCCTGGGTGGATGAGAGATGGTGTTTGGGCTCCAAATTCCTGCTGAAATATCAGCAGTGAGGTGTCTACATCTGCCCAGCTACGCTTGACTTGTCTTGCTCTGCCCTCTGGTTGTTCCTCCATAAGGGGAAATTGATAAAGTATTTATTTTTCTCTGGCTGTTTCCATCTGCACTGCCTTGAGAGCATCCTCCAGCTCACTTGGTTTGTTCCAGCAGGATGAGGTCCCGAGCCTCCCGCCATCCCTTCCCCAACCGCACGCAGCCCAGCTCGTGCTTTTCTCTCAGATTATTTCTGCCTTACTTACCTTCACTTCACCTTAAGCACACACACACAAAAAATCATCAGCGCTACCCAGATAAATCCATCTGGTCTCTGTCTCAGCCTCATTTAACCTCCCATTGAAGAGATTGTATCACATGGTATTCAGCTGGAACCTATTACCTTGCATGCCCAAGCATATCACATTGAATTACCCTGGCCCACAGGCCTGCGGTGTTTGCTAATAGCTAATGGCTGCTTTTAACTTAGAGGTGATTTATTCGAGCGCGTTTCTATTCGCAGTGCAGCGGGGGGGTGTGGCTCTGTGTTAACCAGAGCTCAGCGAGGGAGCGCCGGCGGGCTCGGCGGGATGGCTGAAGGCAGCCTGGCTTCACACCTCCGCCAGATGCTGGCGTTTCCCCGTATTCCCGTTCCTCACCGCTGTCCCAGATGCAGCAAGTGTTAGGGACTAGGAGTGGCTGCTCCTGGCTGCACGCAGCAAGAGATGCGAGAGGGGACAGTGCTCTGCCTGCCTGTTGTCACCAGCCTGAGTGCCAGGGAGGGTGTGGCACATCCGTGCGCTCAGGAATGTCCCGGCGAGGGGGCAGTGTCCCCACACGCTGTCCCTCGCCCTCTGCCTCAACTGCTTCTGTGGGAGACCAATGTTTTTTGCAGTTCCGATGGCAGAATTAAGTTCACTTGTGTCATTGCTGAATTTACTGCAGGTGTAGTGTAAAACTGAAATTGCAGTGAAAGACAAAATCGAAAGCCTGTTATGGTGATGGGATGCAATTTTCCCTCTTACTTTGCCTCATCAGTGGAAATACAAAAGCCCTTCTGCAGGCTGGGTTCAGATACACCGGTGAACAAGCAGGAGAAAGGGAGAATGCGAGTTTTGGATGCAAACCCAGCTTCTTGATTTGTGGTTTGCTGAGTCTTGAGCCTCATGTTTGTCCTCTTGTCAGCCCAGATCCCCCAGCACACGGCTCTCCTTGCTCCGGGGGTGAGGAGGGACCGTGGCTTCCAGGAGGAAGAGTAGTGACTGTAATAAATCAAAGTCAATCAAGCTGGGAGCTCTGTTATACAGGCTTCATTCCTTGATGATGTAGCACAAAAATCAAATGGTTGAGGTTATTCAATTATGGCTCATACCACCAGTGGGGAAATCTGATGATGTACTGGGCCTGCATCGATATTATTTATGTGTTGAGCTGTGCTGGCTGTCAGGTGGGAAATGGCAGAAATCCTACACATGTCCCACGTCCTTCTCTCTCTTCCTCTCACCTTACTTAATAACCAAGTAGCCCGATCCGCTGTCTAAGATCAGTAATAGCACAGGGCACATCATACCAAGCTGGAAAACATTTTTCCTGAGTGTCTCAGGACGCTGAAGATGCTGAGGTGACGGTGGGGAAGGAGGTGCTGCCTGGCACGGGACACAAACCATCTCCATCCTGGCCTGGCTGTGGGCCACACCGCCGGCCCTTCCTGCAGGATGTAGAAGAGCGTGGGCAGTCAATAGACGTGGATAAAATAAAGTTGTGAACAGCAGCAGGAGCTAAAATAGCAACATCAATAGCAGTTTCCAGATAATGATCTAATTAGCACAAACAACAAGTTTCCACTAATGACTCTTGTTCTTCCAGCTCCTTCCTTTCTGCTTGCCTGTCATTATTGACTCTCTGGCAGGGAGCGGCTGCGCTCCCGTCTCTGGGGCTGAGGCTTTGGAGGTTTGTTTACTGCCTGGCTTTGAATTACTTCTCCAGAGGATGTTTGCTCAGGAGCCTGGGCGCCCGTGCGTGGGATGGCTGCACGCAGAAGGTGGGGGGAGGAGGAAAATCGGCTGTTTGGCTTTTGTAGCTTTTGGGAGGCCTTGGGAAAGTTGTGCTCCTACTGCACGTCCCTGTTGTAAAAATAAGGATGCTGATGTTCACCCAGTGCTTGTGAAGGGCTTGAGAAGCTGTGAGGGAAGGATGCTTGTCAGGAGCAGATTAGACTGCTGAGGAGCAGGCACAAGCTGTTTCTGTCCCTTCCCTCCCTAGGTGTGAGCCTCCTCTCTGCACCTCCCTGCCTCCCTCCCACTGAAACAAACAGGCTCTTCTGTGCTCTTAAGGCCTCAGCTTGGCAAGTATCGGCTAAATGTTGTCACTTCCTCACTTGTCAGTGGCCACTGTTCCGGCTGCTGCTTTGTCCTCACTTGTGGTGGGCAGGATTCTTGCATTTGCCTGTTTTGAAGGTGCCCAGGTCCGACATCGCCCAGCGGCCAGTTGCTGCTGTGGGACTTGGCTTTGCTGGGGCAATGGAGTGGGACCACGACTGCACCACCTCAGCCTTGCCTGAGGTGCTTACTGGGCTGTGCTGGAGAAGGTGCAGCTTGGCACCAGGAGCAGCTCACGGGCCAGTGACTCTCACTAAACTCAGAACAACCCTGTAAAGGTGCAATTACTGGAAAATCATTATTGCTGATGAGTCTTGTGCTGAAATGACTCTCCAGACTGAAAACCTCAAGCAAACGCATCTGCGCTCCCCAGCCTCCCAGCCCCGTGTTCCCGTGGTGGTTCTGGCTGCTGATCTGCAATTCTGAGTCTCACTTCTCCCAGCCCTGCCCGTCTGCCAGGGCCCACTGGGAGCGGCTGCAGCCGGGCTCTGGAGCCGCAGATGCTGAGAGCTGTCAAGTGCACAGAGACGATCTGGGTGTTTTCGGCTGAGAATTCAGCTCTGCTCTAATGAAGCTGAACAGCTGCTAAGGAGGTTTTATTCAAGTCAAGGTGGTTTTGACTAATCCCTCCTTGCAGCGTTTTCTGAGGTGCTCTGTGTTTCCAGGGCTGCATTTTTCTTTCTCTCAATCTTCAAAGTCAACAATGACAAGGGGGATGGCAGAACCCTGAGGGAGGATTTTGGCCTGGGTGGGGTTTGCCTTCCCTCCCTGGGCAGGTGCGGGTTCCTGACAGGAACAGGAGGAGGGTTGTCCCAGCTGGGCAGCTCAAGCCGCTGGCAGCCAGCAGAGCCCAGTGCCCAGCCTGGCTCCAGCGCTGCTGAGCACAGGAATAGCCACAGGTGCTCTCCACGTCCCGACTCATTTCGATGCGGCCAAGCCTGTCTTCCACCTCTCCCGGAGGAGCTAATTATGGTGATGTTAATGAGGCAGAGGTGCTGATGCTGCCCAGGGTTTTAATGACTTTCCTCCAAGTTTTGTGCTACTTTTAGTGGAGGCAGAAGGGTGGTTTGTAAGGAGTGGTGGGGGCAGGCCTGACTGTCAGATCCCCCCACGCATGTGAAGGGAAGGTGGTGGAGCCAGGTCAGGGTTAAAATACTACTGGGAGCAAATTCCAATGATCTGTTTGGGGAGGCAGATAAGATACGTTTGTGTGTGCATGTGGCACGTGCCAGGCTGCTCTAAAAGCTGGAAATGACTGAGCAGAGGTGCTGGAGCACTTATGTAAAATATCTAAATAAATCTTTAATATTTCTAATTGCAAATGTACATAAATTGCACAGCCACATCATTTCTCTGAACACCAACAACTTTCTCTGTACATTATTACATAGTTTAAAAGGAGCTGAAGGAGATTCAGCAAACACTTCCACTTTGCTTTTTTGTTTTTTAAACATACTTACAAAAAAAGATTTTTTTTCTTTATAAGAGGATATAAAACATAGCGACTGCTTATCAGGAACAAGTATCAGCCTAAGCAGATATACAGAGAGAGGTATATCTTAAGACACAGTGATGTATGATAAAGGAATATGTGAACATGGAGGCTGCACTCTGGGGTACTGATAGCTGATGCAGAGCCACATGGCATTTACAGCAATGTCACAGCGGAGGTGATCTGTGAAAGTCAGTGCTTGAATGTGACACCCTTTTCCAAAGTGTGGTTGGTTGTGGATGTTGTGCAACGCCCTCAGGATTGGATTTGGTTTGGAAAGCCCATGAGCTGCATGTTCTCATGCTGCTGTTGTCCTCCTGCTCCCCCACGTGTGATTTTCCGCAAGGGAGAAGGAAAAGGCAGCAGTACCTGTGTGGGGTCAGAGCAGGGCAGGTGCCACTGTCCAAGCCTCCTGGCCGAGCAGTCTCCTCTGAAATGGCCCCGAGGCTCAGAGCCCGGCTGGGGATGGGCAGGGAGTGTCCCTTCCTGTGGCCACTGAAGGGAGCTCGTGGTGGCCGTGAGGCCGTGGCTCTGACCCACACCAGGTCCCAGTCCTGGCCAGCCTGGAGGCCTGGATTGCTTTGAACACAAACCTTTGGGAGGAAGTGACCCCAAAAGTCAGTGCAGGTGGGAAGGACGGAGCGTCCACCCAGGGACAGTGTCGCAGGTGTTCCCTTTGGACTTCTGCTTTGCGCTCTCCAGGCAAAGCTGTGTGTGAAGGACAGGGCAGGGGCTGTGGTGGAGCTGCTGGACCCACTGGTCACAGGCTGCTCTCAGAAAGGCCTCGCCTCAGGGCTGCTCGCCCTGTCCTGGGATTGCTGGGGGAAACGAGCCCCTCTCAGATCAGACCCCTGGGCCACAGCCTGTGGCTCTTCTGGCTGCACACATCAGTGAATCTGCCATCTGTGACTGAAAATCCTCTCCTTGTCCATCACAGAACAGAGCTCAACACATTTTTCTATTGCACCTGGGTGTGGACATTAGGAACAGGAAAACGCCTGTGAGCTATCTAAACTTTGGGAATGATTGATTCCTTGCTGATTGCTTTCCTAGGAGAGCCTGTGACACCTCACTGATGTCCATCAAGTCCCTTTGCCCTTTAGGAATATTCGTAGTAGCAGAACCTGTGTTCTGCAACCTGCAGCAACCTCTGGGACTGGCTCCCAGACCAGAGGGTTCCACGTGTTCTCACAGTGCAATCAGTGCTTTACAGCTGCAAAAGCAGAAAACAAAACCGGCCAGACTCAAATGACAATGCGGAGTGACACTGGACTCTTTGGATGGTGGCAGGATTTGCTTAAACTGGTGCAAAAGGGGCTGGTGACTACACTGTAGTATTAGTTGGCATGGGGAAGGACTGGGGTCCCTCCCATCTTTTGGCACTGAAGCCATAATCCCTGTCCAAAATGATGATACTTACAGTCCGCAGAGACTTTGGGATACTGGTCAGTCCATTTCATCCCCCTTCACACAAAACCGCTCATTTTTTCAGAAGCGTTCACTACAGTTTAACAAAAACCCAAATCAAAACTCTTAGAACAGAATCTTTGAGGTGGGCCCACCACAAATCTGGATCCTTGGCTTCGCTCCCTTCCCTTCCCTCAGATCCCCAAGGGAGGAGGCTGGAATCAGAACGTGGGTCTGGATCCAGATTTGGCAGCCTGAGCCCACCTCTCCAACACAGCAGTGAGACACAGCCAAATCCCGACCAAATAAGCAGCACCAGAAGTAAGTTACTATATACAACTGTTAGTGAGATAGATACGGTACGGTAAACACTGAGAACATTTACAAAAAAATATTAAGACTTGTATTAAGATAAAAATTGGAGTGTTTTTGCTTTGTTTACACTTTGACGAGTTTGCACTAGAACAGCCTCTTACTGTAGAAAGCGCAAGAACCGGAAGGGAAATGGAGCCGATCACAAAACCTTGGGGACAGTGGTGGTTTGCTCTGGTGCTGCAGCACCTCTCGGGATCCAGGTATTGCTACGCCAGGTACCAGCTCCGAGGCCACGGCAGGGAACGCGCGGGGCTCCCGCACTCTCACGCACACGCACACGTGCACAGAAATGTACAGCTTATAAATAACAGAAACACAAACTGAAGGAACAGAACTGAGCCTGGACCTGAACAGCTGCCCCCAAACTTTTTTAGGGGAAGGTCATGGTTAGGTCCAGTTGTTGACAGTTGCAGGGGAAGGAAATGGGGAAAAACGGGGGAATCTCTACTGTAACGAGACTTCGTCCTGATTTGAATTTCTTTTTGTACTGGCTTGGGAAACTAAGCAACAACTCCAGAAGGTGTTGGCACTGGAACTTTTAAGATTTTAATAACTGGCTGTGGAAGGATTTAAGCATTCCTGCTATTTCAGCAGAACAATGTGTTCAGTAATTTGCAAGTTTGAGGGTAACCAGGAGTTTGTGACAGATCGGGGTAGGGGGAGCAGTGCCTTGGCTTGTGGTTGAGGAGAAGATTAAGATATACTGTGCTTAGCTTCAGCACTAAACAATTGGTTTGTGGGTGTTTCTCTTTCCAGCTCTTACGGAGAGCACTGACTGCATCCCAAAATTACTTCCACGTATGAATGGAAACGTCGCTGGTGGGGGGCCCCCCCCATACCCTGTTAGCATTTCCATTCCTCTATGTCACTTCTGTCTTGAAAAACTCCAGTCTCTTGCAACACAAATATTTAGAATTCAAAACAATCAGCTCTAAACAGACATCTCAGGGCAAAAGCATTTAAAAGTCTTTTTGCAGGGTTCTTATCATGTATTTGACTCTGAGACAGTGGCAGGTGTAAATCTACGTACCCAACGGTTCACAGTACCCTGTATATTCCTAACCTGTCTGGGTCTTTCTCCAGTTGTAACCTTGTCAGATTTGTGAGGTTCTTCAAAGCCATCTGTGCTAGTCTCCAAAATTCAAAGGTGACTGTACTTGCCATAAGTACCGAGTTATGACATTGCTCTGAGGAGCTCCGTTTGGGGTTTGCTGTGTGCTGCACCCCTCGGCAGGTGTTGGCGGGGTGTGGAGACCTCAGTGCAACACGTTCGCTCCTCCTGGGCTTGGCCCAGGGCTTCCAGGGACCAGAAAAACATGTAGGAAAAAGAGCATCTTTAATTTTGCAAACGATTGCATGAGGAAGAATGCTGTTAAGGAGCCTTACGGCTGTGGGGCAGCACGGCAATGCAGAGCTTACTGGCAAAGTGTCCTGCTCAGGCAGCCTGAGAAGTGTGAGGCTGGAGACGGTACCTAAGCAGAGCAGAGCTCAGGGAACGTCCTAGTCCCTTGGACTGTACATTTACACATGGCAGGAGGAGCTAGGACAGGCGTTGAGCAGTGTGTTAACCTTTAGAGGGAGCATAGGCAGATGTCCTGTACACTGTACACTGTCATCCGTATCTCAGAGAAACCTCTGGCTCTCGGTACGAGGGACCTGCTCTGAGAGTGGGACTGGTGAAGGACTAACTGCAAGAACCACAAACCAACAAACACCGTGGCAGCAGGTCAGCGGCACAACCCCCGTGAAGGGGTGCCCCCTCCGCTGAGCACAACGTGTCTGTGCCGAAGCTGCGCGTTCGGCGCTGGGAAAGTCTAATCCTGGCTTATGCCTGCACAGTGCTCCTGACAAGGGGCCTTTCGGTGGTGGCTGCTGTTCTTGGTGGTTACTCCCTTATGACCATGTTTTACATTCTTCAAGCCGGTTAATTTCCATGCAGTGCTCATTCCCAATTTAAAGAGGACAGTATTCCAGAAAATGGGATCTTTTTTTTTCTAATGCATACTGTGAAAGAAAAGAAATACAATTACCGATCTTCATGGTTCTTCAGGGCTTTTTCTTGTTTCTTTGTCTGTTTTTCTCCCCAGAAATAGTAAAACTCTCAGCACAGAGCATTCCATCCCCACAATGAACCCTTGATCAAGCAGGAAGCCGCCACTCCACGTAGCCCCTCGCTCCCCCTCTACCACAACAGGCACCAGCAAATCCAGCCCCTATCCCTCAATCACAGCTCAGGGACCAAGCTCAGGCAACATTCACTTTATTCTGTGGCGGGAAGTGTTCGTGGGACAGCACCTGGGGCTATTGCTTACAAAACTCTTCCCCTTTATTTGTGAGAGAGCAGAAGCTGTTGAGAGGAATCGAGTTGCCATTCACCAGGTGCCAGCTCCTCCCTCCACTCCTGTACCAGAGCCTTGGCCTTGCTCTGTGCCCCTGGGCTGCCCAGGGACCCCCAGCAGCACCAGTCCTGCCCCCCTGCCACTGGGGTTCCCCACACAGCACCCCTTTGGCCACCACGCTGCCCTGACCTTCCATCTGCACTGTGCTCCCTGTATGGGCGGAGTTAATTCAACACTAATTAGCTGCATAAATGCCCTGTGGATGCAGGAAAAGTCAGTGGCCTCACAAAAGCCACCAGGAAGGACGCTGGGCTCGGCTGGGGTTCACTTTGGGAGGGCTGTGCTCCGGGGGGAGTCACAGGAGGAGCGGGCCAGGCTTTGCTGCCGTCGCTCGGACGCTACATCCAGCAGCGCACTTGAACTGGACTTACTGGGCCCCTGCCTGCTGCAGGCTCTGCCCAGCTCCCTTTATTTCTCTTACTGCAAGGACAAGGACGTTACTCCTTGCTGGGAGGGGTGAGGCATATCCTTTGGGCAGTTTAGAAGGAAAAGGTTACTTTTGTTTAAACATTTAACACTGATTCAAATCCAACAGTGACAGCGATTCTCAAATATATGTTATTTCCTTATGCCACTCATCTCACACTCGACATTCCCGTCCCTCAATGTGCTGGCAGGACATCTCCCAGCAGGGTCAGTCGGCGCCGTCCGCAGTAAGGAGCTGGTGCTCGGGGAGCAGCCGTTCTCTGAAGCCGCGGCTCACGCCTGCTGTGCACGGTCCCTCCGGCCAGGCCTCTCCTGCGGCAGCGCCCTCCGCGCGTTAACAATTACTGCTGTTTCTGAATTCTCCATTCTCTGTAATCTGCAATTTAGTTGGGTTTGTGGGGGAGATCCCATTACGTGTCTGCATGCTGTACCTCTCTTTCAGCTGAGTAAGGGCACTCATTAGCCGTGCGTTGGCAGCATCCAGGGAAGCAATGCGTTTCTCCTGCAAGCAAACGGGCAGAGGGCATGGTCAGTGAAAAGGCACAAGCCCTGTCTCTCTGGGATGTCAGCCCAAGACAGTGACCCCAAGGCCTTTTGGACCAGGATCTTTTTCTTTGGCATTCTTATGTGGGGCGTTTTTAAGCGCTACACAGCATTTTTTGAAATCCGCAGGGCTACAAATATCCCCTGCAGGTGCAATGTGGGCTACATTTCTTTTAGGATCCTGATGAAAATGGAGGTAACACAGTTGCTCTAATTATTCAGTTATACACCCTACTGTTTGTTCTAACTCAGCTGTTACAAAGATGGTAGGATTCCATTTCTAAACCCAAGCTCTCCCAAGATAGTTATTCCTGTCAGTGTTTAATTAGTGTAAATTAATAGTTTAAATGACTTGTAGCCTCCCAGGCTGTCTTTGATGGCAACTTTCACCGATTACAGCATTGTAAGGATGGGAGCAAGAGCTTCCATGTTGCAGCCTGATTCTACCACTCCTGTTCTCTGTGACACTGAACAAGTGTCATCCTCCTGTGACTGCCATGAGCAGAGGAACAGAACCGGCTCAGGGGCACAGCAGTTGCTTGCGTGTAACTCTGAAAGTCCGTGTATGAACACGTCCAACACATGTACAGCCTGAGGTGACCAAAAGAGCAGTACAGAGCATGCAGGGGCATGGTCAGAACCTCGCATGTACCCCAAGAGGTGCAGGGGACTGGAGAAGGTCCCAGAGCTGCTGGGAGGCTGCAGGTACCACCACTTACACTTTAGGGACACCCTGGGTCTGCTCGGCTCCACTGGAGCACAGAACAGAACGGGATGGATGATTTAGCAGCTTTGAACAAACTGCTCCGCAGAAAAACTGGGGTTTTTTTATGGAGTTACTACTGTCTCCATTTTAATTAGCAACACAGTGAATTAGTCACGAGTAGTGACTCACAAGCGATTAATAGGGTTGTTAACTGTAAGGCTAGAATATACTATCACTTCTATGCCACAAGTGGAAGGGAGGCCTGGCTGCTGAGGACATGCTGGTCTCTGTTAGACAAACTAAGAGATTATGGGCTGTATTTTCATATTCTCTTTTCCAAGCACAGTGTTTTGCACTCATCACCTGATGCTCCTCTTCCACTGTAACTGACTGCAGTAACTGAGCTTCCCAGTCGTGCAAATCACAACCCAGAGGCTGAAAAAACACTTTGGTTTGACTGTGGGCAGGCTCTGTTTTCCTTGTGTCCAGGTCCTGTTCTGATGATCCAAGCATTACTGGGACATGAAGCAGCAAGCAATGCTCCAGGGGATGTGATCCTTCCACTCACTGACTGAGCTGTGGGCACAATCCCTCGCCAAAGTGCCATCCCACACCCTCTGTGCCACGCTCCCAGGCTGCAAACAGCTGTGACAGTCACTGTGTCCTGCTGCAGCTGCCCTGTCCCTGCCTGCAGCTTGGTGCTGACTCATACACACGGTCTCACCCTGGGCTGGCACTACTGCAGGGGGGGAACTGTGTCTTGGCAAACCCACCCTGAAAACTGCAGCAGCCCTTGGCACCAGGCACTCACCTGTGCATCGATAATCTTCTGCTTGGAATCCACGGCAGCCTGCATTTCAGCATGGTCCTTCTTTAACTCCTCCTCAACCGACATCAGTCTGGGAGCCGAGCACACAAGAAAAAATTACATTGGCTGGGCTGTGCTAAGCCCAGGTATTACCCTCACACTCTACCTCCTCTTATCCACAAACCAAGCCTTTTTTCTTGGCTCTTACTCTTCCCTGGAGCTCTCTCTAGCAGAGTGCCCCAAAGCTGAAGTGACAGCACAGTGAAGGCTGACCCAGTGGTGAGGGCTGACTGAAAGCACTAAGTGAGTTTGGCTCAGGTAAAGGTGAAACCAGCCGCACTGGAACGGTCCTGGACAAATGTGAACACCACATCCCACTGGGTGGGAGAAAGGGATTTAGAGTTACAAGTAAGGGATGGTGATGAGATCCTTAGCTATAACAGAACAAGCCTGTCAGAGCCTCTGAGCTCTCCCCTCCTAAAGTTTTGCTCTTGTGCATCAGGAAAGCGTTGGGGTTTTCCTTGTCCCAGGTAACATTGAAGGGAAAACCCGTATGTGAAACCTGCCTGCACCTCCAAAGAAACCTGGTTCTCCTGAGCAGGGGTCAGCTCTAATGCCAGCCAGGCTGCCCTGCTTTACTGCCATCCCCAGCACTCCCATCTCCCTGTACCTGCTGATGATGCCCTTCATCTGGATCTCCTTATCCTCCTGCTGCCTCCGGAGCCGCTCCTCGCTCTCCTCCAGCCTGGCCTGGTACTCCAGCACCAGCTTCTGTGTGGTCTCCTCCTGGCATTTGAAGCGAGTCTCATATTCCTCCAGCTTCTTGTTGGAGATGCGGAGCTTGTCCTGCAGCACCACCAGGTCCTGCTGGTACTGAGCGTGCAGGGACAGACACAGGAGGAGAAAACACACGTGGGACGTTACCTCGTAGAGTTTGCCCTTGCCAGGGTTTCCCCCAAACCCGCTCACGCCCCTCTCCTTGTATCAGACTATAGCTGCAAACCCGTATCAGACAACCCCGCTCGCCGACACCTCCTCTTCCGTCTTCTCCGCGGCGCCAGGAGCGATGCCGGGTCCGCGGGGCGGGCAGGTCGCTGGCAGGTGCAGAGAGTGGGCTGTTAGCAGAGTCTGGCATTTCACAGGGGAAATGCAGGTTAGAGCGGGCCAATGGCAAAGGCGGCAGGCAGCTTCTCACGCTGACGGCGCGGGGCTCGCACAGGCGGGAGAGGCTGCAGCCGTGGGATTTGGGGTTCACGCAGGAGCTCTTCAGTCTGCAGCAATAAATGTGGGGGCTTTGGGCAGGCTGGGTGCCAGCCGTGAGCTGCAGTGACAAATGCAGGACACTGCTGTCTCATCACCCTTCATCGAGCTGAGGGCACCGTGCTGGCTGAGCAGGGCACAGAGCACTCCTGCCTTTTGGGGCCCAGCATTTAACTAAGATCTCAAACCAGGGTTCAGTCCAAGAAGAGCTGGTGCATGAAGCCAAGACCCCACAGTTGTACTGCTCATTTGGGTGAAGCTATAAATCAGCAGCAGAATCACATAAAGGAATTAAAAAAATTAAAAGCTTTTGAACTCGGGTTCAGCTACTGCAGCAGCACAGCATTCAGTAAACTTGCTTTGCTAAAGGAAAATCCAGTGAGTGTGTACACAAGAAAACTGTTTTAATTTTCAAAAGATTATATTTGGACTTAGTCTTTTAAAAAAGCATCTCAACTGGAATAACTTTAGAATAATTAACATGCAGCTGATAATGTGACAAGCTGCTTTTAAAGAATCAGATAAGGGAAAAAGGCTCCCATCTGAGACGTGAAGGCTGTTAAAGATACAAGTGTTACTAACAAACTGAGAGAAGTGCACTCTGTTGTGTCTTGGCCCTTCCCCTTTGGCCATCTTACCTGGACAAGCACTGCAGTGATGGGTTGGGTCATGTCCCAGGTCTGAGAGTCCTCCTGGACCGTGTGACCCCCAGACCAGCTCTAGGGCGAGGGGAGGGCAGCCAGGCTGCTGCTGGGGACTGGCCAGCACTCCACTCACAGCAAAAATAACTGCAGTTTCTAAGGACTGAAAACTTAGGAAGCTGATGCTCTTCCTGAACTGCCAAAGTACTGGAGCGAGGCGGTTTTCCTTTAGCAAAGCTCTTAACTGCGGCACAGGAACGACGCGGTTTGCACATGGAACCTGGAGCAATGAGGGAACAAAGCGCCCGTACAGCTGCACAGAAGCACTAAAGTCAGACAGCAGGGAGTTGCTTGAATAGGAAAGATTAAATACCTACCCTAGCCTTAAAATAGGAGCAGCGTAAGTGAGCTCAGAGGAGAGCAGGAGAGGCCTCAGAGCCCGAAGGAGTCGCTCCTGTCTCTATAACACTTGTCTCATTCTCAGTTACCATTCAGGTCTTACGTAATGGGGAGAGAGGTTATGCTAATGGTGATCTTGAATGTCAGTGACTGATGGGACAGCAGAGTAGGGAAAGAAGCTGCATGGCAATGAGACAGCCTGGGCTGGGGCTCCCGCTGGGCTTGGGACAGGGACTGGGATGCTGCAGTGCCATGGGCGTTTGCAACCCCACCACTGCCTGCCCTGCACCGGGTAAGGATGGGCCAAACCCACAAAACTGCCCTGATCTCCCTGGGGCAGCTGGGAGCTGCTGCTTTCTACCTCCCGGGTCCTACGGCACCTGCCTTCGGCACTTTCCTTGGATTTAAGAAGTGACAGTCTCCAAATGACACAGCACAGCAGAATGAGCACAGGAAGGCTATTGGAACAAAACCAGAAACATGTCTGTGCTGGGAAGCAGGACGGGGGCTTGGGAAGGGTGATGTCTGCAGTGCTGGTGTGACAGAAGAGAAGCATGAGGAAACATCCCAAAAGCTATTGGTGCTCAAGTGTCACAATTCTGGCAGAGCCAGGCTGCTGGGAAAGAGCCTTGCAGAAGCAGCAATCAGCAAAGATGGGATTTTCCCAGCTTCTGACTGCTGAATCCTCATTTTTATCCCTCTTTTTCATCCTAGCCAAGCCTACTTTGTCTCTTTCCAGCTTCTCCCACCCAGACTCGCCCAGGAAGAAGGGGAAGGGAGGAGCACCTCTCCGCTTCAGAGGCACAGGGCCTCTGTGGGATCAGGGGCTGAGACTGAATACTCTGGACATTGCTTCCTGGCAGATCCCCGATGGGCCAGGCCCTGATCTGTGTGACACAGCCATAAGCTCGTGGAAGTGCCACAAAGTCACCCCAGGCTCCAGTGCTGTCTCTGAGACCAAAGTTTGGGCTTAATTTTCAGGTCTGTGAACAGCCTTTTGACATGGAAGCTGCTTCCTGCTCCCTGTTGTGAGGCATGAGGCTGCCTGTGCCTTACTCCATCTCTGTTACAGGTATGCTTAATCCACTTTTTAAGCTTTCTTCCCAGCAGCTGGATGAGTTGGAATGGGGAGAATAAGAGGCACTGCCTGGCTGCAAAGTTTGTTTCAGGGCAGCATCAGCACTTGATTCCTGGCTCCTGTGTTTCTTACTTGCTTTCATCAGAAGATGATTCCAGTCACTGAGTGTGAAAACCTCCCAAACCTTCCCCACAAGTTCCCTGTGAGGCTGAGTAGGACAAGGAGCAACCTGGGCCCCTCTCTCCTGGGCAGGGACCTGCACACAGCCCACCTTCTCCCCAGGGTGCTTAGGGAATGACATTCAAGGTAATCCTCTCTCTATTCAGAAACTTGTTTCAATCCAATCAGGTTTTACCTTTTCTGCTTGGCTGAGCTCGTCCTTATTCCTGAGCTTATCCCTGTGCTTGGAATCTGGGTCAATGCTTTCATCTTCTAAAAACTGCACGTTCATATTCAAAAGCCAAGCAGCAGTGCGGTCCAGGGCATTGGGGTTCACAGGAGAAGGGGCCTACAATGAAACAATGATACAACCATGACAAAAGAAAAACCTGTAACACAAATGGTCAGGAAGCTCGAGAGAGGGAGCTTCCTTCCAAGCAGACCCTCTCCTGTGCTGCTCAGACAGCAACGAGCCAGGCTGAGCTACCAGAGCAGCTGGGGCTGGAGCAGAAACAACTCCTGTTCTGCATTTGGACATTATTTTGGGTCAAGCAGTGGGGTCCTGCTCGAAGTCACGTCCCTGGTGTCTGAGCAGATCTTGTCACCTCACAAGGACACGACCTGCGAAGGCGCTGAGCTGCAGGTGAGCAGAGTGGCTGGATATGGTTTATCCACTCCATGAGCAGAGTTCTCTCAACTCTTCAACTTGTTAAGAGCCATCTTTGCTTCCTGTGAAGATTCTGTAAAACAAGATCTGAAAACTGAAATGCTCCTTATGACTATGCAGGTGCCTTCTTGGAGAAGAAAAGTTTCTTTTCAGCAGAGGCTACACTAAGGGTGCTGAAGAGGTCTAAATGCTCAGTATCACTTACTGACAGTGACGTTCCATGGTTAGTGAGCTACAGTCGCGTCTGCTGACTTTCAGTCCTGGCCTGGGCAGGGACTGCCAGTGGCATTGCCTAAATATTTTCCAACCACATTACAAGGAAGGCACTCTTCAGCTATTTCCCCTCCATCCTGCGTCGTTATCAACTGCAGTAAACAGTCAGATGAACACATGGGATCTGGGTGACTTGGTCATTGAAGTTAATGACTTGGGAATTCAAGTTAACAAATCAGAAATGTCAGAGACTTTCTCCTTCATTCCAACCTCTGGATAGAGAAACCCAGTCACTGTCAGGCAGCAGAACAGGAGGTTCTGTGTCAGGAGTGGAGAGTGGTTTAATTTCCTCACTGGAGTTAGGGGCTTTCCCATGCCATCTTCCAGTCTGGCCTTCTACCTCCAGAATTACGAATCCAAAGCATCAGACTTGGCTTGTGAACACTGCTTGCTACAAATCCTCATGCTGGCAACATGCAAATAAAATGTGCAGAGTGAGGGTGGGAGAGGCATTCTGAGACTTCATGTCTGAAGAGAAACTTCGAGAGGACCACAGGGGTGGGTGGAGGGATCTTCTGCAAAGAGAACCTGGCCAAGAGTTTTCCGATGGCCACCTGGAGAATCCTTGTCTTTCTGGAAGAAACCCTGCTACAACCAGGCCTCTGCTGCTTGCAGAGCTCTGTGCCCTCTGTCCCTAGGGAGCGTTGATCGTGTTACACAAAGGCTGCTGCACGGCGCTGCTAATGCCAGCGCTTACGGATCGATACCAGAATCCCGCAACAGCCCCAGATGGGAGCATGAACAGCCTTTTCTGGGCAGCACTGACCAGGCTCCACGGCTGCCCTGTGCAGGAGAGGCAGACACAGCAACACTGAGTGCTGGAAAAGGGCCTGAGCTAACTCAGCGTTTGGGTGCAATGGGCTCTTGCTGGTTGTCCAGTCTCTGTGTTTGCTTTTCTTTTCTAACTCTTCATTTAGGCACGGAGGCCCTACTGTGATAATGTTCTGTAGAGCTGGTTTTGAAATGTAGAGTGAATAAATGAGCACTATGAAAACCATTTGTCCATGCCAGGACAACCAGAGGGCCCTAGGCCTGTGACCTCCTGCCTTCCATGTTACCCCCACGGACAGTGGAATGGAGTTCTGCGCAGCCCAGCACGTGGTCTGAGACTGGGATCACTGCAGAGCTCTGCACAGCGGGAATGTCGCTCTCGGCTCCTTCCTCCCCGCTCCTACGGGAGAGTCTCACAGAGCAACAGGAATGTGCAGGAGCACCATGGCCCTGCTGGGACAGGACCAGCAGCAGGGAGACTCTTAGTTACAGGAGATCAGGGTCTGTTCCAAGCCTGGGAGATGGCGCGGGGTTGACGATGGCATGGGATGAGAGCCTGGGCATGGAGAGGCAAAGCAGTGACAAGATGGTAGCACGGGACAGTGGCATGGCTGCCATTGCCCTCAAGCCTCTGCCACCTACCACCGTCAGGCTCCGGTGTGCCACGTGAGGGAGGCACACCGGGAGTGGACACTGCTCTGTGCTTGATCCCTAGAGGGCCTCTGTTTCAGGCCGAGCTGGGTGCCCGAGCCGAGGTGCATCCCCACATGCAGTGCCACCGTGGGGTTGGCACTGATGTAGCAGCTCAGAGCCACATCCCCTCCCATGGCAGCAATCTCCACGGGCTGACGCCACCTGGCCCCTCTTCAGTGCCAGGGCCTGGACAGCCCGAACTCACCTGTTTGTGCATCGTGCGCTGCTTCATCTCGGGGCTGTCTCCCTTGGAGGAGGAGGACTGCTGCCGCAGCCGCGCCCCGCTGCCAGGCCAGTCGGGTGACGAGGACATCATGCTGCCGCTGGAGGGTCGCTGGTACTGCACCGTGTTGAGCAGGGAGGGCGGGGTGCGGCCGCGGGTGACGGGCGGGGGCGGCGGGGGCGGCTGGTCGATGCGGCGCTGCGGCCCCGCGCTGTTCTGCCGCGGCATCGTGGGCTGGCCGCCCTTCTCGGTCAGCGACAGCTGCCGCCGGGCCAGCTCCCCCGGCCGGCGCGAGAAGTCCTCGCCGGCGGCGGGGCCGGCGAAGCCGTGCTTGTTGGCCGTCAGCTCCTCGCTGTTGCTGTGGGAGCTGAGCGAGCTGTGGCACTCGGAGCCGGAGTCGCCCAGGCCGCGGGGGGACAGGGGCAGCCCGGCGGCCATCTGGTACACGGGGTTCTGGAAGGACAGGGGCGCCAGCAGCTGGGGCCGGCCGGGCGCGCTCTCGCCGCTCGGCGTGGTGGGGGTCTGGCCCACCCGGCGCACGGTGGCCATGCCCGTCACGCTGTTCTGAGTCCGTGTGGTCCATACGCCCTGCAACTGCCCCAGGGACGACTGACTGTCATTGAGGGAGTCGGCCGTGCCGGGCGCGTTGGCCCCGCTGTCCAAGAGCCGATTGTCCTGCAAGTCCACCATGGACAAACTCTTGCTGCCATTAGACATCTGCACGTCGGGCTCATTGGCCTCTGAGTAACTGGAGCTTCGGGCAGGCGAGGGCTGGGCCCCAGCAGACCTTGTGACAAAAAACAAGTCCTTGTTTTCAGGGGTTGGAGATGGTAACCGTGTGAAATCTATCAGACTGCGGGGAAGTCAGTGCGTAAGGAAGAGGAGAGGAAAACAAAACAAAAAAGAAGAGTTGTGAATACTGCACTGGAGCAGGAAAACGAAATCACTCAGAAATCAGGGTGGCGCAGCTGTGCGGGACAGGAATGGGGACAGGGAAGGGACCCAGCCCTGGCAGGAGCACGGACAGGGCTGGCCCAGCCAGGGGCAGTGTGAGGAGTGGGGAGGGTGCTGTGGAGCCCCGGGCTGGCCCGGGAATGGGCAGGTGAGGGCAGGTGGGTGAGGGCAGTGTGTGCACGCAGGGCACTGCACTGTCACGAGGCTCAGGGACACACTCCTGGGGGCTGCTCTGCTCTGGGTCAGTCGGTGTGTGTCACCCTGCTCCCAAAGGCTGTATCCATGCCAGTCCCGTGTCCCCTGCTCTGTACCAGGGCAGCAAGCTCCTGCAGGCACATTGGCCAGGATTTGGACAGCACAGAACACCGTGGGGGCCAGATGCACACCAGGCCTCCCAGGGTCAGTAAGCACTCACATAGCAGAGCTAAAGCCTGGCAGCTGAAGGTTATTCCCCCCACTCCTACTGCAATGCACATTCATGCAATATTGATTTCTTGGGGATAGGAAGAGAGAGCTCTGCAGTAGCTTAATGTGAATATTCTGCTGATCAAAGATGGTGCATTGTAATCAAGTTATTTGGGGGGAAGCATATTGTCAGAGATCCTCCATAGCATGGGATTTAAATAATTGCACCTCATGCTGGGAGGCACTAGAGATGAAAGCTCTGATTAGAGCAAGTCCAGTGCCATTGCTGCCTTTCATTCCTAATTAAACTGTTAAATATTATGCAGTTTCCACTTACAAACTACTTAACTAGCACAGTCTTTCTGTTTGTGTGGGCTCCATTTCGTTTTCCACAAACAGAAACATTAGAGGTCTGCAAAAGCCTCATCCTTCCCATGAATGAAGCTCCTTACTTAATCAGGCCCAAAAGTGTGTAGGTGACTGTGTCTGTGAATCACTGCTCAGCATTGAAAACTCCCAGTTTTATAAAAACTGGACAGAGTAGACTGGAATTCATTGTGAGGCCTCTACAGCTTGGCAACTGTTCCAGAACTATCCAGGTTTGGATCTTAGTGAATTCAGCACACACCCTACGTCGTACAAAGATGGGCGAGGCCAATCCTGTACATGTCTCACAGCCCTTAACAACACCACCCATCACCTCAAGGTCAGCACTAGCAGACCCCCAAATCCTCAAAGGATGAACACTTTGCTTCTGCAGCCACATCTCACAGCTGAGACCGGTACCACCACGTTCCTGATGTCCCAGACCACATGCCCAGTTTTGGCTCTCAGGGGGCCCAGGATGGAGCCACGGACTGGCACTAACACCCATTGCTCTCTCCAGAGTCAGAGCTCAACTACATCCAGGACCAGTTCTGCGATGGGAAAGCCTGGTCAGTGGATCAAGCAACTCCACAATGCACCCTGTCCTGCCTGTCCCTGCCTGAACAGTCTGAATGTCCCTGGTGTGTGGCCAGGCTCCCGTTGGTCTCTTACCCAGATAAGTCATTCTCTATGACCATTTTCTGCAGCCCCGCGGAGATGCTGTTGCCAGCACTGGGCGTGGAGGCGGCGTGGTCGGCCGTGACCGACACCTGCACACAGGCCGGGTTACTGAGAGCAGCGTTGACGTCCCGCAGGATCCGGGGCAGAGGCCCCAGTTTGGTGGCAGTGCCCTGGGCAGAAAAGAGAGCAGAATTACCACCAACATGGTGCTTTTTGCTAGAGAACTGCGGGCTTTGCCAAGTGCTGGACAGTCTCTTCAGGGAATCGCATGAACAACATTTTCTCCATCATTTTCCACCCCCAAAGCTGTCCCTGCCATCCCCTGGATACCTGCTCCAGCTGGGAAATGACTTCCCAGAGTAGTGAGTGCAATGTGGACAGTTCCCGGCCCAGGTCGATGTAGCCCTCAAAGCCAGCTGTGTTTGAGATGGTCTCAGGATTGGAAATCTCCAGGAGAAATCTCTGCATGTTAGTCCATTCATGTTCCAGGAACTGATTCATAAAGGACATGTATTCTTCCTTGCTACCAAACCTAGTGAGAGAGCAACATGGATTTTAGCTAAATCCAGGGGAAAAAGGTGCAGTCCACCGAAAGGGCAGGTACAACACAGCTAAGAACCTTCCTCTGGCATCTTGACCCTTCCAGACCTTTGGGATCTCTCGGCTGTGAGCAGGCACCTGGGACACCTCACTGACCATGGAACCAAAATTAACCCCAGCCTGATCCAGCTAAGCCCCCGTCAGTGTGGGATCTGTGCAGCAGAAACAAAGGTGAAAGCTGGATAAACAAAGGAGTTCTTGGTAACACAGTGTCGCACTGCTGGGTCAGTTCCAGTGCTCCAGAAACAGGACCTGTCACTGGAAATCAAGATGCTGTCACAGCAATCACCCTCAGCTGACTGGAGCTCAGTGACGGATGGGGAGAGGAATCCTGCACTCTCCAGCAATGCCGGCACAACCGCTCTGGGATCACCCTGGAGAGCCACCCTGGCAGCTGGGCCACCCCATCGTCCCCCTCAGGCCTCCTGCCACCTCCTTCTGCCCTCCAAGCACTCCACCCTCAGTCTTCTCTCTGATTTAGAGCACAACAGGGAGGGCCCTATGGCTGGACTGTCCTGGCAGCAGTTGGTGCTGTGCCAGCGGTTCCATGGGACAGGCTCGGCCCGGTGCCATCCACAGGACAACTCGGCTTGATCACTTCAGCTTGACTAATGTCAGCTTAGTTAAAGAGCCTTTCCTGCAAAGTGCTGGAAATCTGAAAACCCTTTAGTTAGGGATTGGTCAGGAATACAGAGAATTTCTGTCATCTAGTGTAACACACTTGTACATCTCCTGCCGGCGTCTGCAGGCGCGTCCGTGCGTTCCTGACTGCGAGTGTGAGCACTAAGCCGGTTTCCAGATCTAAGAAGCTTTAGATAGAAACTGTCCATTCATGTTTCAGAAAGCTCATCATTTTGTTATCAGAGCTGAGGATAAGGAGCTCAGAGCTACAGCCAGTGGAAAGATTTTCAGAAATCTCTCGCTTTGTTTCCATCAAACCAATGGGCTTACTTAGAAATTGATGGTGTCCCTGTTCTCAGGCCTTCCCAGTTCAGTCAGCTGCATTTTAATAGCAGGGAAGGTCCCAGAGCTCAAAGGAGGGATGGAACAGTTCCTGAGCCGAGCACGTCACTGCTGCTGGTCGGGTTCTGGTTCTACACCCTCAGGACATCACAGGACAAAGTCCCCGCTGCCACCCCGCTGCTCATCCATGTGGTCAAAACAGCCTGTTTTCCTGCTCATAAAACATGTCCTGTTTTGGAAACTTGAATGATCTCCCTGACCTGACAGTGAGGGAATGAGTCCCAGAGAGATGTGAGGGAAAAGCCAACAGGAAGCAAACAGGCCCTTTCCAGTGAGGAAAGGAGTGGCCAGTGTGGGACTCTGTGCCGGCGCCGTGGCTCTGCCCACGCACCCAGAGGTTCTCTCCCCTCCCCTCCCCAGCCCAGCCCTGCCCACAGCCTGGCTTACTTGGCAAAGTTGGCGAGGTTCTGGGTGACCTTGGCGATGAGGGTCAAAGTGCGTGCGGTGCGGTCATCGGGGTACTCCTGGAGCAGGCTGAACAGGGACGGGGACATGATGGCCGGGCACAGGAACCGCAGGAACAGGGAGGCACTGATCAGGCGCTCGCTGATGTCGGGGCGGCCTCGGTTGCTGCACTCTTGTCTCCACGAGGCAAAAACTTCTTTGAGCTCTCTTGGGAAGACACTGAAATGACAGAAGGACAGGCAGTGTCTGTCAGGGTTGGAGTGTCAGGAGTCTCAAAGCACATGGGGAAAAAGCAAAGCTGCTCTGTAAAGTTGTAAGAGAAGCAGCTTCTATTAGACCTTATGCTGGATGCCAAGACCCCAGAAAACTGGGAAGACTGGGATATGAAACAAACTCTGCACAGCAGCTCATCAGGACTCAGTGGCTGCGCCATGGGGTGCTCTGAGCTGGAGGAAGCGCAGCCAGCAAGGAGAGCATCTCCTGAAGAATCACAAGCAGCACTGGAATCTCTGGCACAGCTGGAGCTTGGAGGGGCAGCTGTGCAAACTGTAATACTCCTGTTCAAGCACCTGGAGCAAATCCCCCTGTGCATAGTACGGAGAGCCCCACCGGAGTTACTCCAGCCTTGTAGCTGGCACAGACCTCAGCCTGCCTTTCCCGGATGCCAGAATTCCCCAGGGGCCAGCAGACACTCGCTGCAGCAGCCCTTATCGCTGGAGAACTGCTGCCTGTTCCTGCCCGGCCCTCCCCAGCTCCCTGCTCCCACCTTATCCTGTTCCCAGCATGTTATTTATTCAGCTGGAGACTCCCACCCGGAAGCAGGCTGGCACTGGGCTGGCACTGGTTCCAGTGTCCCTGGCACACAAATCCCATGGCCCTGGCCAGGAACCAGTGTCCTTGTGTCACACCCAGAGCTGTTCCCTGGCAGTGGGGGTACAACAGCAAGTGAGGAGGGTCAGGCTCTGTTTTAGACCATCTGACCTTCTGACACAGCGGTGACACTCCATGGAAGTGCCTGGAAACTGCTGCCATCCTGTTCAGCTTCTGCTCTGTGCTACCTTCACACTTTCACCCTCAGGAGCTTTCACCCTGAGCTTTACAAATAACATTAGCCAATGTCTTTGGCTGGATAAATTCCCCTCTCTCTTTGGCTTGATCCACACAATTGGACAAAACCCTTTCACTTCATGGTATTTGCCCAGAAACAGGAGAGTCCTTTAAGCAATTTGAGGCTCGAATGATCAGGACAGGTTGTGCAGTGACTGGAAAGCAAACCCCTGAAATGCAGCACCCACACGTTCCCGTCACAGGCTGGAGCCCGTGAAAGTTTAATTGTGTCACAGCGGATGGAATTCGGATCCTTGGCTTTATGTGACAAAAGGGCCCGTAATTCATTACCCAACTTCCCAGTAACGAGCTTCCACATGCTGAAATTCTGCTTACACGGAAACTTTCCAGATGTCCAAATTATGTCATAATTATAACAATTTTCGGTTATTGTGAACCTCTTTCCTCTCCCTGACTCTCACAGATGAGCACACACACTCCAGTGCTCTATTTAAAGCAGGATCGTTGGCTGTTGGGATACCTTGGCCAATCCCAACACTCACCAGCCCAATTAATCCCCAAGAACCGCTGAGCTCAAAGGACTGAGAGGGAACCACTCAGAGCAGCAGCTCAGCTGCTCCAGCCTTCCTTGGAAAGGCAGGATGAGAGGAACAAACTTCCCATGCATTCCTGACTTTCTCTGGGTCACTTTTCAAGCCTATTTTTAGTGTGACCTTTTGAGTGCTGCTTTGGGTATTGTTAGGAAGACATTAATTCAAACCATTATGATCCACTGCTGACTAGAAGTGGTGAATCCCTCCTGGGAGAGCAGGTAAATGCTGTCCCTGAGTCAGAGTTATTAACTGGCCAAGGATAAGGATACCTGTACAGAACCTGCCCTTTGTGTACCTGTGGTAGATAAAGGCAGCCTGAGCGAGCCTCTTGCTCCTTGCTCTCTCCCTAAGCAGGACCAGGAAAAGCAATTCCCTTCCTGGCTTCCAGGAGGGCACACTCAATATCTCAGGAGATTTATTTATAATAAGTTTTCTGACCTCAACACAACAGCTGGGAGAGGAGAGAAAACGAGAAATCTTCATTATCAAAGACTTCCTTCCTCCAGTATTATCCCTAGTTGATGCTCTGCAACAACAGTGTTGCTACTAAATACATTAATTAAAAATAAGCCCAGATTTTAAGTGGAAAGGCTGGAAATCCAGCAGTGAGACAAAAATACTCCTTCTCTCATGATCAGGACCAAAGGCTCTGGGTATGTTAGCAAAAAAAAAAAAAAAGAAAATATTTTTATTTCTCGAAGTAAAGAGAGTCCCAAATCCATCTTTTTCCCCTCTGAGGTCACCTCTGCAGGCAGCAGCTGTCACAGATCCAGGGACTTCTGGCTCCCAGTCCCAGCAGGAACACCACGAGCACAGCTGTGCCCAACAACCACCTCCACAGCAGGATGCACTGCCTCACACCAGCCCAAATGGGATATTCGGGCCTGTCCCAACCAGTTGCAAGAACCTTTACCCTGAGAACAAACAACTCGGAAATGCCTCCAGCTGCATACCAGGCCTTGGGCCAAGGAGGCAAAGGGCTCCCCATCACCCAGCAACAGCCCAGGGCTGGGAGAGAGAGGGGTTAATCCAGAGGAATGTGGGATGCTGAGCCAAGCAGGGAGAACAGCATCATCCTCCCAGCTCAAGCACTCTGCAACCAGAGAACATCTGCCTGAACAAAAGCTACCTGTGCTGGGGCAGCTCCTCGCAGGTGCCACAGCCCCTGCCTGCTGCAGGATTTCCGAGCTTTGCTGGATGTTCTTGGAGGTGTAGATCTCTCAGTCCTGTCCAGACTGACTTGTTCCACAGGTGGAAGCCAGGACCTACATCTCTGCCCTTTATTCCAGAATTTTGTACACATTTGGCATCAAGTACCTCTCTGAATCAGTCACACTTGGTGTTCCTTGACTCCACTGCCCTGTCCCTGTGCCCCAGTGACCACTCAGCACCTCTGAAAACAAGGGTGACAGAGAATCCAGGAGGATGCCACACCCCAGAGCGGATACTCCACACTGCGGCAGAGCCCTGCAGCTCCCCCACCACAGCTGTGCCAGAGCTACGGGACAGGTCCCAGCTCCTGCAGACAGAGCCCTCCTGAGGAGGCAGTGCCACTCCCGGGATACCCACCAGTAGGAGTTGATGATCTTGCAGAAGGCCAGCTCACAGCACATCTTCAGGTTGCCCTGATGTTCGGGGAGGTCTGAAGACGAACATTTGCTGGGATCCACCTCACAATTTTCATCTGACTCGTACAGTGCCTTGATGAACTCCCCTGTAAAACATAGTCACTGATGGGTTTGGAGACGTGAGAAGTGCACCCTTCAAGCAGCTCTGTTCCTAAGCCCCAGTGCCCGAGCAGCTCCCTGGCACCCCATCACACCGGGGGAAGGCGAGAGGGATACGAGAGCACGTGGTGGCCCTGGGGCAGCTCTCCAGCTCTCAGTGTCTCTGAGACCACCCAGGAGAGCCTGGCAGTTCTGTGGGAGCTCCCAACCAGCACAGCACATGCAGCACCCTGCACATTCCATCCCTGTTCCCCAGCTGGCAGCATTGTCCCTGTGGCTCTGGGATATTGCATCAGGACTGCGCTGCCCAGCAGCCGCCTGACCCCCGTGCACCAGTTCCAGAGATGCTCCCTCGGGCTAATCCAGCAGGAAGGATGCTGGCAAGCCCTGTAATTATTGGTAGCATGGCCTGCTACAGCAGCCTGTGCCCTGGCTCTGACAGACCACTGTGATTCACAGGAGAAACAGGTAATTAAAGGCAAGAAACAATTTACTTCGTTTATTTTGAGCTGAACATCACACAAAATGAAATTGAAATATTTCCCTGAGTTTTCCTGTGCTCCTCTTTGCTGCCTGGCTGCTCCTCACTCTTGCAGAGGCTCACACTGGGCTGCTGCACCAGCTTCTGCTCTTGTGCCACCTTTCACCCGGGCACAGCCCCTGCACTCAGGGTGGGGGGGGTCAGTCCTTCATCCCAGCAGTGACTGGGGAGATTGGGAACAGGGTAACAGGGATGAGGAGGCAGTGTTTAGCTTGGGTAATGTTCTGGGAGAAAGGTTTGCTTTGGTTTTTCTCCTAATTCCAGTTGGTTTGTTCCTAATTCCTGACTGTCTTGGATTTTCCCATCCTGTTTTTTCCCCACTCTCATCTGCATTCCTTCCCTATTGCCAAAACAAATTTTAATTACATACTGGAGAGCCTCTCCAGCGTATTTTCAGCTCTGCCAGGGAGCTCTGGAGCCGCTCTGCTTGCCTGCAGGTGATGCCTGCTGTTCTCACCTGGCCCTGTCAGCTGCTCCATGGTTCCAAGGACAGTGCCATGCTGCCCTGGGGCACCTTGTGACACACAGGTGATTCATCTCACTGGGAAAGGGTCACTCAGAACCAGCACCCCACAGTGAGCAGGAACCCTAGGCTCCTCCTGCATGAGAAGGAACTGGCCTGGCAGCACTGAGCCCCCAAAAGGGAATATTGCAAAATTCTCTGATATCATTAATCTCCTGACTTTTGAGAATTTTTATGAGTAATCTACTTACAGACTTGCCTTCAACCAGAAAGCATTACAAGGCAGAAATAAATAATATTCCTTTAGCTATTCTTGTGGGCTCTCTGCCTGAATTTGCTCAATTATTTCCCTTTCCTCAAGGTTTTCATCATTATTATTATTCTCTTAATAAAGTATTTATGCTTCTTTGCTCCTTGCTAAAATTACACAAATCCACTAGCAGGAACCCAACATACTGAAAAATTAACACCTCAGTAGAAACTCTGCTCATCCTGCCCTGGGATGTGGATCCAATGGAAGCTCACAGAGCTTCCAAGGCAGCCTCTCCCCATCCTCCTGCTGTGCTCCCTGCATGCAGCAATTCCTTCCTGACCTGCCCAGAAGCAGAAGCTTCTAATTATTTTCATTTGCATCAAGAGAAATATTTTTTGAGCCATAAACAGAGCCAGCATTCTGAAAATAAAAAACCACCAGGAGGGTTCCCAGTGCTGGATGATCTGGGAGGCAGCGCATCACTGCGACTTGGGAGATCTCATCTGACTCAGGAGCGCTGCAGGAGCCGGGCAGCGTCTCTGGTGGGGGTGCAAAGGGGGAGATTCAATCAGCCCATGACAGCCAGCGCTGAGACAGAAGCCCTGGCAGGCAGCAGAATGCCTTCAAACATCCACTCGTTATCTCCTCTGAAAGCAGATGAAGGCGCCAGCTCCGCGGTCACCTTCACCTGGCAGCAGGGAGCTGCCCACTGTGGCCATGGCCGTGTCCGGGCTCGGACCTGCTGCCAGGGAAACCCTCCAGCAGGAAAGCGCTGGGGCCTCTGATGGCCACTGGGGCTCAGGTGACGTCCCCACCGTGCAGCTTGGAGAGCCTGGGCGAGACCCACCAACGCTCTGTACGTACCTAAGGCATCTTGTAAGTATTTCTGCCCCACCAGCTTCAGGTATTCTTCGATTGCTTTGGTGGCCAGTGTGTTCTCCCTGAAAATGAGATGCTCATTCTCACCACAGCGATCAACTTCAGACATCATCAGGTCAGTCAAGAAATCCTGGAAAGCAAAGCCCATGGTGGGTCACCACGCACTGACACTGATTCTACAGAGCCGCAGCTCCCCAGCCCCAAGAGGTGCCACCTTCCTGAGACACCCGAGGGACTGGAGGTGCTGCAGGCGATCCTGTGTGAATGCACTGCCTCACCACCTGCCCAAATTTCCTCAGAGATGAGGAGAAATAAACCTCTGGAGAGCCTCAGCCTTTGCACCCCAGCAGTGACTCATCCCAGCCCCGCGGCTGCCTCTCCGTCAGTGCTGCTTTTTGGCTGGTCTCGTGTCAGCCCCGCATTTTGTGGGGAAACCTTTTCTCCCCTGTTAAACATGGCTGTGTTTGGTGTCCAACTGCACTGGCTGCAAACCAGGGCCATGCTCTGATGTCATGAGCTGTGCCCACAGTTAATGGCTGAGAATCAAGCCTCTGGTATGCACTGAGATGCTCAAATTTCCAATTTCCTCCCTATTCATGGAGATAAACAGCGCTGCGACAGCACCCATTTTGGGCACATTTTTGGTCTGATGTGCACACAACCAAATCCATGGGATGTGACAGTCCCCTGTGCTGCAGAGCAATGCAAGGAGCGAGCAGGAGCAGCCCCTGACAGCCCCTGCATCAGTCTGGGCTCAACTGCAAATTCCAGAGGAAAAACAGCATTTTAGAGCAAGCTCCAGGTCTGCTTCAGCCACAGCATTTGCTGAGCAGAAGGTCAGGAGCTCCTGTGCATGCTGCTGATGCCGAGTGTGCTGCAGCCAGGGCTGATCCAGGAGGAGTGCCAGGCACCTGCTAATGCTGATGCATGTTCTCTGCACTGCTAATGGACAGAGCAGCTCTGCCTGGCTCCTCCTCGCTGCGCCAGGTGCTGAGGCGTCACCACGCACCTGAGAGACAATGGAGAGAGGCTGCTGGCACTGTGCAGATCACCCACGTTAACCCTCTGCCTCCCACGCAGGAGGCAGAAATGTTTTCGCACACATTCATTCACCTCCACAACTAAGGGCACCTTTTAAAACTCGTTTCCATTAAAACAAAATAATCTGCTTAGCAGTAACCTTCTGCTAAGAAATTCTTCATTTCCCCTCATCGCCACAGCCCGTTCCTGGCAGAAGCAGCAGGAGCACCCCAAGCTGCCACACAGTGCCCCAGCTCCTGTCCCTCATGTCCCCAAGCAGAGCAGAGCTGCCATGGTCCAGCCTGCTCTAACCCACACTGGGGAGAAGGGACATCAGGTCCCACTCCCTGCTGGTGGCCAGATGGGAGCTTTGCACTAGAGGCAACTTGCTCTGATTTTTCACATGGGCACCTCTGCACTGAAAGTTTAATCAAGGTTCAACAAACAGCTTTCCCTGAACCCAGAAGACCCAAATAATTTAATCCACAGACCCTCCATCACTGTGCTCCTGTCCCAGGCAAAAGCAAACCCTGGGGCAGGCAGGTACATCCCTGTGTGAGAGCACAGGAGGAGGGGAGATGTCATCCCTGCAGTACCCATCGATCCACTGCTCCCACCCTCCCACAACACTGTGACGGGGACCAACACACTGCCTTGACCTTCCCCCCAAAACCCTCCAAAAAAGCCAGAGGACGAGCTTTGGGCTAAAAGGAAAAAAAAGGCACTTCCATTATTTCTTTAGCCACACGATGCCCTTCCTCAGATCCTGCTACGTCTGCAATGCTCGGGCAGCTGCAGAGGCAAAAATCTCTCCTGGAAGCAAAGCACGCGCCTCCCTCTGCTATTTTCTCTCATTTTGCCCTTTTTATCAGCCAAGCTGGAATGAAACTTTAAACCCTGCTCAAATCCCGTTAGCTGCTATCTGGGTAACTCTATCACCTTTATCTTCCTGGGGCTCTCCCAGGGTACGTTTCAATTCCAAGCCACTGCTCAGGCTGACACAAGGTGCTGATTCTTAATTAGCAGCCGCTGACCTTGGCTTTGCTTGAGTCTCTTTCCTGTCACTTTCCCAACATACTAATTATCTCAGGAACACTGAGTTTTACAGCATCTCTTAGCCAAGTGTTTGCTTTTCCCCCTCTTGTCAGCCAAGCACTGGCTGCTGAGTCCTGGAAACCCAGGGCCAAGTGGAGCCAGAGTTAAATGTGAATTTGGGCGATTTGAGCTGATCTACTGAATTCACTAGAATTTAGAACAAGGCAAAATTCCATGGCAGGACTCAACACAAAGCCAGAAAAGATCCCCTGGAAATCTCTGCTGCTGTTCTTATTCCCTATGGAGCATCTGCAGCTCAACAGCTGGGAAAAGGAGCCCTTGTCTCCGAAGTGGAAAGGAAAGCCGCTGAAGTCGCAGAGAGCCCCATTACGGCACAGCACCCAAAGCTGGGGAGTAACGCGGCAGAACCTGGCCTTGCAACTGAGCAGGGAAAGCCCTTTCAGCATCCCACGGGTCAGGACTGTCCCTGTCCCTGCAGGTCTGGGCTGCAGAGTCTTGCAGCCAGGCTGTAGGACCTGGCCCTGGGATGTGCCGGGGGTCAAAATTCCCCCAGCCAGCGTCCGCGGGCGAGTTCCTCTGCAGGGACCGCTCTGGGCAGCTCCGCGAGCCGCGGGAAAGGCGCCTCGGCCGTGGGTCAGTTCCCGTAACATTCTGCCACTTCTGTCCCAGGGCCATGGGCCAGACCTTCAGTTCTTCCCTTCCCTCCACACAGAAAAGCCACATCGGCTCTGGCTCACACTTCTGCTATCTCTGCCTTAAGTACTCCAGCAGCCAGCACTCAGAAGACACAAATGGAATGCAAATACTTGTGGAATCCCTCCGGGGGCCTCACTCACCCACATACAAGGTCCTGAATAAAATGCAATAACTAAAGCCAATAAAACTCCCTGTTTCTAAGCAGCAGAGATCAGCAGGGGGTTGTTTTCAGTTAAGGCCCCTGGCAATGGAAGAAAATAAGATGCTTTATTTCATTACATTCAAGTAGAGAGGAGAAGGAAGAGGTCTGCAGTCAAAATTAGGGGCTGTGGCAGTGTTCTTCAGGCTTGTTCCCATGTTTATTTTAAGGCTTTTTGCTTCAGACTGGACGGATGTGAACCTGTGCGACCCCAGTCGCTGCACATATGCTGATAAAGAAGAGCAATTCATAAATAAATAAATTCAGAGCATGACAGCACAAGGCTGCACTGGTCTCCAGCACTTTGCACATAAACCAGCCTCTGCTATTAAAGGCAGCTCCTCCCATGCTCCAGGAATGCAGGCAGGAGTCGGCAGCCCCAGCCCCAAGGGGTTCCAAGTGCCAGTCCCCGTGCCTGGGGAGTGGCACTGGCAGTGCCTGGGCTCCAGCTCCTGAGCCTGGGAGGCAGAAGGGTGAAACCAGCTGGGTGCCTGGCAGGGCTGTGGTGGGAGCAGGAGGCTTCTGAGGGAGCCAACAAGCAACACAAGTCTTGTAGGATGTGTCCTGTCCAAATCCAGGAAGGATTCTCCACTTTACCATCCCAGGGAGGTCCTCCCACCCCAGCCTCTCTGGGATGTGTCCAGAGCTGGAGCATGTGGGGTGCCAGGGAGCTGAGGAGACCCACGGCCCCGCACTGCCCGTGGGTCACGCACCCTCTGGGCTGGAGCTGATCATTCCTGATATCGTAACTGACTGATGGGCAGATTGACTTTGAAATAATAAGGTTCTCCAAATCACAAGCCTGATTAATAGGATTGACTTAACCTTAAGAGGATTGAATTGATAAAGGTAATAAGATTATTGCTTATTTCAAAGACTAGCTCAGAGTCCAGCTGGGCCTTTATGCAAAGGTGAAAAACACCAGTGGTTGGGAGGGCTGTAGGTTTCAGGTGGAGGAGTGCTGGGACACACCCACGGGGGAGGGAAATGCGGCACAGGAGGGTGCAGAGTAGGGAAAGGAGAGTGGGAGAAGGGCAGCAGCTGGGTCCTGGACAGACGGTGTGAAACCAAGGACCCCAGCCCCAAGTTCTTGACCCTTTCATCACACAGTTCCTCTGAGGATCTGCTCCAGACACTTCTCTGCCAGGAAATAGAGTGATGTTCCCTCCTTCGAACCCTGGAACTCATCCTTGGCACTTCTGGCCTTTTCTAATTCTCCTTGGGAAAAGGCTGTGAAGTGGCAATGTGAGGGTTAACACTGTGCCCATCACCTTGCTCAGGGAAATGAAACCTGAGGGATACAACACTAACACACTGAGTGACCACTGCCCTGGGAGGGCAGAGGGACCTCTCACATCCCTGTCCCTGCCTGAGCCGAGCAGTCCCTTTTCCACAGCTCTGTGTGCTGCCTGCAGGTCCCAGAGCCCTGAGCCAGCACCGGCTCTGCCACTGGAACGTGGGGTTCCAGCAGATCCACACGGGGGGAGCAGCTACATCTGCTCAGCTGAGGCACATCCGTGCAGCACAAACAAACAGGGACACATGTTTATTCCTCACTCCATTCCCAACACCATAAATATTTATTTCCAGTGAGCAGCTGGTTAGCTAGAGCTTTGTCTAATGCTGGGTTTGATCTACCAGCTCTCTGGACAAGAGAGGTTTTTTATATATTTATGGTCACGAACTGAGCTTGGGGAGCTCTCAGACAGCCCCAAAACAAATCTAAGCATGGGAAAAATTCTGGAAGCATCAAAAGTCCTTTGGGAAGGATGCTGCCACCAATCCACAACCACATCACAGGGGCCACACCAAGCCCTGTAAGGCAGGACTGAGCACTCCTGATAACACCAACCCTGGCAGCAGAACTGCTTTAAGACTTTGTGTCTTTTGTCTGTGGGTTGCAAAACACATGAAAACAGGTGGGCATCTCCACATCCTTACAGGGAACAAACACTTCATCAGTGCTCTCACGAGGAAGGTGCAAGCAGGTAACAAATGAAAGCCTGAGCTAAAAGCCCACATCTCTGTTTCAACCACCAAATATCCCCCTTTCAGCCTTTCTTGCCATAAAAAGAGACAGGGAACACCCGTGTGTGCCGAGAGCTGACGGAGCACTGGATGTCTGTCACATTTTCCAGTGGGCTGGGGCAGCTCGCTCCCTCCCTGAGTGCCTGCACTCAGAACCTTATCAAAACCCTCTTCCCCTCCTCTCCACCCACTGTCTTGGCAGCTGCTCAGGGCTTTCCAGGCGTGCCCCGTGCACACCAACCCAGCGCTGCAGGGATAAAGTTCTTCCCTTTCCCACACAGAGATCAAGGGAAGCATGGACTTCGACTCCAGAGGGGACTCTGCTTTCATGCTCCACCTTTTAATCTATTGTGATACAGCTACGAAGCCCAGGAAGAAGCACAGATTTAGGGAAAAAATTCAGCTACAGCCCTTGTTCCCCTTCCACCTGCAGCCCCAGGTGTCCTGCCCCCCGGCAGGAGGGACCCTGGCTTTGAGCAGCTCCAGGTAACCACACCCCGCTGGCAGGGGACAGCTTGGTATGGGGTGTGTGGGGGTAAGGATGGCCCTGCATCCACCGGAGGGGCTGCACACGGACACTGGTGGCCGGGACCTGGCTGTGTCTGGCACGTGGCACCATCACACCTCCCCTGTGGCACCTCTGCTGCCCCGGAGCTCCGGGCAGACACACGGACCCGATCCCGGCCTCATTAAGGGATTACTCTGTATTTACAGCAAATCGCTGCAGGAAAACAGGGCCCAAAACAGCACAACAGCAATTAGCTGCTAACGAGTCTTCGCAGATAATCTACTGGACACTCGTTTCGAAGTCCGACCTAATTGCTGCTTTAGCTCAGGCAGCAGCCAAGAGCCACAAAACCCCCTTTATCAGCGGAATCAATCAGTGGCTGCCGACGGCCACGGCTGCAGGGCAGGGGGCGTTCTGAAAGGCTCACTGGGAAGGCTCCTGGTGATGCACAAGGATGAGGAACCCACCTCTAGCCCGGGCAAGCTTCCAAGAGACACGAGAGGACAGAGACCTGGAGAAGGGGGTCCCTGCCCTGCTGTCCCCGCACTCAGTGCCCAGGATGGTGGGGCAGCCATGGAGAGCTCTCCTGAGGGGCAGCGGGGTGCACCCACGTCCCCCAAGCAGGGCTGAGGGGATGCTTTCTTCTCTCATTCATTATTTTTCTACCTTACTGCTGCTTTTCCCTCTCCCTGCTTGTCCAGCCCAGGATGCACCACCTGGTTCCCATGCTCCAATAACTCCTGTTGCTCTGACAGCTCCCCAAACCCTGTGCTAATGCTGATGGCAGATGACAGGCAGGGAAAGCAGAAGCTCCATTTTAGGGGAAAAGTCATCAAGTCTGTTTACTGTTTGCTGTGTCCCCTGTGTAGAGCCTCTGGGATCTCAAGCACTGATGCAGACACATGTCTGGAAACACACTTGCTCTCTCTGGAGCCTCTCCAGTACTGAGAGGCAGAGGAAAAAGGCTGGAGCAGTGACAGCCACTCTCAGCCATGCCCACACATGATCCATGGTGATTAAGACTGGGATGACACTTGAAGACTTTTGCACCAGAACTGTGTAAGCCATGGACAGGGTCTTTCATGTTACTCCCACAAAAACCTGGCATCAGAGCTGCTGGAGCCTCAGCGAGGGGCAGCAGAGCCCCTGGTGCCAGCACAAGGCAGGGCTGTGCCCAGGAACCACGTGCTGACAGCTCTGGAGCCCTGGCACAAGGAGTGAGGAGAGACACCAACCACAGCTCCTTGTGGAACCACAGCGTTATTCCACGTAGGACCCCGGTCCTTCCCCGCGTTCCTGGGATCAGGAGGCTTTAATGGAGCTATTTTCTCTGCTGCTGCAACAGCAGGCCCCTGGCTCCCAATCCTCTCAGTGAGCTTTGCCTGCCTTGAACTAGATCAGGAGGCCAAGCCACTTCTCTGTCTGACAGATGGTAACTAAACCTAATCCACGAGCCCGGCCACGGGCTCCGGCAGCAGCGGCAGCTGCCGAGGAAGCAGAGCCCTGTGATTCCCCCTCAGGTGAGGAGCTCATGTTTCCTCAGCACTGCAAAGGCTTTGGACATCTTGCTCTTCCCCAATTCTCCCCTGCAGAGTGCAGGGAGATGGTAACAGAGAGAAGCTGATGCTTAAACTCCTGCAGCCCTGACGCGGGCACTGCCTGCCGTGGCTGTGCCAGGCCACCAGGGATGGAGGATGTTCTGCAGCGGGGTCACTCCCTGCCCTGTGTGCTGAGGACCTCAGCAAGGAAGGGCATTCCAGCTCTGCTCACCCTGCCTGCTCCCTCACAGATCACAACCAGGAGTAACTCCCACTCTCTGCCTCCTCCTGGCCTGCTTCTTCTGCAGACCTGGTGGGGGATTCCCAACCAGGAAGGAGGCTCAAAGTGGTCCACAAAAACTGAACTTCCACCATGTGCCAGCCAGTGGCATCAACCCCCAACAAGCACTGCCACAGGAGGTCCCCTGGACCCCCTTCCAAAAGCAGCAGGACAGACCCTGAAGACCAAGAGCTGATCCAGAGACACACGTGCCTGCAGGCACTTTGCTCTGGAATTCTGGAGAGGCGGCTCGCTCCCGTTCAGCTCCCACTGTGCAGGGTGCTCAGTGCAGAGGGAGCAGAGCACAGAACCTGCTGGGCTCCCCAGGAATACCCAGCACACACAGGCTGCTCAGCTCAGGCCAGCACTGCTTACATTCCATCCTGGAAAACTGCCTTCTTGCTTACTTTCACAACTGTGCCTGTTTATACAGAAAGCCTGGCCCCTGAGCCTCCAGAAGGAGAAAAGTGAAGGAAAGCGGCTCAGTTGGTGTCTCGCGGTCCCACCAACCTCTCTGCTAATTAAGCAACTCATGCTGTGTGTGCTACCAACTTGTTTGCAACCAAAAGAAAAACAAAGCACATTAACGATGTCCCGAAGCCCAACGGACGAGGAGTTTTCCCAACCCAACCCCAGAATCTGCTCCCGATGGTGTCTGGTGGGACACTGTGGATGGCAGAGGGTCCTACCTTGGCCTTGCCCGTGCTCTGCAGGATGTGCACCAGCGCCGACGCCATCTCCTCCTTGTTCTTCACGCTCAGCGAGGGCTCCAGCACCGAGCACAGCACCATGTAATTGTTGGTGATGTACTCAGCAAACTCCTTGTACATCTCCATGGGAAGGATGCTCATGCTCTGGTAGCGGGACTTGATGCGGATCATGGGCCCCGGGGACTTGCCCTTGCCGGGGTTGGGGCTCACCACTGGGTACCATTTCTCCACGAACTGCCGGCCCGTCACTGAGCTCACGGGGATGTTCACCTGCCCGATGAAGTTGGTCTTGTCCTTCTTCTTCTTCTTGTCAGTCTCTTTGTATAAGTGCACAGTAATGTTTTTGAGTGATGGGAGGTTATTAAATTCAAAGTGCTCCCCCCAGAAGACATTATCAGTTTTCAATTTACAGGTAGTTCGTGCATAAAGAACGTCATCCAGGCATAATTCACACAAGTACTTTTTCTTAGCTGGCAGGTCCTTGGCTTCAATAATCCACAACTTTAACATATTCTCTACCCTTCTGCTGTTGTCCTGAAAAAAAGATGCAAAGAAAAAAAGGTCAATAAAAAACCCCCACAAAGCCAAGCACAACAAAACTGGAGACATGAATTAATTATTTCGGATGTGCTAAATGAGCGGAGGCTTAATTACACTTTATTTTAAGGAAATAGTGGCTCTCAAGAATTTGCATAATAACACTACTTATGTTAATTTTCCAAAATATCATCGTGCTCTCCATGTCTGTCGGTGCCAATTAATATAAGGAACAAGGGAGATAAAACCCCTCCAAATCATAAATGTACCATTCCCCATTCCCTACCAAGAGGGCCTCTGAAGAATCTGAAAGAACCTCACTGGTCCTGAATGGTTTCTGCAAAGCAGAAGCTGTTACAGGTCTCTCACAGCCTCCTCCTCTTCCAGTAGAGCTGCTTTACAGTAGCACTGAGTTCATATTTACTGTAACACAGCAACATAGAGGGACCTCAACACACACCCAGGGATCACCTCATCCACAAGGGAATGCCACCACCTCTGGCAGGGAAATAACTGTAAAACCTCACTCTATTTTAGGGCACAAGTCCAGAGCACCCAAGTTAAACACTGAGAGGAATCATGGGGGACAGAGTCCCATGGGAGAATCATGACAATTCAGAGAGAGAAATCTGCCTTGGGTATCTTTTAAACAATAACAAAGCCAAGAATACTGTGGATCTTTCAGAGCTCTCTCGTGATGCTGACCTCATCTTGGAAGAACACCCAGGGGCATTTGCTGCAGGAGTGACTCCAAAGATAAAGTACTGGCAGCTGAACCACTGCTGGGATTCTGCAAAACCTGTTTTGTTTGGAAACCCCTCAGTGAAACAGCAACCATGGCTTAGTCTGCTCAGCCCAGGAGTCTGGGCAGGAACATTTCTGCTGGAAGTTCTCAGTGGGGTACTGTAGGTTCAGGAAGTACACACAGGAACTGTACAAGAACACTGAATTCCTGACAGAAATTCCAAGTCAGATACTGAGAGTTCATTGTCTATGAACTCAAACAAAGATGGAAAGTCAGCCATCAGTTACTGCAGGTTTTGAGATGATGGAAACATTGCCAAATGGATTTCCACTCAACCCTGCACCTTGAAGCCGTACATTTTATTTTAGGATGTACTTAGTCTTAGTGGGCCATAAAAATGCATATTGGGTGTCCCTGTGTTCTAGTCAAGAGAAGGATTTGTTCCTGTAAATCCCAGGAGATGCCTTTGCACCTCAACTGGCTGGAGAAGGGAAAGCTACATTCCACTGTCGTCTCTGGAGAATGGATATCGGAGCTCCTCCATCATTAGAGCAGACTCTGTGTCAGGAGCTGACACATGAACTCTTCAGACTATTCAGTCTTGTGACTTTGCTGGCAGCTACCTGACATCTGTCCCACGGCTTTTGGGAGGTGAAAGTCCTATGGAAGTGGCAAGTACCATCAGTAACAGCAACACTGAAGATTCTTCATGTCTGATCAATTCTTAGCAAGAGCTGAAGCAGCATGTGCTGAGAAAAGAGGGGAAGCAATAATTGGCGCTTGTCTGTAAATATAATTGTGGAAGAAAGCAATATGGAAAAAGGCTGACCCGGAGTGCCACTTACTCACTCCAATGACAATACGTCCCCTGCTGCTCCCATGCACTGGGCTATAAAAATATAAGAACGAGGAACTGAACTAGAGCAGAGGCAATTCCTCACAGCCACTACCTTGTTGGGGTGCACGGCACGCCGCAGGTTCTCCATCCATTTATCTCGCTCTGCTGCCGAACGACACGAGAAGCACTTACTTCCTGATGAAGTCGTCACCTACAGGGAAAGGAACAGGATTATGTCTTGACCAGCACACTGCAGAGTGTGGTTTGGGGGGAGAGGGGGACTTAGGGAAGATGCTAGTGGATTTTTTTTTTTTTTTAAGTAAACAGCTTTACCCAAGCATGAAGCAACAGCCCCTAAGGCTGGAGGAAAAACAGGACAACTCTGTATGTCACAGAAATAATCACAGAAGCAAATTCCAATTACTTCTCCTCTTCCACACCAGAAAACACTAGATAATGGGCCCCACGCATGTGATGCTTTAAACCACCAAGTTCCACAACTGAGAGAGTGAAAATCCTTAGATGAACTAAAGATAAATTGGAACTCCGAGTGGTGACTTGGCATTCCTCCAGGCTCAGCCCAAAGCCTGTGACAGTAACAACCCATTCCTTGCTTCCAGCAGAACATCAGGCTCAGAAAGGCTTCCCCCCTTCTCCCTTCGTGTCCTGCTGCTTCTGGAGCCCTTGCTGTGAAGAACATGGGGACAGGTCTGGACACCCCACTCCTGGCCGTGGTACAGCTCGTAGCAGCTCATGGCCCAGCCAGGGGCACTCGGAGCCCACAGCACCCATCCCCAGCTGGGGAGAACCAGGGGGGCTTCCCAACCTGGACATGGCTGGGAAGTGCTGCTGAGCCCTCCTCTCACCTCTCACGCTTCCAGGATCATCCCAAGGGATTTTCTGCAGTGTTTGTGTGACTTTCTCTGGCCATTGGGAGCTCATAGCCAGGGTTTAAGAAACACACTCATAGCAGGGACATTTCCAGAGGTTCAAGTGCCCCTTATTCCTCATCACATTCCTGCTATCCCAAGGAAACTCAATCTTGCTGAGCCTATGGAAGCACCCCTGCCTGGCATCTCAGAATGACAGGCACCAAATTTTCTTCCTATGACCCCATGCCAAACTTTCTTGGCATCAAAGCCAATAGCTCCCTGCACCTTCTCCTCACACACAGATATTCCCCAAGCTGCCATCTCCTCCACACCTGCCAGTCCTGACCACCAGGAACGTGGCTCCAGCTCTCTGCCCTTTGCATTTGCTTTTGTCCAGCAATATTCTCCATGTACAGCTCTGCTAGGAGGCTGAATGGACCTGGCTGCTACTTTAAATAACTCCCCTCTGAGCTTCATTTCCGCCAGTCTCAACCTGCAGAGTTATTTGTGAGTGCTTTATCATCTCCCAGTGTTTGTGTTTACACACTGTGCACTGGGTTATCAGCTTCTGGGAGACACAATCTCCTTTAATTTCATGTATCTCCCAGAAGCCCAACCTGTTCTTACAGCAGAGCTGGCACTCGCTAAGATTTGTCATTAGCAAACCTCAATGGTAAGTTGAACACATCCTTTCCTTTGAACACAGACCAGGGCAGAATGAGAAGAGGCCTGTTCTGTCTTTACATAAAATCGCAAAGAATCTTCCAACCCTTGATATTCCAGATGCTTTCTCCTTCAGACAGACACTCTCCCTGTCCTTGCAAGCTTTTATACTCCGCCTGTAAAATATATTCTGCTGAGCACAAGCTCTCCTGTAGTTCCAGGAACAGACTCCATACTAGCAGGCACAGCAGTGTGATCTTTCCAGCATCCTTTTGCTGGAGTATTTCCAGCTTCTACAAAATCTCCCATGACAATCCACCTTTCAGTAAACTACACCAGCAGTCCATTGGCCATTTCTCACACAGCTTTTTGTTTAGCTCTTTGGTTTTGACAGAGTTTGGTGCACAACTGTGTTTGAAAAGGTTCTCAGATCTAGAGAAGGAAACTTGGAAGCTCTTCCATAAAGGAGAATTAAGATTTCTTTGGCCGCTGTTGAAAGATGATCTCTTAAAGACGAGTTCTCCTTGGTGACATGCATGGATCCCACAGCTGCAGAGAGGATCATGTCCAAATAAGTAACCATGTAATTCAGCTGTTCTTCTGAATCTGTTCAGTCAATGTCAGTTTTCCACCAGCTATCTGTTAGGTTGGATACCCAATGTATTTTCTTGCCACATTCAAGTAAACACATGAATTACCATGGCCAAATTCATTATTCAATTTTAAACCAATCATAAATTAATTAATCTTTCAAAACCTAAAAAACCTGTAACTGTCATCCTGAAGTGAGAGAAGGGGAAAATCACGTGTCAGATATGAAGTGTGTCTTGGTCTGATGGGAGCTGAAGGTCACATCTACCATGTGTGACCAAAAATGTAACTTTCCCCAGATCTGCAATCACATCCCAGCTTTCAGTTCTGACTTAAATATGATATGGCATTAATGATCTTTATGAGATACTAATTATCTTTTTAAAGAGAGTATTCTGGTCTCATCAAAATTTTGGATATCCTGGAATACTGTTAATGTACAGGATAAACTAAATTAATAAAACTCATTAATTTCTGAAATGTTACTTATTCCTATTCACTATCCCCAGTCCTTGGATGGGTGATCTCTTCAGTCAGATAAAATCTTGTCTTTTTAAGACACTCTTAAGGTACAGGGTGGACACTTGGAGGGACATCCACGGAGTAACGGGGGATGATAACTGAGCTACTGGAGGTGCTTCACGCAGTGTCCAGAGGATTTTCCAAGGCCCAGTCAGGGCTCAGCTGCACCCCCGGCCCCGCAGCTGCTCCAGGCATCCGAAGGGCCATGCGAGCAATGGCCAACGTTTGCACAGCTGGATCAAATTTAGTGCTGCTAAATTTAGCTCCACTAAATTCTCCCTTGCTGAGGCAAGGCCAGGATGAGGCAACAGGCTCAGTTGTATTGGAGCAACCACAGTTTGTCTTTCCCCCAGCTGTGTCCTGGGACGGCTCAGGCACGACTGTGCAACGGGACAAGGCTTTGGTCTGCCAGGACCTAAGAGAGCCCCTCAGCCCTAATGGCCCTGCCTGGCCCAGGACGCCCCAAAGAGCCCCCAGGAATAGTCTCTGGGAGCCTGGGCTCCGAGCCTCTGGTGCTGGCTGAGATGCCCACTGTATATTTAGCACACGCAGCATGTGCAGTGGCACGGGATGATTTGCTGACTGAGGAGTCTTACAAGGAGAAAGAAGATGATGCTGAGTAATTTTCAAAAAAAAAAAAATCAATGAAGGAAACAAGTAAATACCGACTGCCAAGTACTCAGCAAGTGAGAAAAAAGCAAGTTTCACATAACTAAGTAAGCAGAAAAAGCCAAATGCAGCCCGTGGAAAAGCCCTGCCCTGGTGCTGACTGTGCTCCCTGGCAGAGCTGAAGGGAGCAGGGCCGAGCACGGGGCTGAGCATGTCTTAATGCAGGGTGCTGGAGATAAAAGGGAGGAACAATTCCCTGCACCTTCATCCACCAGCTGCCTCCCAACGAGCCACTTGGTTGTTTTCCACTGCAGATGGCTTTGGCACCTCTCGCTTTTGTCTCCGTCTGGGTGTGCTGCCAGTTCCTCTCCGAACCCGCTCTCCTCCATCTGCAGCCATGTCAGATCTTCCTGGCGTGTTCCCCGGGCCATGAGGCAGCTCTGGCAGGGGAGGAGCTGTGTCAGGTGAGCACTGATGGCCACCAGCCAGCTGGGGATGGGAACAGCTCCCGAGGCACTGTCCCTGCCCGGCCACCCCACCGCCGGGAGAAGGTGGTGAAGGATTGTGCAAGGCTGGCACTGCCCAGCAAAGCTTCACTTCTCAACTGGAGGCAACAGCCCTGCCTGTTCCCAACAGATCTCCCCAGGGAGCAGGTCCACAACAGTCACAACGGGCAGGGATGAGGCACCACCACCACCTGCAGCACCTTCCCAATCCACTGCTCAGAAAACACCTGGGTTCCCCTCATCCCTGTGATCCTGGCAGGGCCTTCTCACTTGGCAGTTCTTGGTCAGGGCTGCTTTCCCAGGACATCTGCGGAGCTCCTTTGTGTCCATCACTGGAACCCGAGTGCTGTGGGCTGTAGTCACTGCCTGGCCCCCACCAGGGATCCCAGGAGATCTGCAAACTCGTTCCAGTGCTGACCTCACTCCCAGCTTGGAAGAGGCTGTCAGGAGACACGAGACCAAGGCATTGACACAAAGTGCCATTTAGCTCTCACCTCGGTCCCTCCCGCTGGAGCTTGTTGGTGAGCAGCCACCAGTGACAAATCAATGTCCCTGTTGTTTCCTGGCATTCTTCCTCTCCTCTGCAGGGTTTGCAGAACAGCAATTAACACATTCTTTTTTTACAGTGTGACTTCTCTTTATCCAACTCACTTAACCCCAAAATTTTCTTCCTCCTTCCAAGTGCATGACTTGTGTAATTTCCCTCACTCAACTTTCTGTTCATATCCCTTCCTCTCCTCTTGTGGGCTGAACAGAATTGGTAAACAACTCTCATATTATGGATGTCACATCTATTTTCCATCTAGCCTCATTTTATCTTTCTTGAGTGGAATGTAATAGAGGACACATAATTTACAAAACTGTTCCCCTCCTGACCCATTGCACTTGCTCAATTCCACAAAGAATGAACAGCACTGCAAAATTTATACCTCAGCCCACTACAGAGTTTATGTTTGGGGCTATTTTTTTGTAAGATTGTTTTCATGTTAACTGCTTATATTTTAAGAAATGGATTTTTAAACTCATTTACTTCAAAATGTGCTAATTTTAGTAAAGAAAAATGTCTTCATCTTTCCAGTCTGACTGCTCTTGAACACTGACCTGTTCTCATCCAGCCCTGCCCATCCAAGGACAGCCTGCAGCCCTATCACCCCTACAGCACAATCCAAGCACGGATACACCATTTATCTGCTTCTGTGTCCAAGCACAAACAGGTGTTACCTTCTCTTCACAGAAACACAAACATCCACCACCTTATTACTGTAAGAAAACCATTTCCCAGTTCTGTACCCAGCCACTGCCACAAGCAATAATACCTTGCCATCCACAACTCAGGACAAATGATTCCCAAGATATCCTGCGTTGAATTATCCAGCTACAGCCTGGCTTGTACATGTCCTACTCCCTCCCGCTAGCACAGACCTTACCACATGCCATAACAGATGTCAAAGTAATCTCAAATACTCACAGATTTTTCTATTTACCCAAACAAGGGAAGCTTCAGTTTTCTAGACAAAGTCCTCCACACTCCCACTGACAGCAGCAGGCTGGCTCCGTGACCACATGAAATGTCTTTGGGAACACTGAGTAGAGATTAGCACTTCCCAATATCTGTATGAACATAAACTGTAGGAGCATAAACAAATTTATGCTCTGCTGATACACAGCCCTAAGCAGTGCAGCACCTGTGCCAGCAGCTCTGCTGTGACAGCGCTTACAAGGAGCTCATTGCTCTGATTGTGTGGATATGATCCTCCTTGGAAAGACGGGAGCAATTTTCTGCCTCTGAAATGGTCTCTGTGTAGCAATTCTGAGCAGCAATGTTTGGTAACAGTCAGACCCCAGATGCCAGCCCACACCTGGCTCCCCAGCCAGCCCCACGGCGCAGCAGGAACAGCCCCGGCACAGCTCCTTACCTCAAAGCAGTAGTCTTGGCCCAGGATGCTACTGTGGACTGGCTTGATGACCACTTCCTCCTCCATACTGAGATCCAGAGCCTCAACAGCACTACTGGGACTGAGCAAGGACTCGTGGGAGCGCGATTCTTTCAGCCTCGGCATTAGATGGGATCTGGAGGAAAAACGTAATGGTGTCGGTGGATGCTCTCCTTCCCAGAGAAATTTGTTAGCAACATCTGTTAGCAACAACTGCACAATATTCCTGGGAATGTTTTGTCGTGAAATAACCAAGGGCCCTAAAGAACAAGGCCTGCTACACTGTCCCATTTTTAATTTCTACTCTAAAGGTTCCACGACAGTCAGTATGAGCAGTAAAACATTTTTTCCCAACTCCAATGCAGTCAGGAGTCAATTATTTAGAGGTTTGCACACTGTGGGTCTCTGAACAACTGAATCAAACTCTAAATGGCCACCACACGTGCTGAGGGAGACTTCCCAGGTGTGGGCTGTTCCTAAACGAGACTTCCCAGGTGTGGGCTGTTCCTAAACAAGACTTCCCAGGTGTGGGCTGTTCCTAAACGAGACTTCCCAGGTGTGGGCTGTTGCAGTGTGGGTGCATTGGAGGCCAGCTGGCCCCAGCACCCACTGCTGCCTCATCAGCAGCACCAGGTCTGCAGCACCTGGTGCTGAGCTCTGGTGCTGCCAGAACCTCACCGAAACACCCCCGTCTGGATCCGCACTCTGTCACCAACAACCCTTGGGCTCGTGTGCTCTCTCTGATTGTCACACACATCCCTGGGATGGGGACAGTGTGGAAAATAAGGCTGTGATAGCCCTATTGATTGATCTAAATGCTCTGGAGTCCCACTGGCAGCATTTAGCAGCGGGGAGCCCACAGACAGCGAGCAGAGCACCATTTTTGAGACAGCCAATACAATCAATGGTGCTGTAACTCTTAAAGCAAAACCAGAGAGCTCAAGGGGGGGAAAAAAAAAAGAAAGATAGTTAAGCACTCCCAGGGAAAACACAGCAAACCCATGAAGTGGCAAGGGAAAAAATAACTTGAGAGCCAAGGGAGCAGCTGCCTTCTCTATAGCCCGCACCATGTCAAACATTCCTAAGCCGGAGCTCCGATCTCGGTAACTCTGACCTTTAAAACCTCTGGCAAGCACTTTGGGGGCTCCCAAAGAGACCAAGTGTCCCTGTCCACAAAGGGAGTGCAGCGCCTTCTCCAAAGGCACGGAAGGACAGCAATAAGGGGAGTTTGTGATATTCTCAGCATGGTCTTTCATGAGCCACACAACAATGCTCCCAGTATATTCCCAGCTTGCTCTGATGTGCGCGTTGAGTTTTGTTGTTCTCCAGAATAAAGCTGACCAAAACAGAGAGAAATGTCAACAGTGCGTGCAAAATTCATCGCTTCCAGTGAATCACACGCCAGGCTGGATCCAGAAAACAGCCCAAGGAGATTCTCAGATAAATGGCAGCAGCAGATAAACAGGTGCTTCTCTAGATTTGCCATTAAGATTCAGGCCATGGATGAAGCCTCAGGTGATAACGGAACCGCCTATGGCTGGTTCCCTGCCTGAGCTGCTCCATGGACAGCTCTGAGTGCCAGGGCCACCCCTCCTCACCAGGGACACCCGGCCTGGGGACACGCTGGGGAGGGCTCCGGGACACTTCCCTGCACCTACCGGGGTGCCAGCCAGGACCAGCTGTGGTGACATCAGTAAAACATCTGCAGAACAGCCACCAGCTCAGGGTTTCTGAGGAGACAACCCCCAGCCCTCAGGTGCTGGAAGCCCTGTTGGGGTTGGCACAGTCCTGTGCTGGATCAGAAGCCCTGGGTTCCCAGCAAAGGCTCTCCATGCCATTAGCTGTCCTCTCAACTGCCCACTCACCCCACATCTCCATGGCGAGTAAATTGATCTTTAGGAACCCAGCACAGTCATTTCCCAGTACTTTGTGGCAATTTTACACTATCTTCACAGAAAAGGGCCCCTATCCTTTTCCTCTGAATGGTACTGTAAATTAACTCTAATACAGGCAGACAGATCAAGTTACCTCTGGATGCTGAGCGCAGAACTAATATCCAGCAGCTCAAGAACTGACAATACAGACTGCTCACCCAGCCCAGATAAGCCCAGAATCGAGGCATTTATGGTAAATCTTATTTCCATATTTTACAGATGAAATTAGAAAATAACCAAGCTGAGACTTGCATTCTTGCGTAGACAAATACAAATACTGATAACATAAACCCACAACTCAGTACATCACTGAGCTGCATCGCTTCATGCTGGCCTAAGACTTTTCGTAAAAACTAAAACAAAACAAATCTATTTTTCATTTAAAACTACTGCAGCTGGATGGCCACGGGTGGGAGTGCAGATGTGCAGTATCAAGGACTACCAAGGGGGAGTTTCTCAGGACATATTATGCTCTCACCAGATTCAGCAAATGTGTATTTATATCCCTCCATGCTCTGCCAAATGCCTCTGGGAATCCTAAAATGAACGGGACATTTTTAGGGAGGTTATTTGTCAGGTCCCTGTCTCAGCAGGACCTGCTCCCAAAGTCTCTCACTCCTGAGCGCCCGCTCGGATCCGGCCCAGGTCAGCAGCAGCCACATTTCTCACCAGATGCTGCTCTGTGCAGGGCGAGCGCTGCAGGTCTCAAACCAGCCCTAAAAACCCAGCATCTGTCTGTGTATCGAGAGCTAAGTGGGGAGATGTCATTAATTAGAGCTGCTGGAAATCTCAGCAGCAGGGATGAGGACTTCTCTGCCAGAGCAGCCCTGGCAGGGCAGGACGAGCAGAGCCCCCTCCCAGTGTCTGTCCCATCTCTGTTCCACTCCCCATCTTCAAAGGGCACAAGGTCCTTTCATTTTAATCCCTGTTCCAGGGCAGAGAGCGCTCGTGTCCCTCGGTGACATGGCATTTGTGGCAGGAACCCATTCACTGGGAAACGTTTGGCAGTCCCCATCGCTGCTCCCACAGACTTCCCCTGGTGCCAGCAGTAAGAGAAAGGCCACAAGCTGCTTTCCTGAGCCTGAGAGCAGCACCCACAGTGACAGGGACACCTGAGTCCCTGCAGACCCACGCTGTCCATGAGCCATCCCGAACAGCCAAATGCACCTGGAACACCTTTTGCTGATGGTGATCACACACTTCCAAGATGACAGAGGTACACTGTTCACATTCATCCCCCTACCACCACTGTGAAGATGCTGCCTGTGGGGCCATCTGATCTCTTGCTCCAATAACTCGCTGCGTATTCCAGGTCCTGTCCCGGTTTACGGCAGCTGATCTAATTCCAATCCTACACCTTTGTTTTAATACGCTGGGAACGGCCAGCTGCCCAGAGCCATCTCACAGCGGGAACCCTCTTTCCAAACAGCACATTCAGTTCTTTTTGCCAGGGGCCTTTTAAAAATCCCTTTCTACTTGCCTAAAGTTCAGTTGAAATGAAGGGGGGAGGAAAAAATCTCATAAAAGACCACATTAGTTCTAAAGAGAAATAACATTACTGCTACTGGCACTGACCTGGCAAGTCCTGCAGAGCAGCAGCCAGTCTCTGGTTATTAAAGAAAGAGCTCTGCTGCCCGAGAGCAATGAGAGAGGATTGTTGTGCTAAATAATAAAAGTCATAAAACATTACCATGTGAAGGGATGTATCCCCTCTGCCTGTGCCCTCTGCAGCCACTCGAGTATCACCAAATCCAACCAGGACCACATGGACTGCAGGGAAGACTTGGAAAAACAAGCATGGAGGGACCATCCATCCTCTCCTTACCCAACTCCAGAGCTGGATTTTGAGCAATGGAGGCAGCAAACAGCGCTGCAAAGAGGCAACTCTGTCAGTCCTCATTTCAGAGCCTCACCTGCCTGAAACCACCCGGCTGCTGCTCCTGTGGTTTTATAATGAAAACATTCCTGATTATTTTTGAGAGACAGAAACAAACAGGGAACCTGGTGGGTGGCTGCATAGGGATGGAGCAGACACAAAACCTAACACGGAAACATGGGGGGAAAAAATGAAGTCTTTCTTAAATCTCCTACTGTTCTGCTCTGAACAGATTGGGGAATTCTGAAGGAAGTCCAGGCCCTAAGAAGTCCCATTGACACCAGCTGCAGAGCTGGCAGTGTGTATGGTTCCCCAGTGCCAGAGGGATTAGATCTCCCAAATTACAGGTTTGACTCTGTGACACATCGCCTGGCCAGGAAAGATTCCCTGTGTGCAGCTTTTTGAGGCTGACAGTTCTTTTCTGTGCCCAGCTGGGAGCAGGTTCTTCAGGGCAGCCCTGACCTCCTCCCCAGCACTCGCCCGCTGCAGGGGTCCTCCGTGCCCGAGCGCAGCCGAACAGCCAGGCAGATCCACGTGCAGCAGACAGAACCTAAATCTGTCTCCAGCCCAGGGATTAGGGGTTTGTTATGACTGAGAACAAAGTGCACAACTCCAGTAAATTGATTTGCAACATCAGATGGGAGAAGGATTTTAGCAGCTGCAGATGGGAGTAAACCACGAACCATACTCTGCCAGCTCCACCCAGGAGCTCTGCCCTGTGCCACTGTCCCTCCTGAGCCTCACTGCTGCTGGTTCGCTCTGGGACCACGCTCTGCAGAGCCCAGACTGCTCCGATTTGCTTCCCACTCTCCTCCAGAGCAGCTCTCCCCAGGGCTCAGCAGCGCCTGTGTGACCCCCCCGCCGGGAGCCGACTTCCCGCTGACCTCGGACCACTGCTGGGACTTCTCATCCCTTCCTCCCCTGTGCCTCATCCTGCTTCAATGTAACAAATAAATATGAAAGCGATGTTATGGGAATAACCACCACCAACAGCACACAAGAGAACTCGCAGGCTTCCAGAAGATGAAGAATGCTTTTTTTCCTGTAGGAGAGTACGTGGGGATGAAGTCTCAGCATGCAGCAGCACACCCTTCTCCATGTTCTGCTACTCTGAACTTTCTCCTGCCGTTCCTTCAAGTCCAGCTGCTGATCTCTGCCTGGGAAACACTGCTCAGCAGGCTCACGATGGGAACCTGGCGTTACAGGTTGCCCTCACTAACGCAACACCTTCCCTGAGCAACACAAAGGACATGTAATTAAACTTATTAATGCCTGCCCTTGTTTTTAGACTGTTCTCAGTTTCAACCGGCAGCAGGATTAATTACATTCAAAAGGACTCTGTCAGCTCATACCAGATTGCAAACGTTGTTTTTGCCAGAGCAAACCTGAAGGATGATTTTAACCTGTGACATTCACCTGAGCGTGGCTATCTGTTTAACAATGTGCCACTGCAAAGTTTGTCAGGGGCAGCCTGCAAAGCCCAGCACAGGACAAACAGCAAAGACATCGATGGCATTTGTGACGTGTGAAAGGAGAGGAACTGCAAAAGCAAGGAAAGGGCATCAGAAGCAGGATGCAAAAGGTGGTCAGAAATATACCTGAATTTCAGCCATCAAAAATGTTTTCAAAGAGCCTCTTCCCCATATGCGGAACGGCATTAACATGTCACTTTAAACAGAAATCAACACTTACATTAAAAAAACCCTCTTTTATCACATCAGCCTAAACCAGCCAAAATAGTACCAGATATGGGGACATCTGATGCAAACAGCAGTGACAGATCCACCACTCCAATTTGGAGCCCGAGCCACATCACAGTCCTGGGAACAAGTCATTCCCACAGCACCGGCCTCTGGAGCGAGCAGGGACCGTGGGGCCTCAAAAAACACCTGGGGCATGTCCACGGCAGCAGAAGCAAAACCGGGACGCAGGGACCGAGCCAGAGCTCCCCTGCTCCCTGCCAGCACTCACGGGAGAACTCCCGGGGTGCTCCCAGCTGCACCCCGGAATCACCACCTTCCACGGGGGGAGCAGAGTGGGGATAAAGGGTTTGATTTCTATCACCTAAATTTTGCGTAACATCAGTTTGGAGGTGGAATCTGGACAAGGCGGCGAAAGCGAGGCAGGATGTGTCCTCCTGGACCAACCACACGGAAATGGAGCCGCAAGGCCCATCGCCACAGCGCGGCTGCCGAGCCCGGCCACGGATGACGAAACGCCGCCAAGGATGAAAACAAACCGCGAACGCACGGAACGAGGGACGGAGCGCGGCCGCGCATCCCCGGGCCGGGCC
>VZTE01004704.1:1897018-2078942 GCA_013397775.1 Eulacestoma nigropectus
CATTGGCTGCGCTGTAGCTGGGCAGAGCGCCCCGGGCCCGCCGCCCCCGGAGCGCGGGCTCGGCTCGGGGGGCAGCGGGCGCACATCGCTCTCCGCCGCGGCCGGGGGTTCCCCTCGCCCTCCCGTCGCTGCCCAGCAGCGCCCCGTGCCCCGCGGTCCCCGAGCCGCTCACCCCTCGCCTCATCCCGCCTGTCCCGCTCGCCGCCCTCATTCTGTTGAGATAAAGCGGGGGAAAGCGCAGCTCTCCGGGAGCCCGTGCCGTGCGGCGGCTGCCCTGGGCACCGCTGTCCCCGCCGCGTCCCCCGGGCCGGCACCGGGAGGGGAGGGACGGCGCCGCCCGCCCGCCTGTCCCTGCCCTCGGCCGCGCACCGCATTCCTTTCCCGTTTCGGAGAGCCGAGTCACTGACCTTTGCAGCAGCGCGATCCACAGCAGCGAGTAGCGCCTGCAGCAGCAGCCGGCGGCCCCTGCGTGAGCCATGGTCCGCACCCCGCACGGAGCGCACCCGCATCGGCGCGGAGCTCACCGGGGGGCTCCCGGCCGGGCTCCCCGGCGGGGCCCGAGGGCGCGGGGCTCAGGCCCGGGTGGCCTCACGGAACGCGGGGCCCGGGGCAGCAGGTGAGCGGCAAAGGAGATGTGAGGCGGCAGAGAAGAGACGGGAAGGCTGCGCGGCATGGTCCCACTGTCCCGACTGCCACCATCCTTACCCAGCCCACGCCGACACGTTCCCAGAGCCAGACTGCTGCTGTCATCCTGGCGTATTCAAATGCCTCCATTACTCATCAAGAACAAAGCAGGACTATCTAGTAAATGAAAAACCACCACATGGCACTGTCCCCTGCCTCCCACTGATGGCTGCTTCCTCTTCCACTTTTCAAAGGCTACTGTCCATGTCTGCAGCAAAGCATAAATCCTCCAGCTCATGCGAGGCAGCTCCGGATCAGAGGAGGAAGCCGACACCTGGGCTGCAAACGCTGGTCAGCTTTGGAGGGGCAATCGCCAACAGCGGTAAACATCCCCAGGTGACAGGAATACTCGAGGTTTCCCCAGAGCACAGGAGAAGGAAGCAGGTCTCAGAGTGGGAGATGGGCAGGTCCTGCCCGAGGCAGCAGGCACAAAGTCTCGCCTCCTCCAGGGACACACAAGCCGGATTCCCAGACAGAACATCCCTCCAGCCAGTGCCACCATGCACGGCACTGACAGACGAGTCAAAATACGCAGGTTCTTTGCCCAGTTCCAACTCTAACTCCCTCCACAGCCTCCCCTACATGCCTCTCCTCCTCAGCCAGAGAGGTGGCCATGACCCTCTCACAGCCAAACGATCCAGAAAACGTGAAGCAGCATTATTGCTGGGCTTGGCTAACAAGGAGCGCGGTCACCTAGGGCCACTGGGGTCCCTTCTTCCTTCCAGAGCAAACTGGTCCCCATCGCACCCCAGGGACAACGGCACCAGCTCACCAGCCACGCTGGCAGCAGAATGCCCCAGTCTCTGCCTGTCCCACCTTCCCTCCCTAGCAGAGGACATGCAGACCCCCTTTCCCTTGAAGTCTGCAAACAGCACTCTGGATTTAGCACATTTTGCCTCATATTTGCCTCCCCCATTCCCCCATCAGTGGTTTGAAGTTTTCTCACCCTTTGCTGGCAGATGCCATGCAGAGAGACAAGCTCGCTGTCCTTGATCTGCTTTTCAGGGCTTCTATAAAGTAGGGCACCAGCATCAACCCAGCGTCAGGTTTTTGATACATTGCTGGAGTAGCCAAAAATAATAACAGGCAGCTTCAGTCAATCTTTTCCTTCTCAAATCTGCAGCAGCAGCAGCAGCAGCACAAGGGTCCTTTGTGTGGTGGAGCACAAATACGGTGCCCGCCAGCCTGCGATGCTGGTCAGCAGTGCAGAGCCATTCCCGCCTGCCAGCCGGGCTCCCCCGCGGCTCTTGAGCCCTGCACGTGGGTCCTCAGCACGGAGCTCTTGCCTTGTGGGCTCCCCTTCCCCAGAGCCATCCGTGTTTTGCTCTCCGTATTCCCTTTAGCACCTTATCTCCGCGGCTGCTGCGAAATGCTAAGGTCAAGTTACAGTTTTACCAACCCTTTTATCTTCCTGGCAAGCACGAAAATGCAGAACCTGAACTTTGGAACGAGCCTTCGCACCTGCAGTGGGTGGAGAGGCGAGCAGACCCAAGGCAGTGGGAGAGGGAGAATTTAGGTTCTCTCTGCAGCCCAGCACTGGAACAGTCTCTGTTGCACATACTTTATTAGGACACTCTGGAAGGAAGTACTGAACCCACCACGCACGTGCTCTGACCAGTGTTTCTGCACTGGCTCTGCTAGGAACTGGCTGCTCCAGCTGACATAAGGACCCAGCACTGCTCCACTGCAGCTTCCACATGACAGCAAAGACCAGCAGGACCCAGTGAAAGAGCTCTGTCTGCTGGGAACTGCCCAGTTGAATTCCCCCCGTCCCAAACCTGAAATTCCAGACGGTTGGTCTGTGCAGGACTGGGAAGTGAGCCAGGCATCAGGGGATGAAGTAACGTTTGACCTTGGAGCCTGTGGGGCTGTCGTGCTGCACATTGATTCTCCACACTCACCTCAGCAAATGACAACTGTGTTTTCCCAAAGTGACATGGGGAGTGTCACTGTGCCCCTGTCCCATCGATCAGTGGGGTTGGGCTGGCGTCTAAAACACACAAACTTGTTGGGATACAGATCTGGAATGCACAGGCCATTCCTTGCCCTCTCCCTCTCCACGGCCTCTGGACTGAACAGCCGTGTGTCGCTCAGGAGGTACAGACAGAAACTAAAACTCTGCAGACCAGGGCCTTGGGGACTGCTCTGTCCCCGTCCCCAGGGAGTGCCAGGCAGTGAAGGAGCCACATTCCACTGACTCAGTGTTCAAATACTGCTGCAGGGAGCATTTACTGCCACCAAGAAGAACCTGTATGTCGAAGTCTCAGCTCATTTTGCCCAAGCCAGGGTTTATCCAGCTTCCTTCCAGCGAGCTCGTAGCTCACTCCGTGTGTGCACGAGGTGTTGTTTCCCTGCAGACAGCTGTTCCCTCTGTTCAGCAGGTGATACCGAGGTGTACGGCACAGTCAGAGCTGTGACTGCCCCTGCAGTGCTGGCACTGTCCCCGGGCACTGTATGTGACCTCCACCCCACCCCTTCTCCACACTAACACCTCCTGTTCCTGACAGGATCCCAGCACCACCCACCCTGCTCACTGCTCAAGAAATGGCATTTGTGGAAGGAAAGCCACTGTGCCTAGTCAGAGGGCAGGTAAACAGTACACTTCCATGGGTTATTACAGGAAGTTTTCCACTCCCAGTTATTATTTGTCTTATTTATAGTTCTCTTTTCTTGGGTCACATTTTCTCCTCTGGTCCCAGCCAGGCCTGGCTGACTCTGTTTCCTTGGCTGGGCAGAGCAGAATGGTCACAGCTTTGCCTCCAGCCCTCCAGGCAGCAGCCTTTCCATACTCCTGCCATGTTTACCTTTCAGAGCTATTAAACCCAGATACCTCTCCCTTTTTATTGACTGTGAAGCCAGTGCTTTGTGCTTTATGACCACACTGTCTATCACTGGGAAACAAACAATTTCCTAATAACCTCAAGGAGTTAGCGTGGAAGGGATTGTGATTATCTAGATCTACTCCAAATTTACAGTTAAAATCAAATAGCTGTTGATGTCATAAAAGCACTTGTTTTATAAAGTTTGAACAATCCCATATTCCAGCACAATTAACATTACAATACATGGACTTGCACAGCTGATTGGCTGTTACTGGGTTGCTGCTTCTTCTTCCCCTGCTGTATTGACCCCCAAAGCTGAGCTGCAGTGATGGGGCAGAGTTGACTCGAGCACCCATGAAAAATGGGACGCTGTTTCAAGAGTGTTTACACTGAAAGAATATTTCACTCTGCCTGCAGCCACCTTTCGCAGCACCCAGACAGTGCATCTGACGGCCAATTTCTCTTTCTGCTTATAATTAGCTTCACTTTTCTGCTCTCCTGGATAAGCATTAGACTTTCCTCTAGGAATGTAATCCCAATCCACAGGAAACCCGTCTTTACTGAGATGCCACTCATCTTTTCTGCAGGTTTTATTTAAAACAGAACATTGTTATTAGCAGCAGATTTTTCTAAACCTTTTTGTGAGGTCCCATTCCTGCAAACATCCAATATCATTCCGTGTGATTAGTCTCGCTTCAGAGACACCACTTAACATTCAACCACAATTTGAGCCAAGGCATTTGCAGGAGTCAAGTTTTGAATTTCAAATCTAAACTACAGAGGGGTACCAGTGGCAAATGACTTTGAGCCTGACAAACACAAATAGATGTTTTAGCATCTAAACTACATTTTCCTGTGATTTGTCCTTCTGTCTAACAACACTGGCCTGTATAATGGCCTCAGTTTAATAAGGAAGAGCTGACTTTGGAGGCTGAATGATTTTCAACAAAATGATGTTCTTAAAAAGCAATATCCAAAGAATGCAAAATTTATAATCAGAATAAAGTTGGAAAAATATTCTTTTGCTGCTGCTGAACTTCCCTTAAAGAAATAACAAGAAGAAAAGCTCAAAGCATTTTAAAGTTTGTTTGTGTTTTTTTATCCATAGCTGGCACCAGGATATAAAGCTAATTTCTTCCAATTGCCATCTGCCTTTTAGCCAGATAGGTTTTAGTGTCTTCTAGGGATGGATATAAAGCACATCCTTCCCATGGGAACCTTCTTTTCAGATTGAATGAGAGCTTCACACCAAGGAAGCCAGTGATTTGCTGGTGATTTTTCTGTAGCCTTTTCTGGAAATGACCCATTTGTTTCCCCTGGAGCAGTGTGAGGTACAGCTCTGCAGCAAACCCAGGTCAGCCACAGGGACCCTGTTGGACCATCCTGGCTCTCACCATTCCAGACTCCATGAGCAGGGATTAAACTTGGCAGTACTGGGGTGCTGCATCACTTCTCCAGCTCATTTTTTTAAGTGCAAGTATCATTACTGCATTCTCCATGCAATGCCAAGGGCTGCTACTTCCAGAGCTGATGTAAAAATTGTTATTAAAACTTACAAACTGTGAAAAACTCTTAAAAAAGTCCAAATCCTGGCACTGCCCTAAATTAAATTACAGCCAGGAGCTGCCAGGGGTACCTGGATAAGCACAGAGCCAAGCATGCGTGCAGTCCTTATCCACAGCCCACACCTGCTGCTCCCTCCTGGAAGTTTCACTAATGAACACAGTGTACAGCCCAGAGGATTTCAGATAAGGGAAAGGTCAGGGTGAACACTCAGGAGTGAAGAACAGATTGAGCGGGGTTCATAAATGAAAACCCCATTTTAAATCTAAAATTAATTTTTTCAGTAAATTAGGGCAAGTGAGCTTTCCTCCAGCTCAGACAATGCAGCTTTCCCTGGATATGGACCGCTGGCGGGAGGAGGAGGCACGTGTGCTCAGGAATCAATGCTAATACCCTCAAAAATTAATCTCTGAAAATTGCTTCAATGGAATAGAAACAATTGCATATAAATCCTTGTATAGCAAGAGCTGACAGAATATCACAGCGATACCTGGAGTAGGTACAGACTGAAAAAACCAGGCTTTGTCTTGTCTTACACAGGGTAGGTGTGGTCACTCTGCCTTTGTGTGCCTCAGTTTCCCCGCTGTGGACACGGGCTGGGGCATCAAGGAGTCTGTGAGAGCTGCCGGGGTCTGCTGAGAGCCAGCTGGGGTTACACAGGGTGGATGTGGCTTTCCCAAGATGGAAACTCTGGCTATTCCACTGGAAATGAGAGCCATGGCTTGGATTTCAGCATGCAGCCAGGATGGCTCTCTCCAGGGAAGGGAGGCCGGGCGCTTACTGCAGCCACGGGGAGTGCGTGGCACTCGGAATGTGTCTGGGAATGCCAATGTCTGTGCACACTGTGCCTCCTGCTACCTGCAGGACAAAGCCAGCCATGGTGGCATCGAGCTTTGCAGATCTAAATCAGCCCTCAGAAGAACAGAGTCTCTCAGCCCGGCTGAATCATGCATTAACTAAAAGAAGACAATGAGCAGTGTGTCAGCTTTGCTGCTGACGATTCACCCGGGGAGCTGCAGCCCTACAGCCCCCCTTGGCTCCACCTGAGCTGTGCCCTGCTGGGCTTCCAGGGGGTCCTGTTGCTCCTGCCCCGAGTCCACACCCCTGCACAAATCCTGGGAAAGGGACCCAGACCCTGGCTGTCAGTAAAAGGAGGAGGAGCTGCAGAGCCATTCCTGTAAACGCAGGACACTCCAGACCCAGTAAATCATCCTAACCAGAAACACTTTTTACCATCTTCTGGAGGGGATGTGGAGATTCCTGAATGAGCTCTCCACGTGGATATCTCCACCCTCATCTTCTAAACAAGGGAGCCAGAGGGGAGCTTGACCTAAAGCTTCACCCCGTGGAAGGGAATGGAGGCAGGAGCAGGGGCAGGTGCGAGCCCCAGTTCAGGAGCTGTACAGGAGAAGCGATTTCCTTTTGTAACCAAGCTATTTTAAATCAATCTAGTGAGACAGATGCAAAGCACTGACACAGATGCACTGAAACTGGTTTGATCCTTGCCTGAGCAGGATTAACTTGCCTCAGTTATTAACCAAATTAAACCCAGCTCATCATCATTGCAAAAATGACTGTATTTTACACTCACAGTTGTGCGGAATTTTTGCAGACAGAACCTGGAAGTATTTTCCTTTGTGACGGGTGTTCAGGGTCACCACAGAGCTCCCCACAACCCAGCCCAGCCTCAGTTAACTCCCTGAGGTAGACCTGTGCCTGTCTCACCTGCAATTTTACTCCATTCTTAATGTCTAAACCTACATTTTAGGCCATTAGCCTGTACTGATCACAGGAAGAGTTAAAACTGCTCAGACACTCTAAGAGCCTGAGTTGATGTAAAGTAGATTGAGTTAAAATAAACAGAGTTGCACAGACACCTTTTTTTTTCTGCTGGGGTTCACTCCTTACTCACAGTCCTGGCTCTGCCTTTTCCACTCACCACCACTGGCATTGCAGTTCCCAACTGTGCAGGGTTAAATCTGCAGAGCAGAGCCCAAAAATTCTATTTTACTTTCTTCTGAGAAAATGCAAAATGTTTGGATCTGGTTTAGATTTTGTTCTTGTATTTAGTTTCTCAAAACACCAATTTCCACAAATATTTTTTCTTCCTCTGATAGAATATAAAACCATCATCCAAGTGGGAGGAGCTGACAATCCTGTCTGCCCTGCTGCCCATCCGCTGAACTGCTGCTATGCCACTGCACTAAACCACTTTTTCTTATCCTGACAGATGCTAAGCTTAGGTCAAATCCCTGGGAATATGCGGGGCCAGCGTATGTTCTCATAAACAGAACTGCAATCTGCTCCTGAGCTGATGAGGCTGCCCTGGATTTACACCATGAACTGATGTACAGCTCCGTGCTGGAGCCTGCCCACAACTCCCAGATGCTGTGGCCAGCAAGGAAGCCAGAGAGGGGAATGGAGGGTGCTGGCCTGGGTGGGCAGCAGGCAGGCAGAGCCCGGGAATGTCCCAGCCCAGAGCCGGGGATGAGCGTGACTTACCTCCCTCTGGTGACAGGGGCTGCTCCTCCTGTCCCTGCCCGGCTCCAGGAGAGGGCCTGGCTGCCTTTAAATACCATTCCAGAGCACCAAAACTGAAAGCACCAGATGAGTTTCCAAATGAGCAACTGTGCTGTAAACACAGCGCAAAAGCAAAGTCCATCCTGATGCAACCAGTCCCAGCTGCTTCCCACTCCGTCACAAACAGGAGCCCCAAGCCTCTGATGTCACCCTCCTGCACGAGCAGCATTAAAGCCTAAAATGGTTTCGTAAAACAACTGGAGCTGTTTGAAAAGGACGTTCTGTGAGGCCCTGGACTGTGCTGTCCTCTCCAGGATGGGACCCCCAGCCATCTCCTGATGTCCCTGTCACAGGGTGGGAGGCAGAGCAGGGTTCAGCTGGGAGGACACAGGCACAGCTGAATGCCAGTGATTCAGCTGAAGCTCCCAAAACAATTTAGGTGAAAGGAGAGCTCATTTCAGCAAGAGCTGTGCCACCTCCCCAGCCAGGAGCCCAGTCACCGCCCCACAGACGGGTGTCCCCTGCCCAGGCTGCTGCCCAGGGGTACGTGGGGCTGTACCCCATGCAGAGGTGTGGGGTACCCACGTCGTATCCCAGCCAGAGGCCACGTGGGGCTGCCTGGGGCACCTCATCCAGTGCCACTTCTGGAGTGCTCCTCAGAAGCAGCAGCTCTGGCCATCCTTGCCCATTTGGTTTCAAACTGTGAGGCACAAAGCCGCATTTCCTATTACCAGCCCCGGTATCCCTGCTCTGCCCGCACCGTGTTTGCAGCTCCCTGACCTCATCCTCCAGCCCAGGAGAAGGCTGCCAGCTCCGAATCCCAGACACACAGCCACAGCCACACTCGGGAACGGGCTCCTGGAGCCCATCACGTGCAGTGTGATGCACTCGGGCCGGAGCTGCGCATGCCGGCCCTGTCAGGGCTGGCTCTCCACGAGGAAATCATCAGCCTGTCAGCAGCAATTACGGGAACGGACCCTGGCTCTTGGTGAGTAACCGAGCACGGGCTGTGGCTGAGTCACTGCACAACCTCCAGTCCTGTCTCATTTACAGGGCACGAGGGCGACAGTTCAGAGTGCTGGGCTCAGAGGTGGGACAGGGACAGGGACAGGCCTGGCACAGTGCAGACTTCTGAGAGATTAAAACAACTGCCAAGTGAGAAAAATGTTCCACGATTTCTTCACTTCTTTGGACACTTGAGAAAAGCACAAGAGATGAGGATCTGTCCAGCTGATGTGAGGAGAAAGCAGGAATCTTCCCTGGGATAAGGGATGGGTTAAATGCTCTGTGCTCTCCAACCTACAGCTTTTGCAAAATCCAGATGCACCAGCAGCTGCCACACAGAATATAGAGAATTTGGGAAAAGCTGCCAAGTGCCTTGTCTGTTAAGTGCCTGCAACACTCACATCCATGTTACAAATGATGGGATAATAACCTAAGATTTTTTGCTTATGGATTTTTTTGTTGTTGTTTAACTTTGTTTCTTTATAAAGAGCTTAGAGCTGGAGGAACGTGTTAGCCCAGTCCCTGGGCAAAAATCAGTTTTAGTTCTGGGAGCTGCAAGGATGCAGCAAAGGACTGAATGTTAAATCCAAGTCTGAACATCGCAGTTTGGGAGAAGGCAATAACCCCCCACCCTGCATTAGGTTGATGTGCAGTTCCTGAGTACAGTCTTGGCCTGCCTTTGACACGTGGCTTCCCTTATTCCATCCCTTAAACACTTCATTACCTTATACACTTTGAGAAACAAAACAACTTTTTAATTCCTTTGCCTATAGAATGTGAAAGCAACTTCTTCCTAAATGCAGTGAGATCCCAAGTGGAGCCAGGAAGCCACTTGAGTTGTGCACCATAAACACTTCCACGATGTGAATAAATAAGTCTCTCTGAGGATTGGGAAGTGTGCCACATGCAGCATTTCTGAGTCCACAGCCCTTTTATCTAAGTTGTTTTTTTCCTTTATCCTTGTCTCCCTCCATGACAGTTTGGAGATTTTTGGCATCCAAACTGCAGCCTGGCTTGTTAAGCTAAACATCAACCGAGCCTTTATATGTACGTGAGAAATGAGAATAGAAACAAAAATAGTTATTAACTCTGCTTTTAGAATACTGAACAAGCACAATGGCTGTGTGCCAGTAAAGGCAGGGTTTGGAGCAGTTCTGATCCACATCTGTTTAACAATGTCCAGCACTGCCGGCTCCAGCGGAGCGGCTCCTGGGGCCGGATGGGAGAGTTCCCCTCTCTGCATGGTTCTGTCACCCCGATGGTGCCGTGTTGGGGCAGTGACCACATCAGCGGGCAGCAAGGGGCAAGTTTTAAGCAGAAGACTTGGTGCAGCTGCCCTGTCTGCACCCCGGGAGGAGAGGAGGCTGCTCCTGGAGCACATCAGTGGGTTCGGCTCCTGCCAGGAGCGCTCCAGGTGCTGGGATGGCTCTGTGGTGCAGATCCAAACATGGTATGTGGGGACAGTGGGGAGAGTCGCCTCCCAGTCCACCTTGTGACACTGGCATGGGTCCTCTCGGAGCTCTCAGCATTCCAAGCGGGAGCCAAGTCCATCCCTTGGCTCTCAGAGGGTGGAGTGCCTGCAGGCTCTCTGCTTCCAGCACAGTGACGTTCCTTCCCTCAATCACATCCACACAAACTGTTTCTCGGAGACCATCCCAGCTTGCTGCAAACACTAAAACAAGTTTGGAAACACTGGGAACACTGGACTCCATTAAAAAGAGGTGATGCAGACCAAGGCGGAGAGAACAGGAATGTGACCCAGCGGGACAGCCTTGGCTTGCAAATGGCTCGTGGACAAAGCTCGCTCTCTCTGCCTTGCTTTTCACTATTGCCAAGCAGTGCCTCGCTCCCTTTATTCTGGCAAGTGGCTGAGGTAAAATGTACAAGAATTTCTCTCCATGGAGGGAATTTTAGAGGAGAAAATGGAAAACGGTGCTGGGTGATCAAGTGGAGTTCAGCAAGGTGCTGGAGCAAAGTCCTGCAAGGCTATTATGGATGGCAGAACACCCAGCCCAGGACTGCAGCATGCTGCAATACCTGTGCCACACTTCGAAGGAATTTTAATTATAAATAGGAATAATAGGCATGGCCCAGATCCTCACTCACTGCCTGGTGTCTTCCCCACACTTTGAAAAAAAGCCACTAAAATCAGAGATGTTCAGCTCCCCATTACAAGACTGCTAAAAACTCCAGCTCCTTTAGTAATTACTATAAAATACTTTCAGGCAGTTTTTAAAGGCATTAGTGAGATAAAATGAAGAGAAGAAATACTGCTGTTAAAGGTATGTTAACTGTTCACCTTATCATCCAGCCACTTTATTTTAATGAGGTTTGTTTTACTTCTGGTATTTGCTTTGTCACACAGTGCAAGGCTCTGAGTATTTCTGGGTGAGATAAATGACTTTGGAGCAGGTGGGGCTGGCAGTGCTATGGGCTGATGGATGCCAGCCAGGCTGGGCACGCTGGAAATGCAGTTGTCACTCATGCCCTGTGTCACAGTGGGCAAGAAAAGCCTCTGCTTCCATCCCAGCACAGCTCTGAGGGCTGCAGATCAGTGTTCGGAGAGAGCCTCACGCTGACCCCGTGAGTGGGAACACAGCTACAGGAGCTTTATTTATGGTGATATTAAATATGCAACAATCATTCCCCAACATCAGAGTAATAAACATCACTGCTCCATCTGATCTGGAATCAGCAAGCATGCTTCTCACATTCACAAGGAGAGACAAAATGCTAAATTATTTATGCTTTGACTATGAACAAATATAGAGAAATAAGTGAGTTTGGTACAATGCAGCAGAGCAGATTCAGGGCAGGTTATTGTACATCCTTCAATCAAAACAGACTCTCTCATTACTCTAAACAATTGTTTCTCCTCCAGAAAAAGTGGGTTAAGGAAGTCTAATTAAGAGATAAGCACAATAATTTTGGGTGAGTTTTTTTAGATCTGACTACCCAGGTACAACCATCGCCCCTCTCAATCCCTGAGTGTTAACTGGGATACAGCACCAGCCACAGCAATTCCACAGGAAAGCAGGGGCTGACTGACTTGCCAGGACATGGGTTTTCATTGTACCTGCACAGGTCTCTCTCTGTTTTATTCAACACTGCCCTTCCCAAACAGAAGGTTGGAAACACCAGCATGTTAATGAACTCATTTATGACCATTAGAGCTATTAACCAAGGAAGGCTGTGACGTTTCGGGGCTGTTGTGCAAACCTGGGGAGCTCAGAACCCACCATGGTCTCTCCCTCATTCCCAGCCCCTCACTCTCTCTGTGGGAAACAGAGGAGTTCTCTGAATGTGGAGTTTATGGCTGTGCTGAGCCTCAGCCCTGCCACAGATGGATTTTAAATGTCCCACGAAGCTCTGTCATTAAATGAATGAAAGGAGGATACTCCAGAGCGGCACAGACACCTTCCTGCTTTCCATATAAATGCAGGATCACTGTGACACCTTCCACTGCCCTGAGACCTGCAGCCAGAATTAGCTGATGTTTGCCATGCCCCGCTGACATTTCAAGCTTGGCAGGAATAAAAATCAACAGAGAAAGTGGTGCAACTGCAGGAGGAATGACAAGAATTCTGGGACAGGAATGCCCTCAGAGCCTGATTTTCAGCAGCCACATCAAGCCCTTTGCTACCCACATGTGTGTGCATGTGATAGGGAAGGGGATGAGATGGGAAAGAGGGGATGAGAGCTGTCCTTCAATTCCTCAACAGTTTCTTAACGTAAATCCTTCATTCTGAGCATAAGTACTAAATCAGGCTCAAGGAAGGAAAAACTTAATTAATCAGAGGTAGCCAAGTTCAAAGTGTGCCTGGGGTCAGCTTTATTACTCTCCTTCACTTTGGAGGTACAGGGTTTATGGATAATCCCTGTCTGCTGCAGAATGACAACTATGTGGTGCCGAGTATTATTTCCTGGCAGTAACTAAATTTGAAGGTCTCCTTTCCTTCCACTCATCTTTTTGAAGTTTAATATTGTCACTGAAATATAACCGAGGGCCATATATAGCACAAGGGTTTAAAATACCATGCCCAGCCTGGAGACACCTGGCTCCAGCTCCACTCATACCTTGCAGACTCCCCTCTCCAAGGCTTTTGATCCCAGTGAAACTGGGAATTCCTGGAGATGAGCGAGGGCTGCCTGGTGCCCTGAGGTAACAGGCCAAGCAAGCCCTCTATCATTTGCTTACTGAGTACCTCCACATCCATAACTCTGCTGCTCGATCCAGAGAACTGTATCCTCATAAAAACCACTTGATTATCTCCATAACAAACACTTAATTTTCTCCATGGATAGAATCACTCAGGAATTTAACCAATACCAACAGCCATCCATTACCTGATTAAACACCAGCAGTGATAACACCATCAAAAGCAGAATCAGGTATTTGTGGAGCACCCCCTTGGCAGAATGAGCCTGCAGAGCTGCCCACATGCTCTGCACCAGCCCACGGACTGAGGGATCTGATCCCTTCCACTGAGCTGCCTTGTGTTCCCTGCCCACAGTGCTGGGAGCGAGCAGCCAGATATTTCCCTTGGGTATGGAACAGCCCCAGTTCCTGTGTTTGGAGCAGGGGGCACAGGGGTTCTGTGCCCAGCAGCCCATTCACCCCATCAGGGAAGGAGGATTCTCCCACAACACACTCAGAACTGGTTTTTTCCTTATTCCCAACCAGCTGGCAGCAGGCTGGGGGAGTTACTTCTTCACACCTGGATATGTTTGGTTATGGATCATCCATTCAGATTTGCAGTGTTTTATCCAGGCTGAATGCTGGTGCAGCAGCCAGGCTGGGAATGCCCATGGGATTGAGCCGAGTCTCCATTCAAGAGGAGTGCAGGGTGTCACCTGCTGGGTCACACCTGGCCCGATGCTGCAGTGTTGTGACACTCTGCTGGGAGCGGGCTGCAGGGAGGGGCTCAGGGACACGAGGACTGTACCCACTCCAGGGTGAGTATGAGAGGCACAAGAGCTGTTCAAGCTGCAGGGCAGCACGGGTGGAACAAAAGGCTCAAACTGGCCGTGAATAGATTCAGGCCTGGAACTCAGGAGAGGGCTTTTAACCATGAGAGAAGTGAAATCTGAGACTTGCTTTCCTTTGTTTTTTAGGAGGGAGAACAAGGAACAAAACCTCAGTGATGTCAAGAAGGAGAAAATATGGTTATGAAGGGTATTCTAAAACACGGTCATTGGGAACAGAACGGGTCTGGATGTGCCAAAAGGATCCCTTCTGGTCACATGGAAAATGTCCCGGCTGCTCTGATGATTCCCTAAGAGTCTAATGACTTCTTTGGCACGTGCAGAGATGCACAGCCAGTTCTTGGATACCCTTCCCAAGGTCTGGTGAAGGAGGGGAAGTGCAGGCAGAGGTGCCCAGCCCAGCTGCTCCCAGCTCCCACAGCAGCCCCTGCATGGGGCGTGGGTCAGGACGTCCCGGGGGGCCGCGGTCATTCCCTCCGAGGCTCCATCAGCTCCCGTCTGTCCCACAGACAGGAACGTTCACACTGGACAGAGAGCCCCATTCCCATCAGCCCCACCATGAGCAGTGGGATGGGAGGAGCTGGCCGGGCCTTGGCCAGGGCTGGGCAGGTGCAGGAGCTCCCCAAGGGTTCCCTCAGCACCCTGAGGTGGGATCTGTGCCAGAGACCAGCAACTTCCAGGGAAGTATTTGTTGGGCCTGGGATGGGGAGTTCTACCCCGTGCCTAAATAGTAAAGCCAGCATTTAGTTCCTTCATCTCCACACGAAGTATCTCATTTCAATTTAATTTCACAGTTGTAATGGATTTTTCAAAAATATTCAAGAACATATTTACTTTCCAACATCTTATTTCCTTTCACATTTGAAAAAACTTTCCATCTAATCCCTCAAGTCATCCTACAGTCTGAATAATTTCAGGTTTTTAATCAATAGCTGTCAGACTTGTCAAATTACTTTAGGGACCACAAAGCAATTTTTAAACATTCATAAACCCTCGTAGAACAGTTAAGTGCACTGAATTTTAAAAGAAAGAGGAACTGAATAACACTGATCAAATAGGATTATATTCTGGCAAATTATAAATTAGTTTTTTTATGAATCTTCTCACAGCTACTTATCTAGTGTCAGGCTTCTGCTGCTGCAGGAAGAAGTGACTGTTCACCTCTAGAGAAAGAAGCCTTTTCCCTCCTGCCTCCAAGCCTCCTTAGCAGGAGCAGGGTGCAACGCCTTTTCTGTTGTCCTTTTCAAAAGCAACATCATTACCCAGCCAGCTACCCCGGGGTTCTCTCCATCATGCTGCTGCCTGGGCCAGAGATGGCCAAGCTGCTGCTCCAAAGCTCCACAAATGCATCTTGGCTCCTGGCATCCTTCCCAACACAGTCTTTGCTTCCCAGTGTGCTTCTGGCATGTGCATCTGTCTGACGTGTCAGTCTAGAAATGAGGGTCGCCAAAAGTTCTCAATTTATTGGACATCTGTACCAAACCACAGCTTGAACCTTTTATGGGGCTGATTTTCCACACTGCATTAAGTCAAACTCTGAGGTGACTGTGGGAGCCTGTGCTGCTATTGCCTGTTCTGTGCTTGTTCTGGGAGGAGAGATCAGGAACATCTGAAGAAGTCAAACGTTTCTCCAGAAATGACTTTACACACCACAGTCCCACGTCACCATTGCAGCGGCTTTCTTAAATTTGAGGGATGTGGCCTGAGTAGGGAGGAAAAAAGGGAGCTTCGTAGCTACACTGAGAATGCTGGAAGTCTTCCAGGAAAAAGTACAGCTCAGATCAAAGAGGAGCTGAGCGATGGTGAGAAGAAAGGAACGTTTGGTGAGAAGAAAGGAACGCTTGGCTGGCCATGTTTGGCTGGCCACATGCAAACGAACAAGCCCCAACCCTCCGTCCTCCTCCTTCCAGCCAAAGTGACTCCTCTGCCGCCTCAGAACTTCCCCAGACACACCTGCCCTGCTCCTGTCCCCGTGGGAGGCTGTGTCCCTCCGTGGCAGCACCCCTGTTTCGGTGGGAAGAGCTGGGCACCAGTCTCAGAGCCGGGAGCCCTGTCTGTGGCACTGGATGCACCACGACACCAGGGACATTCCCGTCCCTTGGCTGCTGAACGCAGGATGGGGCAGGACGGTGTTTTCCTGGGGAAGAGCTGTCGACAGGAGGGATCACTGCTCAGGTAGGGCTGTGGGAGCAGGACACAGGCAGGACCGGGGGGATGCCGAGGTGCTGGGGACTCGCGCTCTCTGCTGCTGCTTCATGTCCAGTACAGAGAGAGCCAAGAACCGGGACCCAGGCCTCCAAATCCCCCCTCTGGAATGCTTTGCCTTATCCTGTGCCTTGTTTCAGCACTGTGTGTCTCTCTGCCCTTTCCCAGTGCTCCTCACACACAGATTTGTGGCTGGTCAGCACTGTCAGCCCTGCTCCCACCCCCCTGCTGCCAAGTGAGCATTAAATGCACACGCTGGCTCCCTGCATCTGCTGCAGATGCCCTTTGCCAGAGATGTGCAATTTTGTCTGCAAAGCCCCCAAATACCAAATAATGGCTGCTTTTAATCTCCACGCTGGTTTCTGGTTTCCAGAAGGATTCTTGCTGTTGCCATCTCCATCAGCTCAGCACTGACAGCAACAGGGGAGCCCCGTCCTTCCGTGGTGTTGCTGCAGCCGCCCGCCTGCAGCTGCTGCCGCCCGCCCAGGCACAACTGCCCTGGAGCTGGATATCAGCAAACACAGATTTTTGATATCCAGCTGACCTAGTTTTGACAATGGTTCGATGTCTAAACCATTGCTCTGGGAGCTGAACCTGTCCCAGCTTTGGGAAGCCTCATTCCTGGAGCCCAGGTGGCCAACATCTGCCCCAGCTGCTTCCTCAGCCTTCAGCTGGGGCCTGGGGCTCATTAACACCAACAGCTCTGAGGAGCTGGGAAAGGGGACTGCAGGAACTGCTTGTGAGTTCAATTCAGCCCCAAATGTGGGATGTCTGACTGATTCACAGTTGCTCTTTTTTGTAGTTCAAGTTGAAGATGCAAAAATTTTTCTCAATGAGAACATCTCGGCAAGTTCTGAGGTTTCTGAGGGTTGTTTAGCTTTTCTCAGAGGTGCTTAGTGGGTCTGACAAGCTTGACATCACAGACATCAAAAATGTGATATTCTCATTCAGTTTTCTCTATATTTAGCTTCTTTCCCTGTATTTAGTTTGTTTCCCTGTATTTAGTTTGTTTCCCTGTATTTAGCTTGTATTCCTGTATTTAGCTTATTGCTGTTTGCCCAGTGAAGCACAAACCCACACATACCTCATTGTCAGCACTGTGCTAACACACAGCAGCTCAGACTAACACACGTGCAGTTACAGGTACTGTATGTTCCAGGCCAAAACAATTTGATCTCAAGACCTAAAAAACCAGTAAAGAATGATAAATCTAAATAAACAGGAGCAGGACACTGAGCAGATGAGTTCAGCATAAATGACGGAGCAAACTTTTCCTTTCGGCTGAAATGATTAATCCCCCTGAATTACACGTGGTAAGGATTCAAGCACGTCATTACTTTGTGTTAGTAATAATAATAAAATCAAAGTACTTTTTGTTGTGAGATACCCTGATCGGGGATTTGTTAAAGAACATTCAATTACAGGGCTGTTTCATTAAATGTAAAAATTAAACTGAAGACAAGAGGCTGTGATTTGTGGAGGAAAAAGTAACAGGGAAAAAGAGGCACTTACAGGATCTAAAAGGAGATAAACACCCTAAAAGAAGCACTGAAGAACAAATTCTCATGTTCAGAGAGAGAAACCTGCCTGGGAACCCCCAGGACAAAAAGCTGAGAGAAGGCAACTGAACAAAATACAACCAGACAAGGGGGGAAAAGCTCCAGAAATAGAGTAAGAAAGTTGACACAATTACTTCAAAATGAATTTTAAGTTGGCTACAGTGTCCTTACTCTGTTTCACCATCAGCTGGGTGCATTTCCTTCCCCACAGGGCAATCCAGAGGTAGCAGGGAGGGGAGGCAGGAGCGCTCCTTGCCCCAACTCCTGTGTCCCGGTTTCCCCACTGCTCCCGGGTCTGCCCTCCTGCACCCTCACTGCAGCTCCTGGAGAATGTTTGTTTTCCAACAGCTTGTCCTTATCTGTATTTGTGGAAGCATTTCACAAACTCCATCAGTGCCTCAGGGAGCTGTGCCGTGGTCTAAATGGACGGGGAGCTGGGAATGACTCAGGAACTGGCTGGAATGGTTCAGATCCTACATGTGGAGAGGTGGGAGCTGATCCAAGGTGGGTGGGAAGAGAAAAATGATCAAACAGAAAAGCTTGGCTCTTCTGAATACATCGGGTTTCTCTTAAGCCAGGCTGTATCTTCTCTCTTTCCAGAACATCTCCCTCACACCTGCCAATGCGTTTTTTAACTTTTAAAATAGTTGGTGCCGCTTCCAAAATGTGTCTGCAACACTTCCAAAAGTGATAGTTCCCCTAGTAAGAAAAATAAAGTCCCTCCTGAACGAATGCTATCATTAATAACCCTTCACTGTCATGCTGGCCTCCTGTTATCCCTAAAACCCCCAGAGCCATTCAGTCTGTACCTGGCGGCTCGAGGCGCCTCTCGGAGCCCAGCTGTGGGACTGGGACTAAATGGACTCCCCACCCAGCTGGGCTGCTGCGAGCACTGCTGTTAATGGACAGAAACACCCCCTGCTTTCAGATCCCTGAGTGCTTTTCACAGCTGAGTAACTCCAGTCACCAAGCCAGGCCACAGCTGCGTTGGGAGAGAGGACGGAGAAAACGCCGCGCGCCTCCGAAAGTTTCGTGCTTGTCATCGTCTGTAACAGGATGCCCTGAACAGAGATCGGCTGCCAATACAGAAACATTTAGACCCATTTTTAAACTCCACTGAAATGCTCCATGCTGCAGGAAGATTTCTAGGCAGAAAAGTGGAGGAAATGCCACATAAAGTGGTAAAACATGTGGACAGTCCTGTCGGGGAGAGCATTCCAGCATGGCAAGTGAGTGGTACTGGGACAGGGCTTGGAAGTCCCAACACCACGTGAGTTATCCTGTATTACACTTCATTCCTCTCACTAAAACAATAAACCTGGTTTAGGAACACAGTTCCATAGAAATACTGGGAGATCTGGCCTTAATACACAGGTTTATAATTAACACCAACTTTAGTGTCGATGTGAGCAAAGAGGTCTCTGGGGTCCTTGACCAGGGAATAATTCTATTTAAGGCCTGGACTGATGGTGTGGTACAGCTGTGCAGAGGGGGCTCGGGGCTCCAAGAGTTTGGTTCCAAAGCACTTTTAGGGGATCTTCCCACAGCACAGAGGGCACTCACAGGGCTCCTGGTGATCCATGAGGCTGCCAGGACAGGGTAGGAACTGGAGTATCTTTTCCAACCAGCTCCTGACTAAGCAGGAGGAAGAAGCAGAGATGGAAAACACCCTGAGGTTATAAGATGGTATTTAAAAAAAAAAAAAAGTTCAATTGAGAAATTATTCCTGGATTTGATTTGCTGCCATTCCCATTGGCATTTCTGGGAAATTTTCTTTTTATAAATAAAATATATTTAAAAGTAAAATGTCTTGCTTCCAGGTTTTCTGGTGCAACCCAGTGAAGAACACTGCATAATATCTTTGTAGAAAATAAAGCTCAATTATCTAATAGGCCTTGGATCTGTGCTGCAACTGTAGCAACGGGGTGGGCGCCCCGAGCAACAGGAACTGTGCAAATACAGAAAGTGAGCAAAGCCACAGAGATTCACCGTTTCAAACAAAAACTGCTCCAGTCATCCAGCCACTCAGTTCTGCCATCTGTGAAATGGAATATGGTCTGTAGCTGCTGCCTTGAAGAGCCTAGAATCAGACAATGCCAGAATGGTTTCGGTTGGAAGGGACCTTAAAGCTCATCCAGTGCCACCCCTGCCATGGGCAGGGACACCTCCCACTGTCCCAAGCCCCATCCAACCTGGCCTTGGAGACTTCCAGGGTATGGGGCAGCCACAGCTTCTCTGGACACCCTGTGCCAGGGCCCGACCCTCACAGGGAGAGATGTCTTCTGTGTTTCACTTTGAGCCAATTACTCCTTATCCTGTGACCACCTTTCCTGATAAAGAGTCCCTCTCTGATGTTAGGAGGACTTATCCAAGAGTAATTAGAAAATATTATCTCTATGTGTTAGATGTTACAGTTCCAAGAGGCTTTTCCTGTAAGCTGCTGGGAGGCCTGGCTCGCTTTGTGGCCTTTGGCAAGATTCTTCCCTGGTCTTTCACTCCTGTTCCCAGCCCAGTATCCCAGAACAAGCTCCATCTAACACGAGATCCTGCCTCCAGCAGGAAGGCAATCTTGTTAACAGAGGGAAAATACAGTTCCTGACCCTTCAAGGCAGGCAGGCAGAGCCCTGAAACTTTTGATTTATTCTTCTTGCTGATGTTGGTTGCTTAGCTACAAATATTCTCAATGCTCATAAAAGCGTCTCTCCATTAGTCCTCACCGCAAGATTTTAAGTCCAGCCACAGTTTATTTTTCTTGAAACCTAGGTAATGAAATTTCATGTTGCTGTTCCATCTGAGACGGAGAATGCCCCGTTCCCTGTCCAGAGCCCAACAACTGCCGTTAGCACAAGCTGGAGCAGAGGAGATGTCACCCTCCAGCACCGAAGATGGGCAACAGAGCCCGGCTCTGATGCAAGAGCACTCTTAAAAAAGGAAACAGGGAAAAAAAAAGTAAGAGCCAAGCCTGATGAACCAAACTGAGCCTGCAGCTCAACCAGAGCTGCTGGCAGCTCGTCCCGTGGAGCTCGTCCGAGGCAATGCTTTGAAATGTGACGGGTCTGCTCGGCATCTGCTCACAGGCGACGTGCGGAGCCCGAGGCTCCCGGGGTAAACCATCCGTGGGCAAATCAGACTGGATGGGATCAGCTGGTACAAGTCTGGCATAACAAGGGCAAAACATCCCCAACGCATGACGCCATCCCCCACAGAGCTCCCTCTCCCAGTCCCTGCCGTGTGTCCCTCACTGCCTGCGGAGCGCGTGGCTGCCACCGACAGCTCTCCCGGGCTGCTGGAAGGTGGGAGCATTCCTTAACCTGAGGAGCACCACCTCCATCTCCCACCCTGCACTGCCTCTGTGTGAGGGACAGGAAAAGGCAATCAACAGGTGACATGAGTCACTGGGAAATGATGGTCTGGTCTCAGGCACAGAGAAATAAAATTACTGTGAAAACAATCACCTCATGGCGCTGCCCGGCAGAGAACAAAGGAAGCGGGTCCGGGTAGGAGCCCAGGGACAATGGTGGCACCAGCTGTGGGGACAGGGCAGGCAACAGAACTCAAAAGTGGGCTTTTTCCTGCCTGCTGAAATTAGAGAACAATGAGCAATACCTCCGTGGTAGGAAAGGGAAGCAGCTTAGCAGGAACACACAGCTCTGGCACCCAAGCGCTTCCAGCAGACCAGCAGCACCCAGCTCCTCCCAGCCCAAACTGGAATTCTGTGATCCCAAAATTACTGGGTAGGAAGGGACAGACGAGCACAGAGAACTGTGAGTGCTGTCACATTCTGATGACTAAAAGCTGGAACACTTGAACAGTGAAAAGCACCTTTTGGGCTCACAGTGCTCTGTGTTTGGTGAGCAAGTAACAGAGGAACGCGCTGGGAGTCAAGGGTCTCTTTATCAAACTAATTTTTTAACGAACAACCTTGCAACGATGCCAAGAGGGAGCAGAAAGCTCCTTGTCAGCACTGCACTGCAATCAGCGATTAATTTGTTGCCCAACGCTTTGCTTGCTGCCCATGACAGAGCTCATAAATCCTCATTTTTATTGATGTCCTGGCCGAGGGGCCATGCTGGAAAAGGCTGGCTTATGCTGCAGGTGTCCTGGGCAATCACCTTGCAGGATATGACAAACTGCTTAGAGGCTTTGGTGAAGCCTTTTAATCATTTTATCAGTCTAATTCTTGTTTTTATTGTCTTTGCTGTAAATTTATGGCAGCAGCTCAATTTGCATCCTGCTCTTTCTGGGAAATGGAGTGTGAGACCCTCCCATGGCAGCAGGGCAGAGGCTGTCTCCTCTCAGTGCCACAGCACCAGCAAAAGTGCTACCAGCAAGGTCCCAGTCAGGCCCAGTGAAACTGGGGCTGTTCTCCCCTCCCATTCCAGGGTGCTGGTGTTACCACAGCAGAGGGGATGACATGAAGAAAAACTGCCTGTTTAAAAAAAGACAGAAATTTCCTATATGGTGAACAGGTGGAAGAAGGAACCAGTGCTGGGGGAAGGGAGACTCTACTGGAACAAATTTTCAGCCATCAATGTCTGCTGGACAAGTTTTCAAAAGTACTAAAGTCTGGGTCTTAACAAGTCTTAAAATCTGGGTCTCCAGCACCTAAAATTGTATCTAAACTGAAAAGTGCCTTTACATGTTGGTATCCCAGGTGATACAACTCCAGGTTCTTTGAATATCTCCTCTCAACACAAGTGACAATTGTATCTTATTAAATCTGTCATCAAATTGCAGGTCTCTGAAACGGTGCAAGTGAAAGAGAAGCAAAGCAGGGGGGTGTTTCTGTACAATACCCAGTGGAGCTGAGGGAGCCTTTTACATAAGAAAGGTGTTATTTCTGCCACTCTGAGCAGAAGGAAACTCAGGGAATTACTGAGTGCTTTCTCATCCCACTCACTATCTTCCCAGCTTCCCCAGTGCACTCCCTGGGGCCAGGACAGCCTGGCAAGGGCTGAAACAGAGCACCAGGCACGGGGCTGTGGCCCGGGCTGGAGCAAGTGGAGCTCCACGCACAGGGGTCACTGCAGGGAACGGAGACGTCTCTTGAGGAACTGGGGCTCCCCTTTGTCTCCAGCTCTGCCCTGCCACCCGCTCCGCTCGCATCTCCCTGTGCCAATATTGGCACTAACAAGGCCACGGGAGGCAGCTCAGCCTCACCAGAGTCTCTGTTATCTTCACAAGCCCCACGGCAGCTCTTTTCTCCTGGGCTCCAGTCCTGCCCAGGGACACTTCCCACTAATTGCGGTGCAGTGGGAAGGAGGATGGTGCCAGGAGGTGCAAACAATCCAGAAAGTCACATGTGCTGCTGGCTGGGCCTCTCCAAAGATCACCCAGACCCAACCCTGCTTCATCAGTGCTGCTCAAAAGAACTGAAGTCGTGGCTGGGAATCAAGAAGGAAGCAAGGAGAGTCCTATCAGCTTACCTCTGAGCATTAACACAACCATTAATTACCGTTTGCTCATCAAGCTACAGCTTAATGAGAACCAATAGAGATGGGGCCATGACCTTTCCTCCCTCCCTGCACACTCCTTTCCTTACACCCATCCTCTGAGCCATGATCCCTGGTCCTGCCTGGGGCAGATGTTCAGTGTCACTGCTGGGACAACTCATCACCTGTGACCAGCTCACAAATCTGAATGAGGCTCAATGCAAGAATTCCCCGCTTTTGTTATATTTAGGTGTTCCTAGTTGTAGGTATCACAGAATCTCAGAATGGTTTGGGTTGGAAGGGACCTTAAAGTTCATGTGTTTCCAACCAGCTGCCACGGGCAGGGAACCTAATATGAGCAGGCTGCTCATATTATTATAAATCTGCTTTGTTTTCAAGCTGTGCTGTGACTATTATATGCTGCATTTATTGGCCAGTGCATGGCTATGAGGGCTAAGAGGAGTTCTGCTGCAGTTTAAGGTATTGCAAGTGATACTGACCACCCTGCAAGTTTTGGGAAAAAGGAGATGGGAGGGAAGAAATGTGTCTGAAGCCTAATGAGGACACAAGCACTTGCCAGATTTTAATTTGAAATACTTTCTTTCTTTTCAACCGTATCCTTTTCCGCTGGGCTCTGCAAAGAGCAGAGCTGGACAATCCTACGGGAAGCTGGGAGAGACTAACAATAGAGGAGGAGTGGAGAGGGGAGTGGAACCAGCCTGGCTCCTTGTACTCAAAATGAAACATGATAAAGAAACAAATTGCATAAAGGATGACTAACAAAGACAGCTTTAAAAATCATTTCAGGGTTTGTCTTCTCAGGTTCACAGCAGGGACAGCAGGAAAGGACATTCGATTTCACACATTACGTAAGTTTTAGTCCATCTCCCTTTCAAGTTCCCTGGCTGCTCCTACGACGTATCCAGACACCCACACCCGCGGGACTGCCTGCAAACACCCCGACCGCCAGGCACGGCCACTTCTCTCTTTACAGTCACACAGATCTTTTACAACGGCTTTGAAAAATCCGTGAATTCTGCCTGGCCCCTCCGCACGCTCTGCTCCCCGTGGATGTGAGGGAATTGCTTGCCTGTGATCCGTGCTCCCAATCCACCGGATCCCTTCTGCAAGAGCGTCAGGGCCCAGAGCAAACACCTTTCCAGCAAAGCATGTCACCGTTTGATTCCTGCATCCTCCTCTCTCCCCACGAGTGCCAGAGGGAGCGCCGGACGCTGCGTTCCTTGGCGGGTGATGGAATACAGAGGTTGGCTCCAGGCGCAGCTGCCCCGACCCCCACAGGCTGATTCCACAGGAAACAGCACAAACATCTGCACCACCGAACTGCCGGACAGACCTCGGCAGAGCTCTGCTCCAGCAATCCAACCGCTGGAAATCCGGCACACTGCAAGCTGCCGTAGCCCCAGCAGTCGCCACCAGCTGAAACAACGTGCTGGAAAGTCTGTTTTCTCCATATCTGCTCCCTGTCCCTTTCGAAAATGCAGTATATCAATTCAAAAGATTGTAAAGGTCTAGCTTTTCCAGTCTGGATCATCCACTTCCAGAGCAAGCTCACAAAGGCGCAGGGAATACTTTGTCATTGCGGTGCCATTGCACCTTGGCAGATCCTGGTGAACCACCGAAGAGAAAGGTAAGCGGAAAACTACCAGGCACTTACCCAAGCCTCCACGGGACAGAGAAATAAGATCAGGACAGAAAAATAAGATCAGGACAGAAAAGCAATGCTGAGGTCCCCGGGAAAGTCAGCTGCTCCGGGAGCAGGGCGAGTCCATCCCCCCGGCTGCCCTCCCTCGGCCGGCTCTGCCCGGTTTGGACTCAGCTGCTCTGGAACCGCTCGCAGACTCCCGGACTGCGAGACTTCCTCTGCAGCTGATAGTGGGGTTATGAAAGTAAACTATTGCCCTTTGTGAGGGGAGGAGGGGGCTGGGAAGCTCAGCCCATTCCCTTCCTTTGTAATTCAAACCCTTCCTCGAGGCTCAGTGTTTTGGAGGAGAGGCATCTGCTCCCAGCCCCTTCCCTGCTGCCGAGGAGCTCACACCGGTCCTGGCGGCGAGCCAGGCCTGCAAACTGCACTCGGAGTTTACATGACAAAGCAGCTCATTCCTAATTAAACTTCATCCAACATTTTTCTGTCTCATACATAATTAGTGCAGAACAACAAACCTAGAGGTAAGAAGGGAGAGTTTGAGCACGGGCTGCTCTGTCTGCACCTCTGATTCATTTTAAGATTTCCTCTTTATTTATGCAGTAACTATCCCCCATCACTTCCAAAACATTCCGTCTCCACCATCCCTGCTAGGGGCGCTTGGCCTGACGCCACTGCCGAAGGCTGGGCAGGGCTGGGAGGATGGATGGGAGCAGGGATGGGAGCAGGGATGGGAGAAGGGATGCTGGTTGTGTCAGAGGAGTGCACATCCCGAGACACGGCGCTGCTCCCGAAGCCTGTCAGTGCAGTGTCAACATCTTTCCATAGGCAACTGCATCAGGATCGGGCAGCTCTGATCTTTATTACTTCCTGAAGGCAGTTAATCTTTAAAGCTCAAACTATAACTGCTGTCAGCTTAGCTCGCAGCCTCCTTCTATTGGTATTTACAAGTCACATTTTAAATTGTAAAGAAGTCCAGGCGTACAGGAGTTTGTCCACAAACCAGACAGGAATTAAAGCACATTCTCCTCAAATCTGCTTGAAATCCAAACTTTTATTATTAGCCATCCCCAGTGCGATAATAAACTCTAGTTCCTGACAGCAACATACAGATCTCATCTCCACTGTACTCCGGTATTACAATAATCCACAGTGACCTGGTAAACAGGCTCAATCCAACAGATTTTACTTCACCCTGTCAATGAGAAAGTTCTGGGATATGACAGAAATAAAAGAAATAAAACCCTGAATATTTTGTTTAATTTCCCATAACCCCCTACAACTCCCCCACTCCTGACACACATCCTCCTCAAGGCAGAGGTTCTCACTCATTTCTGATGGCAGATGTTTAGATTTGCTGCTCTGGTGATGGCCACAAACAGTGAGGGATGGCCAGATTATCCATCACAGCTGTTTGCACCATTCCCCGAGTGAATGAGAAAGGGAACCCAGAACATCTGCCATGAGCCATCGCTCCAGGAGAGCCCTGAGCAAGGACTTGCTGCTCCTCAGGACACATTTTTATTGAGAGAAGCAAGTGAAAGGGTGGAATTCCAAAGGTGTTCTCTCTTGTGTCTCTGCTCAGGGCCCAACCTTATGCCAACAGCTCACCAGAGACTTGTGAATAATCCCAATAATGTCCTTCACTATCACCCCAAAGCAAACACCATCCCTCTCATCTCCCCGGGGCCATTTGCTCAGCTGGCTCGCGGGGCACGCACTGCCTTCATTCTGAACCACTTTGTACCTGAATTCGGGTGTTCTCACACCAGAAACCCCGCTGCATCCACACCTGAGAGGTAAGAGCGGAACAGGTTTTGCAATGCCTGTGATGAAGCGTGTTTGCTGTCTGCAGGACAGATGCCAACTTAAGTCCAGTAGTGGTGTTCCCTGTGACTTAGCAGGAGCAGGATCTGACTCCAAAGCAGCTGTCATGGCATAACTGCAAGCCTCCCATTTCCTAGGATCCCCTCCTTGCTCACACCAAGGGTGGACTGGCTCTACTGTCAGCCTGGCACTCGCGACTCACCTTAACTCACGGCCTTAGGGCACCACTGGTAGATAAATACTAAACGGCACAATAAAAACATGGACAGTGTAAGGTAAGACTGGTAAAAGAGTTCAGCTAAGCAAACAAACAAACAAAAAACCCCCAAATACGTGTCTGTATTGTTCTAAGACACAAGGAACTTGTTTTTCTTCTAATTACACTGGTTCAAAGTAATTATTCTCATTTATTCTCCATGTACATGAGCATATCAAAATAGGAATTGACCCAGCATCAAATATTCCCTGTTTTAGGAATTATTCCAGCTGTTTGTAGCACAGAAGGTCCAGGAGAGCCTGGGAGAATGTATCTACGTGCAGGCTTATCTATTCATTTCAGACCATTCATCATTCCTTGCCTGGAAGCAACAGTTAATTTACAATAACTCAATGTCAAGATGGCAGTTTAAATCCTCTTGAGGATTGCCCCAGGAGAAGATTTTGTCCCAGTTCTTCTGCAGCCACTGTAGAGTCAGCCTCTTTTGAAGTCACTCAGCTTTAGAGCGAGATAGAAATAAAGAACGAGTGAAGATCTGCTGGTGCCCATCCCAACGCAAGGATGGATCATCTCTCCAGAGCCTTCTCTTGGGATTTCAATAGAGACAGAAATTAGAGTTAGAATGGTTGGGGTTGGAAGGGACCTTAAAGATCATCCATCTCCATCCCTCCTGCCATGGTCAGAGACACCTCCCACTAGACAGAAAGGAAGAATATGGCCACCCAGAAAATCCTGCATGTCATGGAGATGATTTCCTAGGGTTTATCATTTTCTCTGGATATAGATTTAAACAACTCCTGCACAAAGTAGGAGATACTTCCAACTTAGAGCGGAGGAGGAGGACCTGAGCCAACACCAACAGACCGGACCTTTCTGAAAAGGCCACATCACAACCAGATCTGTCCCCCAAAGCTCCCAAACAGCAATCCCAACAAAATCCCCGGGAAGAACCCTCAGAGCAGAGTCTCGACATCCCCATCTCTTTTCTGTCTCTTACATTTATTTGGATTCAGCTTTATCTCTTCATTTTAAGGACTCTCTCACCACATTTTACTGGCATTGATGGCCTTTTTACCAAGGACAAACTGCATCGAACACTTTGGAAAGCAATGATTTAAGAAGCTGCAGGTAGCACGGCAGAGTGGCTGACGAGCCATCTCTGGAAATCAGAAGGTGTCTAAAGAGGGTGTTTACAAGCAGAACGCTGCTAAAAGTCTGCCTTGGTTGCAGATAACAAGGCTGAGACAATGACAGATTTCCTTCCCCTGGCAGCCAAGAGCAGCTCCCTGTGATTGCCTCGCCGTGTTTATCCAGGATGCTGGGAGAGAGCAGGCACCAAATATGCAATTAATTGGCAGTTTGCAAGAGCATATTGCCTAAAGATAAACAGAGTGGGTGATCGTGTCGTATGGAAAACGGCTGAGTGCTGCAGATGTAGTGTTGACCCAGTTTAAAAAAAAAGAAGGTTTTTTTGTTCTCTTGGAAAATAAATGTACTGAAATGAATACTTTTTTTCTTTTTGCATGGTCCCTCTGGCCGTTGGATATTTTGTGTACGTAAGCCATTCTAGGTTCTTTCTTAATCTGGAAGTACATAGTAAATTATGAATTAGCTGGAAAGTTTTCCTGCTGACATCAGAGGAGCAGGAGGCACATCATGACACAGTGTTAATGGCCTTTACTCTTCACAGAGGGTGTTTTGCAAGCAGGAGAAGACACGACTGCTGGATCTAAGTGGGAATCAGGTGATGTGGAAAGGAACGGAACTGCCCAGGACGGGGGATGTGGAGATCAGGTCTTCAGGGGGGAACGGTTTTTACAGAATCACAGAATGGTTTGGGGTGGAAGGGACACCTTCCACTACCCCAGGTTGCTCCAAGCCCTGTCCAACTTGGCCTTGAACACTCCAAGGATGGGGCAGCCACAGCTTCAGGGAGGATCTGGACCAGGATCAGGGGCTTGGCAAATGGAGAGTGCTGTGAGTGGGAGGAACAGGCTTCAGTTTCCAAATACAGATATCGTCAGACAAAAAGGCACAAAGATGACATGAAACCCAGAGTCAGGGAAGGAAAAAATGATACAGGAGAAGACTGAATGCTACTGAGGAGCTCAGGATAGGATACACACTGTGGAAAATACGCTGAGGCTGGGAAGGGAAGGGGAAAAGCAACCTGAATGTGATGCTGGTTAAGCTGGGAAGCTGGAGAGACTTAAGAAGGGATATCTGTGACACGATCAGGGCAGCAGCACAAACCTGTGGATCAAGTGCGAGGCACAAATGCTAAAGAGAGGAGCTCTCACTTTCAGGAGACAGAATTCATTAGTAGGAAAGTCCTCGATGTAGAATTTCAGACAATGTTCTGCAGCTCCCGTGCACAGCAGTAGCAGGCAATGAAAATCAGTGCCCTCACAGGACAAAAGGACACTCTCCCCTCTCATTTTTTATATTCAGTGCTATAAAACTCAAGCCCAAAGCATGTGACAGATCTCTCACTTCATTTTACTGCGACCACACTGACCTTACCAGTACTGATCAGATCCAACAGGAAAACAAGTCATGACCTGGCAACTTCTTTGCAGGGACAATGCACTGAGATTGTATCTGGCCTGACCAACGTGACACACCAAAAATGCCTCTACAGGAATTCCTGATCCCATGGAGAGATTGTTACAGCAGGCTTTGACTTGTTTTGCTGGATCCTCTCCCTGTACCCTCGGCCCAGGCTGTGAACAGAGTGGATGGGATGCACTGCACACTCCACAGGTGAGGACCTTCCTTCTTCTACACTGAGGTGATTCCAGGTGAATTCTTCATGCAGGACTCAGTCCAGATTTCCTTTGAATTCCCCCGAAGGCCAGGCCTCAAGGAGGAACTGGAACACCAAGACAGGAGCTTGGTGTTTCAGAAGCATGGCAAAAACTCAGCAGCTTTTAAAAAAATCTTTTTCTTTTAGATCAAAGTTTCTGTATTTGGGTACCTAAAATTAGCTGGCAAAATAAGTGACATTTTATTCAGAGATGCAAAATTTCCATTGATTTTAATGGATTCAGCATCCCAGAAAACTAGGCCACTTATTTATGTACCTACATAAGCATTTGAATCCCTAACTTGAAGGAGCCAAGTTTGTAAATGATGACCTTATGTTTTAAAAATCATGAGACAACTCTGCATGCATCAGTCTGTTATTCTCTTTATTTCTCTCAGCAAGGCTCATTCAGAGGTAGATTTAAGCTGTAAAATGTGCCTTTAAAGTTTCCTGCAATAAGGTCTCCTCTATTTAGCAAAACACTTAGGCACAGCTTAATGTCTTCCCGAAGAGAAGCACTTGAGTGAATCAAGGCTAACAGCTTCCTCACAGCCCTCCTTGAGATGAGGAGCAAATCTCTGTCTCCCCACAGAAAATTGCTGATCCTGATGGGAATGGCTCAGCAGCCTTGAAGACTCTTTCTGCCTCATCACTTTAGCCTAGAAACAGACTAACATTGCACAGTACTTGGGTCTACAAAGCACAGCAAGGTAACAACACCAGAAAAAACACTCCACAGGTGTTCCAGGCCAGGCTGGACGGGGCTTGGAGCTACCTGGGACAGTGGAAGGTGTCCCTGCCCATGGCACGGGGTGGCACTGGATGAGCTTTAAGGTTCCTTCCAACCCAAAGCATTCTCTGATTCCAGGATTCTGCAGGGATGTGTGTTTTGGGCAGGGCCAGGGTGGAGGAAGGGAAAGGGGCAGCAAGAAGCAGCAAGACCCCAAGCAAGAGGTGTCCCTGGGGAGGGCAGGTGTAAAGCAGTGAGGCACCATCCCTTTGCTGATGCAAAACCTCAACCCCTTCCTTATCTTGTAACTTACCTCTTTTAATCCTGTGCCATTGACTGCCCCTCAGTAAACTGCCATGCTTAAGGAAAGAGCTGTGTATAATTTACCTCTGATTGTTTCAAACACTTGGCAGGAAACAATAGATAAAAACTGACAGGACTTTCACAGTTAACAATGCAACCTAATGAAGTGAAATACTGCTCAGAGAAATATTGTGACAGGTATCCATGGATTCAAATAAAGGAAAAGACGTGGTGGGGTAGATTGGGCTCTGCAGTCCCTCAGCCCTGACTGTGAAGTCACCAGATCTTCCTTCCCTCTGTCTGCTCTTGTGTCAGGCTGCTTTGGTTACGCAGCGCCGAATGCAAGTTTGTGAAAGCACAGAAGTTAAAAAATTTCCCAGAGAGGAGCTAAAATGAGTTGAGCTCCATTCTGCCACATTTTGACATTCCTACAGCTGTTTCCAGCAGGAGTTCACCACTGGAATGACACGGACCACGGGAGGGAAACAACGGGGGAAAACCCTGAACCTGGGCAGACAGAGAAGCAGGACTGAGCTGCCAGCAGGAGCCTTTGTGTGCAGGTGTTCACAGGGACAGCACCTCAGGAGCTGGGCTCGGGGGCTCCTGCCCAGCTCACTCCTGAAGGCAGTGGCAGGATATCGAACCTCGGGAGGAAGAGTTACTGCCACTGCAGACAGCCACAGGCACTTGCTATTTGCCTTTATCTTACAAATTGCAGCTCAGAGCCTGAATTATTCAGAGCAGACTCCACTGACAGCTCCTTGGAGCACGGGGGACACACACACAGATGGCGGCTGCAGTTTTCCCTGCGCAGGCGTATCCCGATTCCCAGGGGGTTTGGCCGGACAATTAGCGCAATTTGTTAAGCAGGCAGGAAGCAGCGAGGTGGAGCACACCGTGCTGGGCACGCAGAGAGGGTGGAACCAGCCCCTCTCCTCGTGGTGTCCTCCGAACAGAAGATGCTGAGATGAGCTGCAGCCAACCTGCCCTGGCCCGGGACAGACCCCGGGATGTATTGGGCCGGTTATTTGTGGTGTCACCCACTGGCTTGGCTAAAATGACATTAGAGACCCCAAGGAAACTAATGATCAAAAGCACTGTCAGGGAGCTTTTCCCTGTTGTGATCTTCCTGTGGGCAAGGTAAGATTGTCTCGGTGTGCTGTGAGGAGCTTCTGTGCACAGAGCAGGATCAACAACCTGATGATAAATCTATCTTTATCTGTATCTATACCTACACACTGCTGACTGTGACACAGCCCCGGGTCACCCCTCACAGCAGTGTTTCTGGCTGCTTGGTCACCCTCCATGCTGCCAGCCTCCCTTTGCCTTGGCCACAATGGAGAGAGACATAAGGTTGCAGCCTTCCCAAAAAATCACAGGCAAACAGAGCATCTGGACTTTGAGGCAAGTTAAACACTAGGAACTAATTTGGTTTCCATGGTGAAGGACTGCAAAGTTTCACTTACGTTAGGAAGAACGGGGGGTTTCCATTTTCTGGCCTCAGGTAAAAGTGTAAAGAAAATTACATCTGGCTGGGAGTGGAGACAACTGACTGAGCAAAAACTACAAAAGAAAATGAAGGGGGGAAGTGGTGCAGCTCCAGCAGCACTGCCTGAGCAACACCAGTGTGATGCACCCTGGCCAGATTTTTGTTATTACCTGTCCAACTCTTTTACACAACTCCATAAAGAACACCCTGACCTATGGTGGGAATGTGCTCCAGCAGATCCGAGGAAACAAACAGGCAAATCCCTGGAAAGGCAGGAGAATGGGAATCACGGTGTGTGGAGCCAGCACAAGGCCCACGCAGGGCTCAGAGCCCACTCTGACCCCTCTGTCCCAGCCCCTAGGGCCCAACAGGCAGATTCTCTGCATCTGTGGCCACACTCTCCCTCTGCACAGAGGGAGTTTATCCGCTCTGGACAAACCTGGAGAGGGAACATTTTAAAAAGCATCTGGTCTGCTCCCAGCAGTCCCTTCCAGCACCAGGACGCAGCATTCCTCAATACTTTAAGCTGAAGCCGTTTAAGGGAATGTGAGATGTGCCAGGCTCCGTATTTCTAATGGCAGCTGACACTGCCAGCACTGGAAATCAGATGGGAGGAAGTCCTCAGACAAGGAGACTGATTAAAAAACATAACTGACACTGGCAAATAGTTTAAAGGATTTAAAACACCCAAAATTAAATCCATCCTCAACTCAAAAATAAAACATACAGAAAATCTTTACTTTTATACAAGTCAAAGTTAATTTAAAGGCAAAGAAATACTCTAAAGGTCACATGGACCTTTCATGTATCCATGCACCTCATACTCAAGGCCCTGTTTTCAAATGGCACTTGAAATTAATTTACAATTTACTGATGTTTCTGAACTCTAATATTAAACTAGAACTTCACAGGAGAAGGCAAATAGGGGCAACTGGATCAGATCAAATACCATTTTCTGGGTGGCAAAAGGGAAGAATCCTCCTGCCTGGAGCACTGAAAAGATACCAGGAACTCTTTGGGGCAGCTGCCCCTCTGCCCTGCCCCGAGTCCTGCACCCCAGGCAGCAAAGGCTCTGGAGATGTGTCTCCCCTGCCAGGTCCAGCCCCCACAGGAGCAATGTCCCACAGGCAGGTGAGGCTTGGGACTGGCACAGGCCGGCCCCATGGGACACCCTCACTGCCTCCCGATTCCCTGCATGGCACAGACATTCCCACCAGGAATGGCACCAGTTTTGTCTTTCAGCCTGTTCCCTCTGGGTTAGCCCGACCTTATGTTCCATTCACAGAAGAAAATCATTCTCTGTGTGAGAAAACACACAGCAGGCTTGAGTGTGACACTGCTGTTACCACACCCCAGCAAAGATGAAAGAAACAATAATAATAGTAACCAAAAGTTTAAAAACATCTCTATGCATATTTCACTATGACAGAGATTTGCATGTTCATCTCCAAAACTGGGTGAAAAGAGTCTTAAAATATTGGTTTTGCTATTTTAACAGTAAATACAGGAAGCTTTTTCTGTCTCTACCTACTCAATGACACCATTTCAAGACTTTTTTCTACATTTTCATTACACAAAAAAGGGAAAAATAGAAGGAAGGAAAGAAATAAAGTCCTGCCTTTTAACTAGTGAAAACTCAAAGCAGTCAAAGTTATATAATAATTCTATGAAAGTGGGGGATGTTATTAGCATGGAGTGAATCAGAGGAGGTTCTGGAAGAGCTGCACAGGGCAAGTGACCCTGTGCTGTGGCTGGAGCCAAGAACAGTATTCCAGGAGGGAATCTCTCTGAACCAAGGTGTTTGAAGGCTGCAAACAACCTGGATGTTGTTTGGTGAGTCACAGCTTGTGGCAGCCCATAAAGACCTTTGTGTCTGCTGTGACTGTGATTAATCTCTCAGATACAGCCCCAAAATCCAAGTTTCAAAGGCCCCTGGCTGCAGCTGAGCCGTGACAGCACTGCTGGGTCCCTGGGGAATTAATTCTTCAAACCTGCCCCTCCTGCAGCCGTGCCGAAGCTGCCACTGGCTCCGAGGGACAGGAACGGGCTGCAGAGGGCACGGACGGAGCCGGAGCTGCCCGGCTGGACCGTGCCAGCAGCTGCCTTGTGCCATGCAGGGGGACTGTCCCTCACCCGGGAATACCAGCGGCTGTTCCCTGGGAAGGAGCTCAGCAGCTGGGAGGGATCAGGGGCACTGGGGTTCCTGCACTGATCCTCTCCCCACTACCTCAGCCCAAGCCCAGAGCTTTGCTGCAGCCACCACAACACAATCCACCACTGCCGGGTCCTCCGGATGGCATTAATAAATAATAAATGAAACCACTTGGAAAGAGGGAGAAAAAACCTATCTCCAGTGTTTTGGAGCACATTGAGAGGCCAATGGCAGTGGCAGGCACGAAAGGAAAAGTCTAAGGGGCCGAGCTCTGGGGAGCAGCAGCTTTGCAGTGTCAGAGACAGGTTTGCCTGGCACTCGCTCCTGCTTCACTAATGGGCCTTGTTTCATTGGGACTGAGGGTGGAAGAAATCTGCTTCCCATCAGTTTTCCTGCGTTTGGGCTGTGGGAAGTATTATTTCTTAGAGGATGAGGCAGTTTATTGGCCAGGGACATTTCTAGCGCATTTATTTTGTTGTTGTTGTGAATTTGGATTAGAGGCATCTCCTTCCTCCTGACAGTTGCTGGCAGCATGCTGTAAAAATATGATTAATTAAAGTGTGACTATGAATCCACTCAGAGGCTTAGAGTTTTCCTCCTCTTAAGACTAAATAGAGAAAGGGCCACTTAACAAAGTTCAGACCTTGAAGCAGATTTCAAAGTTCACTCAGTTTAGCTCAGCAGTTTAGCTCAGCACAACGAGGAGGTTCAACCTTCAATACTTAAAAGCTACGAGCCCTTGGAGAGAAGAGACTTCTGCTTCTGGTCCAATCCCAAACACAGAAATAAATAAATAAGAGATAAATACCCAAGCCACGCTGAGAAAGGACTCCAGCAGCACAGCAGAAACACACTGCTCACCTGAGGGACTCCTCCTCAGCCTACGTGACATTTTTACCTTTGTAGACAGCTCGGCCATGGAACACACGCAGTCCTGAGGTTTTAGATTAAAACAACACATTCTGGCTCTTGCTCTGCAAGGAGCCACTGGAAATCCTGGAAGATCTTCAAAACTGAGCAGCATAGTACTTGAAAAAGAGACACAGCTTGACTAAATTGAAAAATCTGAATTTCCTAACATGGACTTAAAAGGTGCTACTGAATCTTTAATGACTGCAAGATAGAGCTGGCTCAATCTGAGCAGGGCTCAAGGTCTTCTTTTGAAGAAGTCAAACTTAAAAAAAAATAAAATAAGAAAAATGTCTGCTACATTCCAAGGTCACAAAGGGTTCCGTGAAACTCTGTATCTCTCCCAACTCCAACTTCCTAAATGACAGTCACTCGTGAATCCAGAGCACCCACTTCAACCGAGCATAATTAGCTGGGGAAGGAAAACACACCAGCCTAAAAGAGTCTTTCTCTAACAGGAGGTTGTGAGGGGCAATGTGCTGCAGATCCACATAGAAAACGGGGCTATTTATTTATTTCAAGAGCACAGAATTCCTATTCATTAAATGTTACTTTTAAGCTGTTTGGTATTCACAGTTTTCTGACTGACTGATAGCTCGGAGGGACGGATCGAGAGTGGGAAGCATGGTTTTGTTGCTTACTGGTATCCATGGGGTCACTTTTCCCACTTTTCCAAGCTCTCACTCTAATTTCCCACCACCAGTATTATCTTCAACCCCCACAGTCAGTTCCTCGGCATCACTAATTCTGTTTTAGACAAGAACCCAGGCTACAGTGAAGCACCTAAACAGATGAGCTGTTAGGCAAAGCGGTAAATTTAGATGGTGCAAGACTAAGAATTTAAATTTGAAATGAAACATTTAAAGTTTGGGTGAGGGCAAAAAAATATATAAACTCTTTGAAAGGGTAGCCATTGTTAGAGATTATAAATCTGCATGCTAATTTATGTGATTACTATTGACATTTTCTTTCTAATTCAGCTTTTAGCCCTTTTCTTGCATGCAGATTAATTCTAGTTAAGAGCATTGTGATGTGCAGAAGGCTTAATGCAACAGAAACCCCCTAATATGCAATTTAAGGATCTCAGGTTCATTAATAGTCCTAGGAGCAGCTTGTTTAACAGTTTATTTCATAGGGCTGAGTCCATCTGAGACACTGGGTGCAGCAGAATTGTCTTCCCACAAACACCCTTTGGAATGTCCATGCCAGGCTCCTGTGGGGATGGAGCTCCTTTCGAGGGCATTCTTCACCCTCAGTCCATTTACTGGACAGGTAAAAACTGCAGAATCCTGGAAAGGTCTGTTTCCCAGAGATCCCAGCATGATCTGTCCTCTCTGCAGGCATTTTGATAAGAAAATGAAATGAATACCCAAACACTCTGCCTCTCATTAACCATCGATTCACCTACTGGCAGTTTCAGTAATAAATTAGATCAATGTAATTATTGTGTGTGCACACAGATGTCAAATCACAATCACTATGATCAGATCAGCTGGGTGTTTCCTAGAAAAACAGTATTTATCCATATTTGGTAGAAGAGAGAATGTGCATCTGCCAATCCAGAACCCAAAAGAGACAAGTTTCTCAATGAGATTTTGACACTGTTTCATGGACTAAATCCTGAAAATAACTGATTTTACTCTGGGAAACTAATGCATTATTTTTCTAGTTCTGTGCTCTATCCAACCACTTCCTCTTCAATAGATCCAACTCTGAGAAAGGCCAAAAATTCCCCAAACTTTGTAGCTTTCAATGCACTGGAACAAGTTAGTATTTCGTGGGTACAACACCCATCTCTGGTAGTGAAAGGCAGCAGCTGAGCTGACAGAGACCTCAAAGGAAAACACCAGGACCCCCAGAGAACAAACCCTGTCCCCAGGACATCCCCACAAGAGGCATCCAGACATCCTCCCCCTCTTCCCCCAGCCCTCCCACTCCCCCATAAACCTCCCTGCTCTCAGACCCAGACCGGGATCCTCTGGTGCCACTGGGAAGCAGAAGAGACCTGTTGGGTGCTTGACTCCTCCAGCACATCCTCCAGGCAGGGTCAGGGATGGAGAGCTCTCCCTGCTTCTCCAGGCAGCCCGCTCCGACTGACACATGGGTGCAGGCAGGTGAATTCCCGATGCCTGGATGCCTGCATCTCCCCACCTTTTCTCCTGTTTACCTGCCAATTATCCACCCTAAATTCTTCCACCTCCCCCCTGTTGACACCTCTGACATACATGGTTATGAAATTCATCCTCTGTTATCTGTCAGCGACCCAGATAACAGCACTGCCTGTGCTCCACGCTCCCTTCAGCATCTCAAGAACTCATCCTTATCCAGCCGGAGCCGTTTCCCAAACTCCAAATCCGATGCTATCAGGGGCTATGTTTGGATCACACATCGGGGCCTCGTCAGACACCGTCCCGAGGAGCATCCACCAGGGCCCGAGCCTACTTTGCTGCCTCCAATTTAGCTTGTTAACCATTCCCAAAAATGAGTATATTTTAATTACTGTTTTCTGAGAATTGGGATTATTTTTCTTCTAAATATATTCGTCTGATTATCTCCAGGATGAAATTCATTTGGTTAATTACCATCTTTTTAATTTGTTTAAGACTGTGTTTCTGTTTCCTGTGCTGTAACACCTCCCTGCCAGCTCTGCCTGCATTTATTCAGTGTCTGACAGATTCTCATCTCAGGGAACAAACAGAAGGTTTCCATAAAAAACATGCAGTGCCCTGAGCCTTGCAGGCAGCCTGTGATCCCACCTGAAATCCAGGGGAAGGGAGAAGCAGCACTCAAACGTGGGCCCCTCTCAGCCTCCAATTCCACTTCCAATCCATGCACTCAATCCAAGCCCGCCTGGCAGACACCCCTTTATGTAACATCTCATTCATCTGCCAAACCCCAGCAGTTTTGTACCTGGACTATTCTATTGTCATCTTATTACTACCCCAAAACAGCGATAGACAAATTCCAATTTCATTACCAAGATCTCGATTCCAGTCACTGATGTATTTACTGGAAACCCAAATGTAATTTTATTTCCAGTTTTCTAGACTGTCCCAGTAATAAAAAATAAAATCTTCCATGGGTAATGCAAATGAGACCAATGGAGACATTAGGAGAAATTTCAGATATTCTTAAGCCAATAGAAACACCACCCAAAGGGAAAGTTCACGGCACCTAATTAAATTACATACATGGACTTGAACTGCAGGAACACCAGGAGAGCATCCAAAAGCTTCGGAAAAGATGTTTACATGGAGAACAGTGACTGTCCCAGCTGGGTGGACATGGACCTTCCTTTCCCCATGCCCTCAGCCAGGCTGATTCCCTTCTCAGTTCACAGGGATTTTGCACAGCAGCTCGGGAGGCTCTCCCAGGGCTGCCTTGAGTCCATGGCTGTGCCCCAGCACAGCCCCTGGGCCACCCCAGCCTCAGCTGCACCCACGTTTCCTTTCCATGCCAACATATTTCCATCTTACTCAGAAAGCTGTTTGTCCCTTAATAGGGCACATTTTCCAACCAGCTTTGTTGTTCTGCAAATTATGGGCTATAAAGAATTAATGGTGGAATATAAATCAATTTAGTTCACTGAGAGAGTGTGTGTTTTATGTGGTAGAGGTTTTCAAAGAAAAGTAATTAGTTGATTTGGCATTTTAATCTTTAGAAAAATAAAGAAGCTATTTTTCTCCTAAGAGGATGTGTTTGAACACATAAACATATGCTGCTTTTTCTGAAACTATATTAAGAAATATTATTTATTGGTTAGATGTGGCTGATAGCTATTTCTATTGTCTCAGGAAGATTCTTTGTGATAAAGATTTCACTACAGGGGCTGCATTTCACTTTCCAAAATGCCTGGCTAGAGGCTTTAGAAAAAAAGCCAGAGAGGTCCAGTTCGCTTCTCTCCCAGGTATGTCCCTTTCCCAAGGATGTCCCTTTCCCAGGGATGTCCCTTTCTTCCCCAGGTGGCCCCTTCTAGCGACTGTTTTGTGGAGATTCCATGACCACAGGGCTGACCTGTCCCAGCAGCTCATCCCTCCATGGCTGCACAGGGACTGTCCCTCTGGCCGCTTCCATAAGCAGCAAACAGGCACCAGGGAAGAAAAATCCTTCTGTGGTGCCTATGTGTGTGTGTGAGGAGCAGCCAATCCTGCTCTGCCCTGGAGAGTCCGAGGGGCTCAGGCAGAGCCCGGGATGATGGGGAGCAGCAGCCACCTCCCGGGGACTATTGCATAAGATGCCTCTGCTTTGCAGTTCGCTCTCTCCCTGGCTGCAGCCCGAGTGTCTGAAGCCAAAGGGCTGTTTTGTGCTTTGTGAGGGAATAAGCCTGTCCCACTGGTGAGTCCCATCTGCCCTCTCAATGTCTGTGCCACATAAAAAAAGGATTCCACCTTCCTCCCTTTGCTGAATTTCCCACATTAACACCCTGGGTGCGTTCAGCAGAGCCAAAGCAAAGCCAGCCAGCCACGCATCTGAGTTTGCTTTCCCCCTGCTTCCCCATAACAACTCATTTAACAGCAGCACAGCAATTAGAAAATCGATATTCCACTCAGACATGACTGTTTTGGCTGCAGCATTGCTTAAGGAACATCTCTCGTAGCCTCATCTTTGCCTGGACAAAGGATAAGGCAGGAAGGACGCTCCGGTGGTGGGAGATCTGATTGATTTAAGATGATTTCCCTTAAAGCCCACACGGTACTTGCAGACTGTTTCAGGTACAGGCAGTGTGGAGATGACATTCTCCTAATAAGCAGCTCTGTGCCAGGAGTGTGCGTATAAATACAGCTGCAGAGAAATGCAAGCTTGCTTTCTTGTTTAATATCACACCACCCACCTGAATAAAACAGAGCCTGACACATGTCATAAGGGATTACTGGAAGAATGCAAGGCCCTTAGGCACCAGAGCCCCATTTGTATTCCAGTCGTATTAACCAAAAATAAAATAAATAAGTAACAATCACATCTTTGCCATGAAAGGATTTTCCAGCCATTCAAGCACTTACTACGATGCTGCTACACACTCCCGTGCTGGAAGTGCAAGGGCAGCAAAGGGGAGGGAAACAGAGACAAAGCAAAGAGCAGAAATCACAACAGAGAAATTAGTGAGATTTGCTGCTTTGGAGCTCATGCTGTGAGGCTCAGCCTGGCCCAGCTCAGCCCAGCTCAGCCTGCCCAGCCCCACGTCTTCCCCGAATTCTATAATTAGTATCAGTGATTATTCCAGCAGGATTCAGAACCCTGCCCATCTGCAGAGTCCAGGGTGGGAGCAGCCTGCTTTGTTTTCATGTTATTTAAAATAAGAACCGTAATTGCCAATTGTTGTGGTGGAAAACCACTCCCTTACGGAGACAGGCACGATGGAAGGCAATGTGTGGGCTCCACCTTTCCGAGCCACTAGGGAGAGTGGGAAAGCAAAAATTCCCCAAACTCTGAGCAAACCCACCCACCTTCCCCAGAAAAGTGAAGATCAGATATATGGTTACTAAATTAAGTAGCAGAAACTCCTTTTGCAGGGAACACGAGCGCTGAAAGCCGTCCAACACAGGCTTCCCGAGTCCATCCCACACAGCAATCCCCGGTTTGTTTGCCTGTGTGTGCTGTTGTGTAAGCCATAATTATGCAATCTCACAGTTTAGCACTGAGGACATTCCCAGCTTGTTCCAGCTCAGCAGCAGCAGCTCATGGCCACAACAGAAAAAGCGAGACTTTTTCCACAAATTTATTGACATGGAATAATGTGACCTCTTGTAGCATGGAAAAGGGCAGTGCAAAGATGAGTTCTGGGAAAAGGGGCCACTGCTGGCCAAAATTACCAGCAGCAGACTTCTAGTTAATGCAAAATGAAGCCAACCATGGCAAGGACATGTGGAACCTTTAAACTGGTCCATGACGAGGTTTCTATAAATTGGATGCCCTGACACAGCAAAGTGGGAGCTCTGTGACCTCAGGAGCAGCACGACAAACAGCTACACAGAGAGACACTGCACTGAGAGAAAACATTGCCCAGTGCACTTTTTGATGGAAATGGCAGATAAAATCCCTGGACAAAACAGCCCATCCCCAGTCATCATCACAAACTGCTGCATTTGATGACTTTTTTCCAATTAGGTCATTGGTCACCCAAATAATTTTTCAACAAAAAAACGAAGACTTCTCAGTAGATTGTTCAGGTGAGACAAAATGAGTCTGATTTTGAAGATTCACAAATAGTTGCAAATAACGGTCATATACCAGGAATAGCTGTAATCACTGTTTCAAACTATTTCATCTGCAGAGGTATCCAACAGGTTTTGAAGCTCTCTTTATGTTAACTCAATTTTAGAGCTGAACACAGTTAGGAGGAGTCACTTTCTCCATTGTATTGTACTGACACCCAAGTGTTGTTCTTTATGTACCAAACACCAGGAGCACAAATCAAATTTAATCCTGTGCTCTTTATGCACTGACATTTATAGAAAGAAAAACGTGTCAGAAGAAGAAAAGTGTCCACAAAACTACTCAGGGCTGAGTGATGCTTTCTCAGCTTATCGGTGACAGGGGCTGTGGTTTCAACACAGCACACGGCAGGAAATCAAAGTGCCAAGATGCAGGTGATACAGCAGAGCCTGTTCTGGGAGCACTGACACTGCTCCAGCCTGGGACTTACTGCAGGACCGAGAATGCCATGGGCTGATTCAGAACAAAGTAGAATAATGGGCTGGGAGAAATCAGGGGCTGTGAATTATCACAGAATCCCAGACTGGTCTGGGCTGAGAGGGATCTGAAAGATCATCCAGTCCCACCCCCTGCTATGGACAGGGACACCTTCCACTATCCCAGGCTGCTCCAAGCCCTGTCCAACCTAGCACTGGACACTTCCAGGGATCCAGGGGAAGCCCCAGCTGCTCTGAGCATCCTGTGCCAGAGCCTCCCCAGCCTCACAGGGAAGGATTCCCTCCCAATATCCCATCTAACCCTGTGGTCTGTCAGTCTGAAGCCATTTCCCCTTGTTCTATCACTACACACCCTTGTAAAAATCCCTCTCTTAAATGTTTAAGGGAACTTGATACTTCCAAAACCTTCAGACTCACGATTGGACTGGTGGAATTATTTAGGTCAAGTTATGCTTTGCATGTTAATTTGAAAAAATAATCAAATCTAATGTGTGTTTCAGAACGCCAATGCCAGGACAGCCAGCCCAGGAAATTATTGATGAGCTTTCACACAGGACTGAAGCAATTAAGAGTCACTTTTGGTTGCCTGAAAGCAGCTTGGTGACCTGAGTCCAGCTCTGAGGCAGAGAGAGGAGATCCCTGAGCTGTCCTTCAGGGCCACATTCATACACAAGATGTTTTTTTCCCATTTCCAAAAGCTGTTATTGGAAAATGTCACTATTCATTGCCGAGGTTCCTGGGATGCAGCAACTCTCATTACACCTAAACCTTCTCAGCACAAAGTAGCCACTGAACCTGGATGTATTTGCTGCAGCTGCTGTTCCAGAGGCTGCACTCCCGTTCCGTGGGGGGATTCCCATCATTATTGGCTCCGTTATTTTCTACCTTGTTCCTCTGTGTAATGCTGACTCCAGATCCCTTCATTTTAACAAAAGGATGTGTTCCTCTGACACGAGCAGGGATGAAGAGTCTCAGGGATGGAAAGGGATGCTGGAGGAAAGGCAGCAGGTCATGGTTTTCCCTAGGCTGAGGGCATGGGAGCCCTGGAGCCTCTGTCCCAAAGGAAGCCCTGGAGCCTCTGTCCCCCTGGGAGCCCTGGAGCCCCTGTCCCTGCTGCTCCCAGATGCCCAGAACAGACTTGCCAGTGCTTTCAAGGCAAACAGGTGTAGCAAAAATGTTTCTTCCAACAACATTATACTGTACTTGAGCAAACACATTGAGTAGGGAATGCCTCAAAGTGATAAAAACCATGGAAAACAATTCAAGGAGTGTCTTTAGCTGGAAAAAACAAGGAGACTTGACAGGACAAGTTATCAGCAAATAATGCATGGAAAATCAGGAATGAATTGCCTGCTTCTATTTACTGCCTTTTCTAAAATGGCCAATGAATAGATAATAAACATGAAAGATAATGGACTTTAATAGCTTAAAAACTGTCAGTGCTATAAATGATGTATCAGACAGTGTCTGTCTCTGGAACTCATTGATACGAGATGTAATTGAGACCAAAAACTTCACACCACTCAAACAGAATTACTGTTATTTTTTAAGACAATGAAACTTCTTCTACTGTTCAGAAGAGAGAACAAAGCTCTCGAGTCAGGGAATAACAGGGAGCTGGCCCTGGCTCCTTGGCCACCCCTTGGATGTGCTGGAGTCCCTCTGTTCCTCCTTCCCCTGCTGTCACCATGTGTAACTGAGGGTGTGTGGAGGCTCTGCTGTTGTGTGAGAGGGTGGGACTGCGATTAATGAAGTGAGGGAGAGCTTCAACAAGAGTGACTTTATCTAATGAGGGTGAGACACCCCGTCTGGGCTGGTACAGAGAGAGAGCTTCAGATATAAAGGCATCAAGGCAAACTTCTCTCAAGTGTGTGTCAGAGCAGGTACAAGAAGGCCGTGATAATGAACAAAAGACAAATAATTCTTTGCCCTTTTCTTGCAGGCTTCACTCAAGAACTGGAATTGCTCTATGAATACATATCAGAGAGCTGCCAACAGACTTGGGAGGCAGCAGTGTTATACAAAGATCATAAGCCATGCTTAAGAGATGAGAGTTAAAAAAGAATCCAGTGCTGCAGTCAGCTGATGAATTTTCCTATCTTATATCATCTGTTAGAACATGTTTAAACAGAATCAAAATTATTGCCCGCTCTGTAGGGCTCAAATGCCCGTGTAAATGAAGCTGGGAGTCACTAGTTAGAGGAAGAAGGATTGAGGAGATTAATGTGAGCTACACTCACTTCCCTAGATGGCTCAGAGAGCTTATAACAGAATTGGGATGCTGGAAAGCAATTAAAAGAACTAACTTAAATAAATCTCCAGTGCTGAAGGTTTGCCAGCATATACCTCTAAATTCTCCTCTGATGCAAGCAGGCCCCTTCCTCCAGGGATGTTCTAACAACCTCTCAGACATCAGGATAATTATTGCAAAGTGTGACCCAGACTGTGGTTACTGGTATAATCAAAAAAACCCTCGAGGTTTCAAAATTAGACACAGTCTCACTGGTGGAGCAGAGTTTCCAACTCTTGGTAACAGTGTTGTAATGACTGAACTTCCAATTACACTGTCTGTGAGGGGGACAGCCCGATAAGGGCTCACAGAATCACAGAATATCCTGAGCTGGAAGGGACCCACAAGGATCATCCAGTCCAGCTCCTGGCCCTGCACAGACACCCCAACAACCCCATCCTGTCACTGAGAGCGTTGTCCAAACGCTCCTGGAGCTCTGGCAGCCTTGGGGCAGTGACCGTTCCCAGGGGAGCCTGGTGAGTGCCCAGCAACCTCTGGGACAAGAACCTTTTCCTGAAATCCAGCCTAAATCTTCCCTGGCAGAGCTTCATGCCATTCCCTCAGGATGGAGAGAGACAACATCTAAATGCTGTTCTCGTGAGAGTAGGACATGGCTGGTGAAGTCCCTACTCCAGCAGACCAAGCACTGCTGTTCCTTCACACCATTTTCTAAGCAGAACATGTTCCTCTGATATTTCAACTTCTCAAACTGAGTGTTTGATCCCTTTGGGAAGCTTAAGGACTGCAGTGGATTTGCTGGTTTCGGGTGCACAGGGAACTTCCACTGCTGGGATGTAAATCCTTGCTTGGTTCTAACCCGCAATCTCCAGTTTAAGCAAACAGGGAGCAAGGGAAGAAATGAAATACTAATTGCAATCCAAATTGCTCCATCTTCCATCCACCCCCTGCCAGCCGTGCTCCCTGCTCCCTAATCCATAAGGTCTGAGTGATGATCAGTGAATAATTAATTCGGGGGAGCTGGAGAGGGTTCCTGCAGAGAGCCTCTGCAGATGCAATATCCCGTTCAGGAAAGGCACCGGGAGCATCCGGCGGAGCCTCAGGGTGCCCAGCACCCTCCAAGGCACCCCCCGCACGTGGCCCTGTGTCACTCACTAATTACACCGTGTTGGGCAAGCCCTCTGCTCACCCACACGGACCCTGCACAAACAACACGCACTGCCACCTTCCCTGGGAGCACTGGGGAAAGGCAGGAGATGCCACGATCCAGGGAAATCACGGACACTGCCACGTCATGATTAAAACTCTTCACATCCTGATGGCACTTGGCCTTGCCTGGTGCCCGGGAGGATTATGCCCAGGCAGAGGATAAACACCAGACTCCAAGATGAGCAACAGCAGCCCTGAGCCTTTCATTCCAATCCTCAGAAGGCAGGCATTGGTAAAAACTCTGCTCTCACCAAAAGAATTTAACATATAAATCCTCTCTCTCTCTCTCTCCATGTATTCCCATCATCTAAAGTGCTACTATACAGCAACAAACACATCCCTAATGGAACAAATCTCCCCACACAGCCAGGACAGCAAAATATTAATAATTCAAGGTACATAGAGCCGAGTTATGTAAATCATCTGGGATCTGCCGCAGGCCCGCTCTGCACAGGGATTCCTACGGAGAGAGGCGGCACTGGGGGTTGGGATGGGGATGTGGGTAATCCCCCCTGGAGTGGGGGAGGCAGGGTACAGGGCCAGCTTAATCCCAGAGGCATCTGCAAACGTGAGCAAAGGGCACAGCCTGATAGAACAGCTCTGGCTCTCTAATTCCTACTACATCTCCATCATTTGGAAGGAGGGAATGCCGCCCTCCTGCACATTATCAATCACAAGGCACGCCACAGCCCTTTCTCATGTAATTACTTATATAACACACATGGATTAAAGCTAAATTCATATTTCTGGCTTTAATTCAAATCAGTTCAGTATTTTTAAACAAATTACATTTTAATTCCAGCTAAAATGCATTGGTTTAATTCAATTAAAATCAGTTCTTGCTTTTTTTTCGTCACACCTGGCCTGAATTGTGTGGAAGAGAACCTAAGTGAGACATTCTTTAGTTGTACTGAAAATCTGAATTGTAAACACTGCCAACCAGATAAGCAAGATCAGAATATCACTGTTATAAGAGATCCATAGGTGAACAAACTACTTGAATTCTCGCGAATAACCATCTCAGAGGCTCTATATCCTAAGGTTTTATTAAAGAATATGGTAAAGAGGAAGCATATTGTTTCCCCAATCTGGTTTTTCCTTCCCTCCCAGCCGATGGATGAACTGGACAGAGTATTTGGTATTCATGAGTCCTGAACATCATTACAGCCAGTGCTCTGTACAAGTCAGAGCCAGTAGTGAGCTCCAGCTGCTGCCTCCAGCTACAATCAGTGGATTTCAGTGTCTGAGCACTGCAACAAGAACTGAGATAACAAGGAACACACGTCAAACATCGGCATCTCCCAGCTCTGAACAAAGGCTTGGAAGCCTTCCCCATCTCACTTCCATGTTCACTTGCAACTCTTTGTCCCTCACACAGATTTTCCAATCGAGGTTTTGCAAGGTTTCAATAAAGAACAGAGCGGACGTTGGTTTGAAAAGTTTTTTAAAAACCAACCTTCCTTCCTTCCTTCCTTCCTTCCTTCCTTCCTTCCTTCCTTCCTTCCTTCCGAGAAAACCATTTATTGCTAAAACTAATTGCCACTAGAAATGACAGAGTGAAGGACAGCAAAGTGTGACCCAACATGCAGTGGATCTCTCCTTGGACACAGGAAATTCCATGGAAGATGGAAATTGGAGGCAGATGCCAATTGGACATCCCTCCGCCAGGCCCACACAGCACGAGGGGCAGAAACTGAGAGTACAGTTACATCCCATTAATGCAGCTGCACATGCCAAACAGGGAAAGTCCCTGCTCTGCCATCTTCCTGCTTCTCTGCAGCTACTGGACTTGGTTCAGTGCCCCAACCAAACAGAAAATCACCCCTTAAATAATCATTTCCCACTGAATCCACTTGCTGATCTTCCCAAGATCATGTGATGGGAAGGGGAACACGTGGGCAGGAGGCAATGGGCTGGGGAAAACAGGACTGCTCCTCTCAGTGTATGAGTGATGGTTTCATCAGGAGCAGTTTTCCCTGTGTGCCAGAATCACAGAATCCCAGACTGGTTTGGGTTGGAAGGGACTTTAAAGTTCACTTCATTCCACCCCCCTTCCACAGACCAGGTTGCTCAGGGCTGTGGGAGGTGTCCCTGCCCACGGCAGGGGGATGTTTAAGCCTAGGATAGAAGTATCTCAGTATCTATTGTAAACAGATGATAATTAAAAAGGGAAGAGTCTAGAAGGAACAGAAAGCATCCTCTGGTAGAAAAGCTGCAGTGCATTTTCTTTCTCTTTTTTTCCTTTGAGGTTATTGACATGAAGAGTAATGCTAATGTAATTGCACTGAAATTCATGCACATGAAAACCTCACCAGGGCAAAGTCAGAATAAATGGTCTGTTTGGCAACAAAATGTTGATGCAAGGAGTAGCAGTATCTGTCTTTGACCTGAAGAGTATCAAGACACCACGGGCCACAACGCAGCGGAACTGTCACCCTGGCTCAGTCTGTGCTCGAGGGACGCGAGCGGAGCTCTGTCCCCCCGAGGTGCGCACTGCCGCACCACCACGTCCCAGCTGCCAGGCAGTGGCCACACGAGTCAGTAATGTGTATTCAGACTGGGAGAGCAGCAAAATGAAAGCAAGCATCCTTGTATCCATTAATCAACCTGATCCTCGGCCGCAGAGACAATGCCTCGCGATTGTCGGCATTTCCCAAACATCCCTCACGCGCTAACCATCTGCAGCTGGAATACAATGCTTTGATTACAAACGTCAAAAAGATAGAGCAGAAAATTAACTTCTCCTTATTTAGGAGGTTTGGAGAAATGTGCCTTCACGCTACACTAATTCAGTGCCCTCAGTATGAAAACTCCCCATTACGATGTCTCGTCAAATTAGAGCCGACGATCCAACGATGTCATCTCTCTCCTCACACAACGCTCTATTTTGTAATTAAGCAGGACAGGGAAACAATGGCCTTGCGTATAGAGAAAAGGTCAGGGATGCAAAACATATTTTTGCAAGCTAATTGTAAGATGCATGAAGCCAATTATCCCAGCAGAGCTGCATATGCCGAAGCAGGAAGGATTTTCTAATTTTGCTCCGTGACTCCGAGTCGAGTCAATGCGCCGGCTGCACCCCGCAGGGCACGGGGCTGTCAGGAACCAGCGAGTGCAGAACTGGGAAAAAGGCTGGGAAAATTCTGCCATGATTCTATGATTCTACAAAAAATCATTCCAGCCTCTCAGCCCTTCCCTTGACATTTAATATGACTTGAAGAATTACCAGGAGTTCATATAGTCTTTACTGACAGGTATTAGGCATGACCTCCTGTTCAATTAGGAAGTTGGTTTGAATGTGTAGGATAAAGGAAAGTGTTTCTGTATTCCTTTGAGAATGGGGAAGACATTTACCTCAGGCAGCCTCTGATACAAGTTCACAGGTATCTGCAAAAGCCAAATTAACAGGAGGAACAGTTGAGACCTTGCTGCTGCCTTGGGAGAAGCTGAAAGGCCCCACGTTGCTTTCAATCCATCTCTGCCCCTCTTGGAATTATTAAATTACGATTTTTGTTTCTTTCAGTGCCTCCCAAAAAACTCCTTTCAAAATGCCCTCTTTCCATTAACAACATTCTCCTTTTTAAAATGTCTAAACTTCCTAATACCACAAGAAGATGAGGAACATCACAGTTTAGGGAGAGAAATGGTAATTTCTTCCTGCATCTCTCCTTCAAAGCAGCTCTCTCTGATTTTACTCCAGCTTCTTAACACAGCCATTAATTAGAGATCGGTAATTAACTTTCTGGTTCAAGAAATATTTTGCAAAGGAACCCCATTAAAAGTCTGATTTGCATATTCCAGGACAAAGCAGCCTTGGTATAAATGCAGGTACTACATGAGGCCAGTCTGAATTCTGAGACTGTCTTTGAATCTTGATTTTCTGCTGAAATCTGTTCCCTGATGTGGGGGAATGGGGACAGGCATCACTCCCAGCACAAGTGACATGGGTCCTGCTGGATGCTCCTGGCTGTGTAAGATGTTTTATTCTGCATTTCAGTCCCTGCTGATGGGGCTGGATGGCTCCCTACACAAACTGCACAGTGCTTCCTCACAATATCTTCCTTAGAGCCCGGCTGTCTGTAGTGTGGTGTCAGTGCCGCCCTTCAGGGGGACCCCACTGGTGTAGGTTTTCCTACTCAGACAGCTTCCCTGGGTAATGCCATTTAAGCAGGAGCCAGAAGAGGAAGCAACTCTCCAGCACTTGTTCACACAGATCTGAAAGCCCTCCGTGCGTTCTGGGGTCTGCCAGTGTCCTACTTCTGCAGGATGAGTCATTCCTCTTTCCGATTCCAGAGGAAATAGAGCAACTTCTTCATCCCTCGCCATGCAGCACTCACCAGATTCTCATCAAACTTAACCAATTTCATCATGCCTAAAAATATTTGGCATATCAGGTTTGTTGGGAATAAACAAATGGTAATTAGATCTGCAAGAACTCCCAAACTAAGTTTGCTGCAGGAGCACAGACATTCATCAGTTCCTGATGCACCACAGTAAGTTCTGTGCACACGGAAAGCCCCCACAACAGACAGCATGGGCACCACAGTAGGAATTAAATGTGCTGCAGTACATGACTTGTACAATTCCTCTTCCCTCTGGGGGTTAGAAGCAAAAATTTTGGATGGGCTAAAGACAAAAAGCAGTTTAAAGAGGAAGTCTCAGTAGTGCAAGTTGCTGCTGTTATTAATGCAGGGCTGTACCCCTTCCAAGGCTGAGGCTCATTTAACAATCAGCCATATGCTCAGGCTTTTGTAGTGCCAATAAAGCTTAAATAGAATGTTATCTCCTGGAATTATATTAAAAAAAACAAACAACAACCTTGCAAAATAATCATAAATGTTGGTAATCCAGAGTCCCTTAGCATTAAATGGATTCTAGGTGCACTGAGGGAAAGTGTCCCCAGCAATGATCAGTTCAGGGATTCCATTACCATTTCCCACCCAATCATGACAATCTGAAGGCATTTGTCCCACACAGTGATGCTGTGGCCCTGCCCTCTCAGTGCTGGTGTAAAATCACCTTTGCCACCACAAGAAAACAATCAGCAATGCATCCCCACCAATAATTAACAACTGCAGCAGAACAACCTTCTCTCCCTTCTCTGGCTCTACTCCCTGTGCTTCATGTCCAACCCAGAAATTTCTCCATCACAAATTTTGTAGGAGAAATGTGGGTCCAATTAAGAAAAATCCATCTGCCAAACGCTTGATCTGTGGCTGATTCCAGGGGTCACTACAAAGCCAAGCATTCAGCGCTCCATGATAAAAACTTAGTGAGCTGCTGTAATAAATCAGGAGGCAGGAGACATTGTTAGCAAAAACCCACTTTTTGGAACCCTTTTTAGCTCTAACAAGCAATATGACCAGCCAGCAAATTGAAAGGAACACTCATTCCACAATCCTCCTTTAGATCTCATATTTACATACTCTGATTGTACCAGATTAATGCACCTCTCATACAGAAGGTGAGTTACACTTGCTCTGATTTCACTTCTTTCACTCACTAGCAATAATTGTATCACTGTTACTGTAACAGGAAAAAAACCAGTATGCACAAGACTGGCAAAATTTGGCCAAATCCATCCACGTGAACCCCACAGTAATTTAGTGAAATATACTTGTTTATATTCTCTGCCCCACACACAAGCCACATCCATGTCTTTATCTGTCTGAACATGCATGTGCACAGTTCATGTACTTCATATATTCATCTGCAGGATAAACAGGACATGCAAGGAAAGGAAAAATAAAGGAAATAAGAGGCAAGAACAGTCCCAATTTAGATACAAAGAAGCCAAGTAACAGAAGCATTTACGATCTACTGTAGCTCAGTATTTCAGCCTGGAGTGTTTTGACTGCAGTTACTGCACTATTCATTTCTGCTACGGCATTCCCGCAGAATTGGCCCACGCTCCAGAACAGAACACTGTTATAACGGGGACTTCCACGAGCAGAGGAGTGGTTCCTGAACAATCAGCTTCGATACAAGATGGAGTCAAGAATCAAATATTTAAGAGGCGAATATTCCAACACCAAATGCTTCTGTGAAACAGTTCTTGGATTACAAGCAAGACAAGCACAGCAGAAAACGCATGAGAATGATCTGAAAGACCTGAGCTCTTTCATATACACTGTGCACACACAATGGGATGGGAATGTTCAGGAAGATAAAATTATCTTCTGTAACCAAAGCCTCGCTGCATGACTGAGAGGCCCAGCTGCTGCTTTTCTTTCACCTCTCTGAGAGCAACAGTCCCTAAGGCCAAGCTCTCCTGCGGAGGACTCCTGCTCACCTGACAGATCTGACACCGCGATGGCAGCGAGGGACTAAGAGCCTGCTGTCAAAAGCCGCTGAGCCTCAGTGTCCTGCAGCTCAGGCGTGTCTGTGTATCACAGAGGAAGTGCATTTTTGAGTGATGCCTGCCTAACAGAAGGTCTAATCTCAGGTATCATGAAGGTATCATTCATTCTCAGTTTCTCATACTCATATAAGCAAATCCTTGGTTATTCAAGGCTGTCAAGTACCACCTCTCCTCTAAGCCACCCTTTAAGCTCTACATTGCAAATGCACTACAGCATTCCCTGAGTCTCTTTAAGGAGAAGTTGCAGTACATCTGGCTCTCTGGAAGCCCAGCCAGCTCCGGGGCTCTTGTGATGGGAGAGCAGGGAAATGACAAGGCTTAATTTGGGAAAATGCCTCTGGCTGCAGGGCTGGCCAGAACAGTTAATTCCCATGTCCTATCCTGCCAAGTCACAGAACGAAACAAAACTCGTCCAGGTAGAACGGAAACATTGCCTAATCTGCCTGTTCTTCGAGCAGAGCAGCAGCACCGTAGGCACATTCCCGGCCACCCGGCTCCGCTCGCTTCCCTCTGGAACACAGTGCCCTACTTCGAGCGTTTGGGAAAACTGCAGCACAGGAATCAAATCAACTCTGTCTGCCCAGATAGTAATCCCTGAAATCTTTCTCGGCACGAACCAGCACAATCACTTCACTTGCAGAATCCAGAAGGAAAAAGCTTAGGAGGCTGCAGTAGGTCAGGTAAGGAAAAATCCAGATTGACAATTGTTATTTGTGGGCTTCCAAAGCTCAGGGCCCCTCCAACGAATAAGTACAGCTAAAACAAAGTAAGTTATCACTGCTTTTCAAAGTGAAGCATTTACTCAATGGGTTCTCAAGTACCATCCTGGGGTATGAAACTGCCTCTGCTCCGAGCTGGTTACATCAGGGTATGTCCAGCCTGGTGGAATTTTCAGACATAGACTTTTACTGCCACTTCAATATTTCAGTCACTCCCCAAAATGATTTGTGTAAGGTTGAAAGATCTTCCTTTTGGAAGCAAACCACTGGTTTGTTTCTGTGGTTGGTAAAGGAATCTGCCTTCCCCAACCATGACCTTGATCTGAATGTGAATTTCCACATGAATTTACCTCGAACGGTGCCTGCCTGATGCTCACACTGACATAAATCTACACGTACATAAATACACACAAATCCACTGAAGAGCTGCTCTACTTTCTAACCAGCCGAAGAATAAACCCAAGATCTCATTTCTCTTTTATTTTACTCTCAATTTGCTCCAATACTGGCCATCCCATGTGAAATGCTTTATCAGATCCATCTGCACATTCCCTGCAACACATCCCTCCTGGACTGAGCTCCTGTCATGGCTCACACAGAAGCAGCAGCTCCGGCCACACGCCGAGGCTCCATCTCCGTATAATGACGGCAGACAACGGCGGGATGGAGACGGATGTGTGTGAGGGGGAGAGAGGGGTTTAGGGAGATTACGCTTGTTATTGTTCCACGGTATTGTTCCTACCGTGTGTAACCCAGTTGTGATCGGTACAGTCCAGTGTGGGAGCATCCCTCCCCTCCCTCCCTCACCTGCATCAGTCGGCTCTGGCTGCTGCATCTCTGTGCTATTTATATGCTGGTGCATCAACTTAGGATTTATTGGGGAAGTGAAAGCAGAGCAGTCAGGCTTCTCTGCACCTGGAATTTAACCTGAAAAGGGAGGGCTTGCACCGCATCCTCAGCAACAAATTAAAACTACCCCTCTTGCAATTACCCGAGTCTACTTCTATCAGAGATGCAGCCCTTGCTCTGAATAAGACAAGCAAGGTCTTAACAAGAGCTGGAAAAATCAGTATCTTCCTTCTCTCTCCCACACCCTCCGCGAAACGTCCCCTTACCTTTCATGGTCCACACTCCTGAAGCCAGGTAAAATGTGCCGGAAGCTGCTGTTCCTATCGAGCTTCGGTTGGCTCTTTGTCCTTTTGATGGAGCCTTTAAGCCGCCGGCTGAGGAACCCCTGTGGGGTGAGACAAGAATACTAAATTACAAGGCAGAGGGGAGCGGGGAGCGGGAGCGGTGCCGCCCGTGCAGCCGGGCACAGCGTCCTCGGCAGCTCCCGCATGAGCGGCGCTGGCAGCGCCTGGCGTCAGCCAACATCTGCTCCCGGCGCTCCCACGCCGGGGCTGCGGCGCGCGAGACTCCCCGAAGCCTCCGTTGCCCTGGCAACCATCAGCTCCCATAAAAATCCCGTCTGAAAGACAAGACTGGCACATCGCAGCTCCTGACGGGAGCAGGGGCTGGGTCCGGCCGCCCCAGCCCAGACGCCACCCACGCCGAGCCGCCGGCACACGGGAGAGCTCCGTCACCTGCTCGAAACCCCCCGGATTCGCGGCCATGGCCGGCACCGCCGGGCTCAGGTGTTTCGCCTGCGTGGATGGAGCTCCATAAAGCTCGTCCGAACACCGCCCGGGGGCTCGGGGCTACGGGCACCACCTTAGAGAAGAAAGAGACCCCGGCTCGTTCCTTCTTCTCCGCCGAGCCTCCTCCCTCACGGAACATAAGTCACGGCTCCTGGAGAGCTCCACAGCAAAGCCAGCACTAAACGTTTTAATAGCAAAGCTTCTAATGTGTTATTTGCTTATTGTTAGGAGTTAATGTTCTACATAATCTGAACATTACATTTAATCTCTCCGCTAAATAAGGCAATAAAAGTACAATACTACTGTGCTGGCCGGCATCTACAGTGCATGAGAATGGTCCGAGAGGGTCAAGCGCTTTGGCCAGAGAAAGTGGGGGGGCATTTTAAAGAGAAACCAGGATTTTGGGGTGAAGCCTGAAGGTGTGCTCCTTTTATGGACCATCACACTAAAGAAACAGATCAGCTCCACATAAATAACTCAGCAATCCCCGCAGAACCTGAGGTTCTGCACATGCCGCTTCCCTTCCCCAGCCCCAGGAAAGGGGGAAGATATCCACGGATCAAGCACAGATTCTGACATGCGTAAGGAAGGAATGTGAGAGTACCAGAGCAGCATCCCAGCCATGCCCACAGTGCACCCTCTGCTCCAGGCAGGAGCCTCAGGAGTTTCTCCACTCAACATACAGGAATGGATCCTTAGCAGCTCCCTTTTATAAATGAATACCTTGAATATGTCTTGCAGGGAGATAATCACAGTCTAACTTCTATGTAGCCTGTCATTTGTTCATGCCATTTAAACACTCCTTCCCCACCTCGGATATTCATGGCTCACATTATGTCTTTCTCAAGCTGCAAAATCTCCCCGGGCACTCTGTGTGGCTCTTGTTATGGTAGTGACTTTCCTGTTCGTAAGTGCACCAAGAATTTCAAACATCTAGATAACCAAAGGTGTTTCACATTTATTAAGTGCCACTTTACTTACAAACGAGCTATGTAACATGCATTCATATGAACTGAATATTTCTCCGGGAGCTATTTGCATGACTGAAATAGCAGGAGGTATAAAACACAGGCCATCACATTGTACACTTTGTCATCCTGCACAAAGCAACGTGTGAGATAACAAAGGCCTTTTCAAAAGGGTTCTGTCCCTGAGAAATACCTTTAGAAAATTTTATAGTATAGAGAAACATGGCTGTGAAAAGCAAATTCGAGGATTTGCATTATCTAGAGCATTGTTAAGATATCTCCCTCGGTACTCAGACCTTACCCAGCTTCCTACTCATCCTATCAACGTGGTATCAGCCCCATACTCATCATATCAGCTCAGTATCAGCCTCATACTCATCATATCAACTCTCCATGCTCTTGTTTCCTCTGACTGGACCAGGCTCTGGTTGCCTGCTATGGACACTGGCCAATATTTGCTGTGAGGGGAAAATCCAAAATACACGACTGGCCAAGCACCCGATATTGCCCTAACTCCTCTGGTGAGAAGGTTTTGGCCCAGGAGCGAGAGACTGGAGTTCCTTAATCCCTGCCAGCCCACCCACAAATATGTCCTCATTTTATCAAGCCACTTCTTCAACCCAGGAATAGCTTTGAACTCTGGACAGGGAATTAATAAGGAAAAAACCAAATGCCTTCTGCAGCCAATGGTGACATTTTTCTTCCTCCATTGTGTATTCCACATCTCCACAACTGTTCCATGATCTGTGCAGGATTTGGAAATTAGAATTTAGGGTTGCAGCAAGACATTACTTTCCTTCTGTTTCCCATTGTTTTTACATTTGTTGCCACCAGAAGGAGATCACACTGAGCCATTTTCCGTTTTCATTGCCAGCTTCCTTGGGAGAATGAGATGTCAGAGATTTTAATGCTGATAAATTATGCTGCTATAGTGATACTTTGCACCTCCATAGTGCACACCAGAGATCAGAAAGTCTAATGTGTGAATTAATACCTTCTGTAATTTTTAGATGGGGTAAGAAAAAAAGACAGAAATTTGTCTGTGAAAATACAAGAGAGAGATTCTGACCTGGGGTGTGACCGCCGAGCTTTCCTAGTGAGATCACAGGGACATGATCCATTTCTTCTTCATTTATGACTTTAAACAACATTTGATTCTGATCTCCAGACAAACAAGGCTAATCCCACCCTCTGAGCATTGCCTGCTCCTCTAGCTGAGCTGCATTCTTGTCAGTTCCAGCAATTAAAGCACTGCCCTTTGCATGCATGTTCTTGATACACTTTTAAGTTTATATAGAGAACTGTCTAGGGCAGAATTGTGTCTTCCTGTGTGTGGGCAGCATTCACCACCAGTAAAAATATCTTAGCAAAGATTAAACTAGTAACTGAAAAAGGTTTCATTCAGAAGCTAATAGTCTCTGAAATGACAAAGAATAGAAATCTGCAGAGCCCAAGAATCCCTTCAGAGAGAGTAAATCATGAAATATCCTTTACAATGGAAGCAGAGGTACCAGCTAGACAAATTCATCCCTGCACAGCCTAAGGTTTGAGCAAGAGGAGATCTTTTAGGGTCTTTAGAGACAATCATTGTGGTCCAGAGTATGGCCCCATGCAATCCATGAAAGCCCACAGAGCAATGTGGCACAGAATTCATCAAGTCTGGCGAGAAAAAGGGATGAACCATGGAATCACAGAGTGGTTTGGGTTGGGAGGACCTTAAACAGCATCCAGTGCCACCCCCCGCCATGGGCAGGGACACTTTCCACTATCCCAGGCTGCTCCAAGCCCCAGCCAGCCTGGCCTGGGACACTCCCAGGGATCCAGGGGCAGCCACAGCTTCTCTGGGAACATACAGAGCTCCCGCTGAGCACTGATTTCACTTTTCAAGTGCAAGGGCGTTGCTTTTCTTGCTTTGTTTCTGCTGCTTTGCCTCTGACATCTCCAAGCCCGGAGTACAATCGCTCTAATCACAAGAGCTGACTGAAGTCATAATAAGACACAAAGAACGAAGGCAGAAAAAACCAAAACAAATCCTTTTGGGGAATGGCTTAATCACAACCACAGCAACTTCAGCTAAAACAGGATGGCACAATACAAAACAGCACAATTAAATCTGCTGTGATTTGGGCTCTTTTCTTACATTTTGACAAACCCAAAAGCCAATGCCATCATCTCACTGCAGACAGAAGAAGGTGGGATTCTCATCTAAATTTTTCTTCCTTATCAAATTTGGCATTTTCAATTACTCTAGAACCTGGAAATGATCTTATATTATAATGTTTGAATATTTTTGGTATTATAATACTTTTAAAGCATATGTGCAAACCCATCAGCACCATATGCCTTTGAGATGCAGGAACTGTAGAATTCCACACACCCTGGGGCAACAAGAAAAAAAACAGAAAGAAGAGAGAAAAAGGGAGGGGGACAAAACTGAGCAGAGTGTTAATGACAGCAAAATCTGGAGCTCCTGTTTTATTAAACATAAAGTAATGATGCAAGTCTTGTGTCTGGAGCTGACTCCCACACCAATAATGTTCACTCATAGCGAACCCACACGATAAAGTTATAAAGGTAAAAATTCAGCACCATGGAAACACAATAGAGATGAAATTTTTAAAATGATATATCAATAAATCAGGCTGGATGCATCACGAGCAGCTTTCTTCGGAGGAGTCCTGGCAGCTCTCTGTATTCTCTAAGCCAGGAAAACAGGGAGAGGGCTGGGCAGACCTGGGGCTCTGGGAGGGCACTGGTCAGACAGGAGCAGACACAACCCCGGCTTCTGCTCTCGGCCCAAACCCACACAGAACAACCCCTACAAAGGCAGATCACAGGAACTACTGAACAGATGGGGTTATTTTTATAGTTCTTCCACATCCTTTTGTTTAAGTTCAAGCAAATCTCAACTCCAGGAGACATGAAAGGACATCAGAAATTTTTTCACTACTCATAATAAGGATACTGCTATAAATAAGTATTTGCTGTGAGTACAAATGTGTAATGCAGCCTTTCATCCCGGGTCTCCATGTGTTCTGCTCTGTCAGGGATAAGGTATAAAACTGTGAGTAAATCTTTTCTACCTTATTCATCCTTCATCCTTATTCTGGGCTTTACAATTTTTATTTTTTTATATTAAACTTAATTTAATTCTGGAATTAGTTTGGAGTTTTTTCTGCTCCTGCACAGCACATGGAAACACCCCCTTATTGAGGCTCCACTGAATGGATAATTAATATTTGTATTTGTGAAACAAGTAGAGCTGTGCCAACACTAAGCATCCTTTTATAGCCATGAATGTTCCAAACAAGTGAGTTTACCCATTTCTACAATTACCAATGCTAGTCTTAGCTTTCAAAATAAAGGAGAAACCTTTTTTGGGGAGCATCTGATGCTGCTTGTTAATGCTTGCTTTACCAGGTAAAGACATCTAAGTGCACATTTTTACCGTTCTCTGTACAACATGACTGCATTGAGCTACCCCAAGAATGCAGAGACCAAAACAACACTGAGGGTGAGTTTAGGCACCATTTGTGTCCCTTGGAAGCCCAAGAACAGAAATAAACCCCTGAGAGGTCCCTGGCACTGAAGCAGGACAGGAAGGGAATTTCTGTACAGCACTGACCTTTATGGATCAAATATTTTTCATTTGTTCAGTGTTAGAGGCACAGGGCTGGAAGTGTCTGTAGCCCCTCAAACACTTCATACATCATTTATTTCTGTCAGCTCTTTTGATTTGAACTTTGGAGTTATAAGTTGCTTTGCTATCCTGCAGCTCTGCTCCTGTCAGGTGTGATGAAGGGCTCTGTTCAGGTGACCAAGCACACAGCCCCTATGGAATTCCCTTCCCCAAAAAGTGCATTTCCAGGATACACGAGGCCTGCACAGGGGCTCTTTTGAACTTGGGCACGTGGGAGGCAAGAGAGTGGCAACCTTGAGACTGAACACCCCCCAAACTTATGAGAAACTGGCAGAAACCTTAGGAAATCACAGTTGTGGAAGTTTATCAACCAACACCCCCAAATTCTGTTTACATGGCAAGCCCCAGCTTGCTCTGATTGTGAAGATTTGCCCAATGCAATCCCACGGAAAGAGAAAAGGAGAGCAACAGTCTCTCAAACTCTGCAGAGCAGCAGAGATGTGAACTTCAAAGGAAAACCAAGAGTTTATTCTCTCTGGACCTAGAAATGCATCCACAGATTAATGTGTATTCTCCTTCTGAACCTGTGACTTTGTTCAAGTGGGTGCAGAGTCCCTCAGTGTCTCTTTCTCCATGTAATTTGATGAATCTCAGGACTGTTCCCAGTTACCCTGTGAGCCCCTAGAGGCAGAAGCAGAGCAGAGAATCATGGAATTGTTAAGGGTGGAAAAAATCTTTAATATCATCAAGTCCAGCTGTCAATCCAGCACCACCACCTTGTTCACCACTAAACCATGTCCCCAGGTGCCACTCCACTTCCAGGGATGGTGACTCTACCACTGCCCTGGGCAGCCTGTTCCAACACTGGACAACCCTTTCCTTGAAGGAATTTTTCCTAATGTCTCATCTAAACCTCTCCTGATGTCTCACTAAGAGCAAGGAACCACCACTTGCTCTGACTGATGCTACCCTAAAACATTCTTCTAAAGGGATAAGAAAAGCCCCTCTGAGACAGAAGTGTCTTGGAATTAGGCTAAATCCCAAAAGAATGACAAAATAGCTGCAAACCCATTGCGTGGCCAGTGATAACTGGCAATAAAAACTCCAATCCTGCTGCCCCACATGCTGTGGTCAGACTCGTGCTCTGGCACCAGGAGTTAAAGGATAAACATGGAGATACAGCACTTGGGATCATGAGAGGGGATGTCTGGGAGCCAGGCCATGAAGCAGCCCCGGAATGCGAGAACCAGCTCGTGTTGTAAGTGCTGCTTAGCAACACTGCCCTGCCATGGCCAGAGATTAATCAGATCTGCAGTGTCATTGCAAACACTCAGCTCAGCCCATCTGAAAAATCAGATGAAGATGCACTGATGTCCCCCAGGTCACCCAGGGGACAGCGTGGGTCTGGCCAGGTCAGGAAAGCTGGAATTATGTCAAATGAGAGGCATTGAGGGTTAATTATGAATATGGCAAATCTCACACATGTGAGTATCAGCAAATCACAGAGAAGCAGCAGTAACAGAACACGTTAACACACAACATCTCATCCCTTTCTCACCTCTGGCCAGTAAAGGATTGCGGCTTGAGCTCGAGTTTTGTAAAGATTTTACCTATCCTGTTGAAACTGCCATGGACGCAGGGTCTTCTCCCACTTCCCTGGAGAAAGAACTCCATGGACTGACAGCTTTCAGCTCAGGACATTCTCCCTGATATTTTCAGCCAAGTGCTTCTTGGCAGAATTTCACTCTGTTCCTTTTCTATTATTTTCTACCAGAGAAAGATTCCCTTCCCAGCCCTTGGTAAAGTAACAGAAACCTTGGGAAGTCTAGGTCTGGATTCTCCACTTAGCACTGATGACTTCCATGGAACATGGACAGGGAACAGGTGGGACATTAATAAAGGATGAAGGAATTCAAGCGTCAGGAAGAATCCAGAAGACAACCACACTTCAACAGTCGTTGTTATTCAGGGATCACCTGGTTCTTCAATTTGGATTATTTTGTTCTCCTATTGAAACAAACCCACACCACTCCAGATTATTTGTTCCCAGCTCCGTAATTATCATGCTGTCAACATTTCATATCCCAACAAGACAGATAAATCTTCCTTGGGAAGGTAGGAGAAGGGTAATTGAGCAATCAGGGATGAATGATGCGGAAACAGAGACACAGGCAGAATGCAAGAAACCTTGAAGAGCAAACCCAGTGATTCACCCAAAGAGAGCAGGACTGGGGACAGCCTGACCCAGGGAAGCCAAGCAAGGGGGGGACCTGCAGGAGGATTTCAGTGGGATGGAGCAGTTTCTTTATTTAACAGGCACAACAGTCACCCAACCCAGAGGACAAACTGCTGTATCCAAAATTCAAAAAAATCCTGATCCAGGTCGCTTGGGCTTTTGCCAAGGGCTAAGGAGCCCAGGAGCTTTCAAGAGCTGCACTTTGGAACTGTTTCTGCAGGGCAGCACTTTAGCTCCAGTGGGTCACTGACCACAGGGCTCAGTACAATTACACCAGGTACAAAACCTGTCTAGGAATAGTTGGCATCAACCACTGTGTCCTTCTACTACAGGAAAAAAGGCATTTTTTCATATAAAGCAGATTAATTTAATTCTTTCATAATCTCAGAAATGAGAATATGCCTTTTAAAAGCCAGTCCCCAGGCAGATCCATGCTTCAACAAGCTTACTGTCCAAGGAGGGAGAATCGAGGGCACGCTCCTGGAGGTGGGAGAGCAGGTAGGAAATGCTGTCAGAATGGATGCTTTAGGCAGGTCACAGAGGGAGGAGTGTGAAGGCAGAGCTGTCCAAGTGATTTGCTGCACTCACTATCCACAGATAAGCTGCAAAGCCAGGATTACTTCTCAAGTGCTCATTCCTATGCCAGCCCTCCAACCATCCAAATGCATTGCTCCTGGTAAAAGAGGTATCAGAGCTCTCTAAGATGAGCAATAAACACACAGGGGAGAGGAGAAAACCATCTCCATAAATCTCTTTACATTACTGTTCCCTTTGAAAGTCCACCTTTGGATATGACGCAGAGTAAACTGGTTCATGAGTGTGTTTTATCCCTGCCTTCCCTACTTTGATTTATGGTCTGGGAGCAGCACACGGATGTCCTGCTGTGTCAGGCATCTCCCTGCTCACTTCCACCTGAAACCTCTGGAGCAGAGCAAATACGGGAAGAGAGAATCCCATTTTCCACAATATTGATGGCCAAATCTAAGTCTACAGGAAGGTATCAACACCAAGCTGCCTCATATTCACTGACAAACCTTATGTGCTTTTAGTAACACATTTTCTACAAAACCAGCTGCCAAGCCAATAAATTTTAAAAAGCAGTTGGTAGATGATGTGTTTAGAGTAAAAAAATATTATTATCTTTTGAATGTAGGGAATCATTGTGTAATTTTGCAGTAAAAGTTACTCATTCAAATATGAAACTCATGTTCCAGGCAGATGCTCTTGGCTTCAAAGACTTTGCCCACATTTCTGCAGCTTAAATTGGAACATTTGTATTCAGCAATAATTACAGCTGCAATCAAACAAAAATGTTCACTTTTGTAAAGGTGTGGGGAATACCAACTGGAATTCAGACAATACATCAGTCCTGCATTTCCCCTATCTACCTCCCTAGACAACTCATTTCCCAGACATTGTGCAAATACTGAAGATGAAGTTCATTTATCCTCATCTCAGAATTTACGAAAATGACTATTTCAGTTTGATTCACCTCCTACTTACAGCCTTGGAAAAAGGGAGAAAAATTACAATGGAAGGATAAATATAACACACATATGACACTTCCAGGAGTACAAGCCTGGCTTTCATGATTTCTCCATCCTTCAGGACACACAGATCAGAGAGCTTTTTCATTAAGAAAGCTCAGAGAGAAATGAAAAACCAAGGCAAGACTACTCCCTGCTATTTTTCTCCACCTTTACTCCTTTCCTTTTCCTCCTCAGCTCGTACTTAGTGTCTGATTTTGGGCTGAGGTGCTGAGGAAGGTGATGTGAGGCGCACAACTGACAATTCTGTTAAAACAGAAAGATATAAACCAAAAAGAGTATCCTTCAGGAACTGGAGGCAAAAATTAAGTTCACTGCTGGTTTATCCCTCAAACTAATAAGACAGACATTGCAAGTGACAGATCCTATTTTTGGGTCTTAGCAGTGATTATTTCTTGCCTAATTATTAGCAGTGGATTTACTATCTTTAAAGCAGAATTTTGTCACCCAGCAGGAAATTTCAATTCTGTCAGGCAGATTTAAGTGTCATTCACTTATTCCTTAACTATTTTTGACTTGGTTGCTAATTATCAAGGAATGCTTCATGCCCAGAGGGCCTGAGGGCAGGCCCAGCGTGTGTCCCTCAGCCACAGTCAGCTGGGACACTCCCTTGTTTCTCAGGAAGGGATATGAAGGTCTCCTCCTCCACTCCCTAAGAACAGCAAAAAAATTTCTTCCTCTTATGTTTAAATGGCCTCTCTCCAGAAGCAACCTGTACCCACCACCCCTCACCTTTTCCATGGGACTCCTTGTAAAATGTAAAGTAAAAGTAGCCTTGAGTTTACTCAAGTAAAGCAACCTTAATTATTTACTCCAGTCAGGCCAGGCTGTCCCATCATGGGAATGCCATGGAGATGACCTTGCAAGAGACGGGAATGAAGGGAGGGGACAAGGGCAGGGACAGGGACAGGTTACGCTGCTCAGGGTGAATCCCATCCTGCAGAGCCGTGCAGGGAACTACATGGAACCATTCAGGAAATAAAGACGTGATTAGTTCTGGAGCTAATTTCCTTGGTGCTTTGAAAAATGTTGCAGGGAAGATATGATCCACTGTAATTATGGAGGAAGATAAAGACAAGAAAGTTACTGGCAGAGAGCCAGGCCTGGGAACACCTGAACACCTGAGGAAAAGCAGCAGAGCTTCCCCAGCGCTCTCTCAAATTATCCTTGATGCCTCAGCCGTGAATATCACTGGGAAAAAGAGTGTGGGGAGGACAAACACAGCCTATTGCTTATCAGAGTGCAGTGCTGAGGAAAAGTGACAGCACGGAGGAGAAAGGGAATCTTGTTTCCATGGCAACCAAAGTTTGAAAAAAGTATATAGAAATCAATGTCATCTTCCCATGCGTGCTCCACCCAGAGCCACGGAATCAAAGTTCTTTCCTGCAATATCCTGAGTCCATGCAACCACCAGGAGTCCATGCAATCGGACCTGCTGTTCCAAGCAGCTGCACTTGGTTTGGAACAACAGTGTCACCACCTGGAGAAACAGCCTCACATGAGGCAGCACCAGGCTGGGATTTGGAGGGGAAGAAGAAACCTCCAAAACAATTTCCAAATGATCCAGCTCAACAGGAAGGGCCATAAGCTCCTCCATGTCTGTTAAAGCTCAGCCACTTCCACCGGGTGAATAACATGGACAAGATCACTTCCAGCTGGGATGGGGCATTTCTCACATGATTTCCTGTCACAGCACCCTCATTACTATCGAAGTACACAGGTGCCACGTGAACCATCCACAATGAAAGACCAAGAAATTATGACTCAAAATACGTTCTGGCAATTAAGGAGAAGTGTTTAATCTAAACTAGAGAAAAAATCTGCTCCGAAACAAAACATGGTAGAAATGTATTGAAAACTATTCAGGGTGAACTGTGGCAATGACACACATTTCTATTAATTCCAGTGCAATTAATTCAGTATTTAAGTAAATAGCTAATATCCCTGAGCTAAAGCAGTACAAATCCCTAATGGAAGAAGTCCAGAGATGAAGGTCCTGATGCAATGGGCACTCATGTTCCACTGAAGGTCTCCGGGAGATTCAGATAATACCTTCCACCCTTTGACTTGTTTTCTGAAAGCACCATGTCAGTGCTATTGAAAGAGGGAGAATGGAATGTGTTTATTATCCTACCTTTCATATCTGCAGGACAATTCTTTATCTGTGACCCAGAAACAAATTAAAGGGACACTGTCATGTTGTATATTCTAATGGCCCTCTTTTCTCTGTGCTACCAGCAATCGCAGAGTTTTCAGTGCCCAGAGGTTTAAACAAATTGAAGCTTTTGTTTGTTTACTTCCTGCCTTTCATTCACTCCACAGAAATGAAACCAGTCAGGTCCATTTGCCTCTCTACAGCCTATCAATTAGTCCAGGCTGTTTGCACTTGGGCTTCCTGGGAAGAGACTGAAACATTATCAGATTTTTTCTTGTAGTAGTTTTGAAATGAACATTTCTGTTCCAATCATCCTTTGGAGATGGAAGTCTCTAAAGAACGGATATGGATCCAAGTACGTTGCTGAAAAATCCAGTGAGAATCTGAGACTGTTTCTCTGTGGGGGGAATTCAAACAAAAATACATCAGAGCACCTGAGTGTATATTGAATTGTTAAATTACCACAAAAAATGCTAAATTAACATATTTTAGAGAGTAAAGGCCAGTCATCTGGCCAGTTTAAACCACTTTCACCATTTTAAATGATGCCTTGAGTTGGTTTTGCTCCTTATGAGATGACCAGCAGCACTACTACGCAGCACCAACTGTTTCATACAGATTTTGAAGGATGGGGAAAGTGGTATAATCTTCCCAGGCCTTGGTTTCCCATTTATTTTCAGGCATTATGGTAAATTGCAACCCCACAGTGCCTGCAAGCCTGAATTCATTCAGATTGGCAGAACACTTTAACAGCTCCAGATGAAAGGTGCTACAGAAGTGCCAAGTACTATCACTGTAATTATCATTCAATATACACTGATCAAAAGAATGAAACGTGAATTAGCATTTCCTATTAGCCCTACTTACTGCCTAAATGTTAAATATTCCTCCCATGGGCTCTCTCCATGAAAACACACAGGAGCTGTTGGTATTTCTCATCTGGCTACAACACTGCTTCCCCGGGAGTGGAGGAATGGAGGGATCTGAGGAGAAGAATCATGAAATCAGGAGAACAACACAGGTTTATCCCACAAAAACTTGCTCAGGCTTTCTGGGGAGAGGGAGTTTGGAGCTGCTTTCTCACTCTCACTCCTTCCCTTCTCATTCCTGGCACAAGGAATCTATCCCAGTCCCAAGGATTTTCTGCTGTTCACTTCCCTGGGACCCTGAGCCCTGCTGTGAGTCATGGGTTTCACACAACCCAGAGGGATCGGTCCAGTGTCCGCAGAGGATGAGGAAGTGTAAACATCTGGAGTAGCTGAATGAGATCAATGGAACTGTGCCAATTTAGACCCTCTGCAGAGCCAGGCAACTTCCTGAAACATTTGTTTTCCCCTTTCCCACCTGAGAACCACACAGTATTCGATTTTATCTTCCCCAGAAGCACAAGGTTCCCTGCTTATCCACTGCCCAAGCTTCTCTCAGGAAGCAACACTGTGAGTTCCTGCCCTAGTCCAGAACACATTTCAGTGGTATTGGGGCACAGAAATTCAGTGATTTGTGGCATTTCCTTCTCAGTGGAAGCTGCAGATTAAACCAGGGGCTCTGCCTGGGCACTGTGAGGATCCTCACAAAGTATCCTCCAGATGTAGCAGCACCAGGTCATGTCCCATCCCCTCCTCACTGCCACGCACCAGAGCCAGCCCTGCCCCTGCCCTGTGGAACCTCTGCTGTCCAACCACCTCAGTGTGACAGCGATCAAAAGCAGGCCAGGACCCCACAAAAACTACAAGAGGATCACCAATACTTCTATAGAAAAGTGGCCTCAATGGGTGAATTAAGCTGTTGATGAGCCCTTACAGCTGCAGGCTCTGAAAAAGAGACCTCCCTGGAACATACTCAGTTCAAAAAGGGAAAAAATCCATACCCTGCCTTGCTGAGTCCCTTTCAGTGAAGCAGGTCATAGCACCATGTCTTTTATCCTGTCATTCCTGTCTCCTGCTTGATGCACATCACAAATCCACAGTGGTTTGGACTGCAGCTCTGTGCTGAAATCTGGCAGTCCCTCCTATCTCTGACCACGCTGCCTTCCAGTACTCCCCAACTGGAAATTCCAGGTTTACTTAAAAAAAAAATTCAAGATACAAGGTCAGACTCAAAGAATTAAACATATCTTTACAGTCAGGTTCACCTTCCAATCCCTGTGCTAGGGAGCACTGAGTAGAGAAAAAGATTCCCTTTTTCAAAATGAAATTTATCCTTCATACCTTAACTAGAATTTGTCTCATGTCTCATAAAGGACAAGCAAAAATTAAAGATCAAAAATACCCACAGATTTATGTCAATAAGATGACTTAAAAAATAAGGCAGAGGGCTCTAAGTTAAGTAACAAGCAATTAGAAATGTGACAACATGAGGTGCTGGCAGAGAAAGTAAGAAAGCCAAGGCATGTCTGCCCTGGGAACAAGGACTTGGGAGTCCAGGAACCCACTTGCTCATTTTCACATTACAGCATCAATTTGGAGAATATTTAATTCTCTTGAAACTGAGGAGGATTTCAGAGAGGTAATTAGGAATAGCTTAGCTAGTGGTTAACACCTGCACTGGGAATTAGAAATGAAGAAATTCGGCTCAGGACATATTTTTGGGCTTTGGAGCACGATCAAATTTAAGTTAGTTAAGTTTTCCCTCCCTCAGTTTTCCCAGCTGGAAAATGAGGGTGGTAAGAACGGACTACTTTTGTGGAGAGCCTGAAAATCCATCCACAAAAGATGCTTGAGGTACAAAGTCTGGGTGCTGGGGTACCTGACAAACCCCTCTGGTGGCCAGATAAGCCCTCCTGATTTCTGCCAAGCAGTATCAGGGAGACTGGAAATAACTGCAAAGACTCCAAATGACCTCATTTTTCTTCCAATCCCTAAAACGCTCACAACCCCAAAGCTCCCAAGCTTGTCCCGTTGCAGAAGTGGTGACTGAACTGACAGATACATTCCCCAAGTAATTTCCATATTTCTTGCTGCCACTAACACTGGTTACCCAAAGTCAGTTGCAGTTGACAGTTTAATGATAATGGCTTTATGTTTATATATCATCTGTGATAATGTTTCTATTCTCCTTAAATTCAATCCCTGTAAAAGGGGCACTTTAATGTATGCAGCCACAGACCAAAATGACAGTAATTTTCCCTTTGAGCTGCAATGGTTTAGTAAACAATTACATTTCAATTAAAGAGGGGTGATCATGCTGAGGGAAGTGCCATTCCACTCTCCACATAATATAAGAACATAAATTCTCCAAAGTCAAATCATTATAATATAATTTACATGACTGCTTTCAAAAAAAAAAAATTAAAATGGAAAATAGAGTATATTATGCACAGGCAAAAACTTGGGAAAAAAATCCTTCTTTATCTTGTCCACAGCAGCTTGAACTGGGATCCCATTATTTAGGATTATGTTCAGTGAAGAGGAATGGCAGAAGGGCTCTTCACTTTCATCTCTCCAGGAGTTTCCATTTACTGCCATTAGTATTTAATACTTCATTTATCAAGGATTAAAACCAGGATAGATGGAGGAATGCCATAAGAGTAGCTTATGATGGATCACTGCAAATTCAGCTGTGTACTGAGCCCAAACAGGCAGGAAAACTGCAGGAAAACAAGTTCACGTTACAAGGAGAAGAAAACCTGTGTTTTGGTGTGGTTTTGGGGGATTTTCAGAGCCAGTGTGGCTTCAACCAGAAGCACTGAAGTGTTTTTGGTGCTCCTGGAAAGCAAATGATTAATGCTAGAACTGAGGATTATAGGTCTGGAGAAAGAAATCCTAAATTCTGTCTAGTAAAAGACAGAATATAGATGCTTCCCCAAGTTTTTTGGCAATTTGCACTTTGCTTGGCCGGGAATATTTTCCTAGAAAACGAAGTAAATCGGGCTCTAACGGAAGGAGTCAATAGATGGCAGTGCTTGATGGGATGGGAGTGAGTCCTCCCCGGAGAGCCTCAGCAAATCCTCCCCTGCACCACTTCCCTGCAAGGTGGGCACAGTGAAGGATTTCATTAGCACTCAGCAGACTTTCCCAGCTTCTGGTCCCTGAGTTCGATTAAAATACCCCACAAATGTCAGGTTTAACCCATCTCACACCTCGAGCTATTGGGATTCAATGCAGAGAGGCAAAATGCTTCTCTGGATTCTCCTAAAAGCAAGGCTTTAACCATGGCCATGGAGAAGGGACACATTGGTGTCTCCAGCCCCGGAGCATCACCAGCTGCTGCCAGTTGCCCACTGGAAGGGGAGACTAAAATCTGAACACTTGGTTCTGAGAGCAGGCTCAGAACAGGGATCTCAGCTCAGTGACCACTTGGGTTGGAGCCTCGAATTTCTCATTCTGCATCAGCTCATACAGAGCTCTGAGAGCACTGAAGTGAAGGGAGGGATTTACGTGGAAAATAATTATTGTACAGCATGAGATAACCAGGACTAGGGAAGATTTTTCCAAGTTTAAGAAGCTTCATTAAAATTTCCTTTTAGGAGAAGGAGTAAGAACAGTTAGTCACATGTTAAGATATAGAAATCTCACGACTTGATTTTCAAGGTTATATTCTATAATTCAAAAACTACCAGGAGCTCTTGTTTTCAAAAACCACAATGCTCAATTAACTGTGACCTGCCTGGCAAACTGCTGTATGGGAAGGGAGCTCCCAAGGGAAGTTCCCAAATTTCCACTCCAGTTTGCTCTAGTTTTGAAATGAAAGAAAGCAACTGGGAGTGTAACACTGCCAAAACAGCTGAATCCAATGGCTCCTGAGCTTCCCAGGACCTTGGAGACTTAACAGCAGAAGGATGGAGATGTCAGGGAAGAACAATCAGCTGTAAAATATGAAAAGCTTACAATTTCCAAACCTACAACAGCAGGCTCAAAAGTAATAATCCCATTACCACTAAACTAAGGCACTAATTACTATTCCCAATGGCTGGAGTGGACTGACTGCTAATGTTCCTCTGGTTAATGAAGGAATGTAAGGGAGAATATATTTCTAAAGTCAGACATCTGCTGAAGGCTGGGCAGCCGCACCAACTGTACCTAATGAAGCCATTCATATTAATGCAGTGACACTTGGAGGGGGAGCAGCGGAGAAATGAGATGAGGGTGGATTTTAACTCAGAGAAGACAAATGTCATGTATTACCCATGTGATGGCTGCCCTTATTTAATCCACACTGAGTAACAGAGCTGCTCAAAGCAAGGAACTGCAGCCCACATCAGCTGTTCCACCACCAAGGGCTGACCTGCTCAAAGCTGGAATAGCTTCTCTAAAAACCCAAAAAAGCAGGATACATGCCATTGGAAAGGAATAAACAGCTTTTTATTTTCTTTGACTACAAAGACACTAAGAAAAATATTCCCAAATCCTCTGTCTTGTGAAGAATCCAGATTTTCCCATCATGTTTTGCCTTTCTCACCAACAAGCAGTAGTTGTTCAAGGTTCAAGGATACTCTTTCACTGAGATTGACATGTTCTGATGGCTGGAAGAACAATTTATAGAACTAAAATAAACTCCTTGTCCAAACTGCTAATCATGACTCATTCACCAGTGCAAATGTTCTCAGGTGAACTGGGTGTGCTCAGATTTTTTTTTCAGATTGCACCATTGTCTTCCCTTTGAAATTCTGGTTCTGCCTCCCTGGGTTTGGTAAGCAGCAGCTGAGTCTGTACAGAAGGTGTGGCCTGCAGAGAAAACCTGCATGGAGCAAACCTGCTCCAAGGCCATTTGTGTCTTCCCTGAATAAAAATATCTGTGTGCAATGAGAGCCAGCCCAGACACCTGATGTGTGCAGGCAGTGGGGAGGGGAGTCTGTGCTCAGGCTCCTCACACTGCACTGACACTCGGCAGTGACACAGCCAGGGCTCAGCACTCACAGATCCCATTCTTTGGGTCCCTGTTCCCATTCGTAAACGGACACTGCAGTGCCCTTCCCATGGAGCACCAGGACCACTGTTAGTCATGTTAGTGAACAACCAGTGTCATCTCAAAGCAAAGAGATTGAAGCCATGGAAAAAGTGGACGGCTCTTCCAGGCTCCTGCTGGGACAGGATCCCGGGCTCTGGGCAATCTCAGCTTGGCAGGTGTCCCGTGAGTTAATGACAGGTTCCTCTAGAGGAGATTTTCTCTCTGTAGGAGTATGAGCACACACTGTACAGCTGCAGACAGGCAAATACACCCAGGAATACACTGCACCAGGACTCACCAAGGAAACCTCTCCAGGAAAGTCTCCCAAGTGAAACAACTTACCCAAACTGCTCCAGACTCCATCCAAACCCTACTGCTCCACCATGATACATGTGACAGCTGCTTGTTGCTAACAGTATCTAACACCACCCCATTTCCCCACAAACAAGCAACCACCCAGTTTCACATGCAGCACTTCTTCTCTCAGGGCGAGCAAGTTCCTCTCCCCTCTGGCAGCCCCCCAGGCCACTCATTAGGATCCCACAGCACTCCTGAAGAGGGGAGACACTGACCGTGACCCGGAAGGGCGTGGTGGCCGCAGGCTCCATGGTGGGGTTCTTCTCTGAGATGCCGCTGGGCATGCTGCGCCTCTGCCCGCACCGCTCCGGGGGGGACTCTGGGGGGAACAGAAAACAAGGGACAGTTACAAACCCGGGAGCACGGGGACAGCCCAGGAATGCCAGCAGGCCCTGCAAAATGTGGCGTCTCCCTCCGAGATGTCCTCGCAAATGAGCCAGCGTGACGACCACACGGATTCCGCTCGCACTTCCCCGAGCTGCCTGGAACAACATTCCATCAGCAAGACTTTCACCTTCAACAATTAGCATTTTTTATACAACTGTAAGCTTCAGATAATGCCTGACAGGTTGGCATTATCATTATTTCCAGTCTGCAGATGAGTAAATAGAAACTGTATTGAGATGAGTGAGAATTATATGCAAAATACAGATCCGTGCACTTGTGGATTTGATCCTCCTCGGGGAAACTGCTAATGGGGTTAGAGGCACGGGATGCTTAAGTTACCTCTCTAATTCCTCTAGCAATTTGCTTTGGAACCAGGAAAAAATCATTAAATCCTACTTCTGCTAAAGTATAAAATGAGGATAGGAATACTTACCTCCTTCCCTGTCGGCGAGGAAGGGAGGGGGCTGAAGAGGCAAAATTAACAAATATGCCCAACACTGAGGAGATTTAGAAAGATGTTAGGACAGATCAGCTACAGCATTGTAAGGTGGTGTTTCCTCAGTTCACAAACCCTCTTTGAAAGCACCGTGGAACTCAGAAAAATAGATTTATTTCCAAGCTGCCATTCAGTGATGCTCAGACCTTGTAACAGGCTTCCCTTCCCAAAACCCTTCCAGAGTGCTCCTTAGCCAAGCATTTCCATGGAGGTTGTCTCCCCAGCAAGGTTCTGCCCTTGCCAAAGCCTGCCATCGCCTGAATCTGTAAGAAACAACTAACACCAGCAATTCCAGCCAACAATCGCTGGGATGTATCGTAAACTATTCCAAAAGAACAGATTGAGATTCCAGCCATGGGCTGGGTGAGGTGCCGGCTCAGTGACATCTTCCTTGGTTGCCACGTAACCTGTGTGAAAGTCAGCCAGCCCAAGTCAGCCGTTCACTGCCTTCCCAACTTCCAGCCGAGCCTTCAAATGTCTGGGGCACTTTCTCTGCAGAAAGCTGCACTTTGAATCTCAAGCAGTAAAATCCTTTGGTGTCATCTCCTCTCACAAGCTTCAGGCTCCCACCCCATTCCTTTGAGCCTTCTTTTGTTTTTGGACTGTCATAAAGAAACTACTTGATTACAGCATTTTGAAAGTGAGCTCAAGATGACAACTGAAGAAGCCGCTTTGCATTTTCTTAATGACCAGAAAAATCAACATTGTTTAAAGCATTTCTCACACACCTGGCTGGAAAACAGGAACGATGGGATTAAACGAAAGGCACCTACAAGAAATTACTTTCCTCAGGTGCTCCCCAGCCCCAAACACTGCTCAGCACAGACGGAAAGCACCTGTACAGGGGTAAAAACCCCCCAATTTAGCTTCTTACTTATCATTAAAATATACCCCAAGCAGAGCCAGCAAACACATCAGTTTGACCCAGACCAAACACAGAGCTGGCTTAGGACCTAAACCCTGCTGTAATTATTAAACTTATGGATCATAAAATGGTTAGAGTCAAATCTCCGTTTTAGCTTTTAGTTTAAGTACTGTGGGTTTCACTGCAGGAGAGACACGTTACAAAACCTGTAAGAAACCAGAAATAACTAGGAGGGGTGGGTGTGGGTGTTGGGGGGGATGTGGGGGGAGCTGTTTGTTTTAAAGGTTAATAAAAATAGCTTACAGGTAAATTAGTAACTCCAGGAATGTACAGCAGAACAGCTTTACATGGTGAGCAGTATGAATATATAAAGGTTCAAGTGCCCTTTTTACTTCTTCAGGGCTGGAGGCACCATCTCAGACCGGGTCACTCTGCCCAGCGCCTGGCATCAGCCACGCTGCCACAGCAAGCCCAGGGCCGGGGAAAAGGGCACTGTAAGCCAATAATAAAAACTCTCCACAGTCAAGAGAGGCTGAGAAAGAAATGTCTTAATTTGCAGCAGAAGATATTTTGGTTATGCACTGGAAACAGTCCCCTCTTGCCATGGACAGTTACACACTGGAATTGATGGTCCAGAGAGGGAGAGCTCGCCCTGCCCCACGAGGTTCAGGGACAATGGGCTTCCTTCCCTCCCCTCTCCTGGGGCAGACGGATACCAGACACCTCCTGAAATCCTTTCCAGCCTTATTTTCTCTGATTTCTGACAAATTTGCCCACTTGCGCATAAAATAAGCAAGCTACAAGAGATCAGATTCAGCGTCTGATTTCAGCCTTTTCTTCCCAGCCTTCTCCCGAACTTCCATCTCTGCCTGGACAGGCTCGGTGGCAGTTCCGCGTCACCTCTCAACAGCACAGAGGGCCCAGGGCTCATTCACGTTATACAACACAGGAGAGAGAGAAGCAAACAACAGGGCTTCCTGCTTTTCCAAATATTTACAGAAGGCTGCAATGTTTTGGGTTTCCCCCTGTGCAGAGGAAGATCTTCAAAGAGAAACTTCCTTGAAATGACCAAGCCCCTGAAAGCTCTCCCAGGTTATCCCACACAGCTGGGCCAACACATTGCTGGCTATGGGAGGCACCAGCAGGTTTTTAAGTTGAACATATCCCACTGCCAAGAGGACACACAGCACTGCAAACACTGCACATTAATTTAGGACCTCGGGCTTATGAGTATTTCTGAAACTGTTTCTGTACAGTAATAAACACATTTGGTTTGTTAACTAATTCAAGGCACTAGAACTGACAGAATAATTAATCCTCCCTCCACTCTTCCATGCCTGTTTTTCATGCTGTGGAATCATCATGGAGCAGCACAGCAATCCCCCCAAGGCTCCAGGGCAGCAGCAGAACAGGCTGTGAGCAGCTCCTGGCACCCAAACTCTTGTTTAACCCACCTAACATCACTGCCTCCTTTGATTCAGCTTCTCAGACACTGCTCCAAGCAGGCTGTGATGTGTAACAAACACACAAACAACTATTACTACTGTTTACTTTTCACTTAGCAAGTGAGGTGTTCTTACATTTACATTACCTGCTCCTGTGAATCCCAACGATTCCAAGAGATCATCAGGATTATGCTCTCATTGTGGAGAATAAAATACATTAACTCCTGTTTGTTCATCTCTCTTCACGCTCCCCCCACCTCACACAATTCCAGGGATCAGCCAGTGGAAGAAACAGCGTGAACAAAAGGCAAGAGAGGCAGCTGGAAGGAATAACAACAAGCAGGCACTTCCCAGCAAGTTGATTTCCTGATAAGAACCTGCTCCAGCTCCAAACAAGAAAGGGAGGTACAACCTGAGTGCTGGGAGAGAAGTCAGCGAGGAGAAATCATCTCCCTGAACTCACCACAACGAAGCCGTGCTGGTGAGCAGCGCACATGCCATGGCACTCGGAACGAGCCGGGAATGAGAGAAGGAGAGGTGATGACTTCATCAGAGGCAGCAAGAAAGAGAAGTATGACTGGAATGCCAGAGCAGGCAGCAGCACCGGGAGACACGGCAGGCGGGCAGGTTCCTGCTCCCACCGCCGGGACGTGCCTATGGAAAGGAGACTTTGGAGCACAATAAAACTTCACCAGGTTGTCTGGAGGTGATGCAGAAAACTACGAGCTCTCCAGAACCAGGGGCTGGTGGGAAAGGTCCCGCAGGCAGCCCTGCAGAGGTCAGGCTGTTCCCGAGCTCGGCACCGAGCCGCCAGCAGGGCTGAGCTCCTCCCTGTCCTGCCCCACCGGGCACTGCCCGACATCGCAGGTGCCCCAGCGCCTGCCAGGGTGGAGTTTCTGTGAAACCAGAGGGAACAGGAATTACCGGTCTCCTGCTCATACAATTATAGGCTGTGAATTAATTTTATTGCTTAATGAATTTAGGTGTTATTCCTCTAATTTCTGCATTATCTAATAAGTCCTTATTACAAACCCAAGAGAGGAGAGGAGGAGGCACGGTGACAGTGATTTAACATGGCTCACGGTAGCATTTACGAATTAAGAACAATCCCTGGAGAACAGGTATCTGTAGTGTCTGTGTGATTCCAGATACTCAGGAGAGGCTGCAGAAAAATCTACATTTCAGACAGCTTTGGGTGGCCACAGGAGCCCAGGAGAAAAGATGCATCTTTAGTCTGAATCCAAATGGGGATTGAGAAGGGAACAGAGGCACTTTTAAAAAGCGGAATAGACAACGACAGAAAATAATAAACACTGAGCTGAGCCAACTTTCCCCTTCACAAGGCGTGAAGAACTTTGAGTGGGAAGCAGAGATGCCAAAATGTCCGATTTCCAGTGACAAAGAAGCTGTGAGAGGTTACGAAAGCCCTTCCTGCTCCCATCAGCTGGCCCAGGAACACAGCTGCAGGGCCACCTTCATGGTTCAGTTACCTGCAGAAGTATTTATTGGAATGTATCACCCAGAGCCCTGCTGATCCACAGCAAATTCCAGTTGATCCCTTACAGCAATACTATAACCATACAAAATTAATTAAAAGCCAAACCTTTATTAAGCAATAAAACAGACTTTTAAATGAAAATGGTCATGAAGCAGAAGTTTAGGGCAGGTACTGGTACCCTCTGAACAAGCAGACTCCTCTGAAAGCAAAGCTAATGAACACAGAGAGGGTGCTCTCCAGGCTAAGAGAAGTTGTGTCACCCTCACTTCTTCTGTTAGAATAAAATTATTTCTTTTTTGCATCTTGGAATCTCTGGCTTAAACATTCATAACCTCCCATAAAGCCCAGCAATCCCCGTGGCTGTACCCACAACTCTTCCACATCAGAACCCCTGATTTACTCCCCGCTCATTTCATGCTCTGAGCAGAAATAGTTTCACATTTTCTCATGCTCTCATGACCTTTCCAGACAATTAAGGACACTGTTTACAGAACTACAGCTTGTAAAAAACCTTCTCCCTTATCTGTTTACATACAGAACAAAAAAAAAATCGGGATCATTACTTGCCCTCTGGGCTACACTCTGGCACAAAATACTTCGAATTTAACAAATGAGTCTATGCCTATAGCTAATGCTCCCCACGGTGACTACACCAAAGTGATCCAGCTTCTTACCAGTACCCTTGTTTCCCCCACAGGTGACTTCAGTGTTACAAAAGCACCACACTCAGTGTGTCTCTGACTCAACTGTGCCGCAGCCCAAAAGCAGCAAAAGGCACCTGAAGCAGCACTTAGAGCCACACAATTCTCTGCAGCTCCAAGAACAGTGGCTGGGACAGTTGAGTGAACTGAAGAGCCTCATTAGAAGTGGCTGGAATACAGAAAACAAATCCCAGAAAACATCAGAGCACACTGGTTCCCTCAGCTAAAATCTATTACTATCTTCTCTCGAAGTGGGACGAAGAACTCCTGAAAGAAGAGCTTTTTCTTTGTTAAATAATGATCCGGAGTGACACTGACCTTTGCCACGGCACGCTGGGCACTTTAATGGATCTCCCCTCATCTCTGTGTCAGGTTCCTGGATATCATGGATTTAATATTCCTCATCCTGCTCCTGAGCCAGCGCTATTAATGGCTCTTGAATCTAGTAGAGAAAAAAGCTCTGCTATTTTTCTGAGTACTTGATGTGTATCTATTCCTCTATTTTCTCTATTACCCAGTAAGAGAATTCTTTTCCCAGCAGCTGCCACGGTGGTTTTTGATGTGTGCAAGCAGCAAAGGCTCTTCCCCTGCCTTCCTGCGGGCTCTGGCTGCCTGGTGCCGCAGCCCCTTCTCTCCTGGAAAGCTCAGGTGTGATTTCCATCCCGCAAAACCCGGGATAAGCTGCTGTGCCCTCTCCAGCAGAGAGATGCGTCTGACAGCCGCAATCCCAGTGCCTCACTAGATGGAGCTGGAGGCCCTTGGCTGGCCAAGCGCTCCCAGCCCCGACCCAGCTGCAGCGCTGGGAATTCTCCAGGTGTGGTTTGGCTGCTGGGTCAGTTGATGGTCAGTGGAGTTAAGAGCGCTTTCCCTGCTCTTTCCCAGCTGTGGAGCCATCCCAGCACAGCCGGGCACTCAGCTCCCCTCTGCCCGGGCACTCTGACAGACACCCAGGGCAAGTCCTTCCCCCCAGAAATCCAGGGGGAACACATCCTTTACCTGAGGAGACAGATTAAATGTATTCGTCAAGGAAAAATTCCTCTCTAAGGGCAAAAGGTGAAGAAGAGAATAGCACTAATGGGAAGGGAAAGCTGAGGTAACTCTCACTGTGAGGGGTCTGAAAATACACACAGCAACTTCTGAGTGCTACAAACCTGGAGACCGGATCAGATCCACGTGCACAAGGCACAGCTGCAGGTCCCCAGACCTGGTGTCAGGGAGAGGATAAAACATATCCAGAGAACGACCCTCCCTTTCTAAAGATAAACAGCAAATCGTGCTGACTGAGCAGCCTGTAGTACAAACTCCATTCTACTGTCTGGTATTTTTTAACTAGATATGTGTATATATTTGGTATTTTTATTCTTTCTTTATTAGTCTCTGAAATAAAATATGTATGATATTTATCTTTCCCTGGTATGATATCCACAGAACAAATTCCTCCTCTGCTAACGGCATATCATTAGGAGCCTTTTTTCCAGGGTGAAATTGAAATCAAGCTCAGACTTAAAAAATACATCAGAAAAAGCTGAAATTCTATCCTGGTTGGGGGCCAGATCATGGCAACTGCCAATACCTTGGTTAAAGTGGAAGGGATGATAAAGTGAAGTGGAACATCAGCTTCCTCCCATGTGATGATAAAGACAAGCAACGCAGAGTGTGGAGAACAAGGAGTCAGCTCTGGGGAGATTTAAATTAGGCTCATCCATCATGCTGAACCTTCCTGCAAAGATTCTGCTCTGTCACCACACGCTCTCTTGCAGCACTTTATCCACAGAGGCAATCTGAGGGCAAGGAGAAACTTCCATACTCTGCAGTTCCCATCCCTGTCAGCTGGAGGTGTCACCTGGACACACCACCCAGGACAGGGCTGGGTCTGTCCCCTGCCATCGAGGGTTGGCTTGGGGCTTTCCCCAAGAACTGACCTGGACAGCGGAGCTACCAAGCAGGCCAGAACAGCTCACTCACAGGGAACACCCTGAGGATAAATGAAAACTTCACACAGTTTAATTCCCAGGCCATTTTTCCAGCCGTGCGTGGTGCCTGCTGGAACAGGTCTGTACTGGTAAAATGCAAATTAAATAAATAAATACTTAATTTATAAGCATGATTCATCAGAGGTTTCATCTTCTACAGCAAAGAAACAGATGTTCTATTGATGGCACTTCATTAGAGAGATAAATGGGGTCACACACATATCTCTGTTCACATCCATCTGCATAATAGACTAAACATTAAGATTTGAATTTCACATGGTGCATGTGGCTCTTAGAGCAGCCTCAGAGAGTCTCAATGCCCAGAGCCAACTCACCCACCTCAGACTGCCTTAACAGCCAAGGAACTTTAACTCTGCTCAGGAAAGCAGAAGGTTGGGATTTAACACTGGCTATTTAGGAGACAGTTTCATTGGAAACACAGAAAAAATACTGGATTTTAAGTCATCGGATGGCAGTGATTTTTGATAGGTATCCCCAAAGTACAGTATCTGTCAGAAGGAAGCAACTCAAAGCAGCAGTGCCAGCAAAGTCTGGAACCTCTGTTCTTCCTCCAGTTCCATTTATGGGGGGTTAGGATTGGGGACAGGGTTAGGGATAGCTGAGAGGGCTTTTCTGGTTTTCCAGATGTTTACGTAGGAGGCCTCAGAGTTCCCCTAGCAAAGAGAAACAAGTCTCCTTCACTTTAATACACAGTAATAGAAGATAATGCTTATCAACTGAGTGTTATTTTTTCCACAGAAGTTGTGGCTTTGCCGTGTGCGGATCTGAGTGTGTGCACAGGCAGCGTGTCAGGTACAGCAGCTCTGCACACCTGGGCAATGCACCCCTGTGCCCAAAATCCTGCTGAGAATCCATCCCTGCTCGCTGCTGTTCCCCATCCATCTCTCCTCTGGCCGCTCAGACTCTCTTAGCAATTGTTTCGCTATTAGAAATTGTGGAATGTAAATCCTAATTTATTGTGACTGATCCTTTTATTTCCTCTGGGGGTGGGTGGGTATTTCTGCTCCTCTCCCACAAACCTGCTCTGCAAACACTCGCAGGTGGCAGCTGCACACACTCACTCTGCAGTTTTCAAGCAAACAACACCAGTGCCAAGGAGAGACAAGAAATGTTAAAAACCAGTCATGTTTTCACTTCCCAACCTATTTTTGAAACAGGAGGGAGCAGGAGGATGTTCTTACCTACACCAACACTGACATTTGCATTTTCCATCCTAAAAAATACGCCAGATCCGTGCTGGAATTCCTCCCTCCCCTACTGCCCTGCAGTCACTCCGAGGAGCAAATGGGCACTTGAACAGCAACACTGCAACCCTGCAGAGCAATTCAGTGACCAACATTCTCCCTCCTGGGGAGGTTAATGCACCCCACCCCACTCTCTGAAATTTTATTTTGGTGTTCACCCAAATTTCAGCTGATCCTAGAAGCAAAGTTATGTAAATGAACACCAAATGTTCTCACTTCAAACACACCAGCCCCTTCAAAATGCGTTCTTGTCTAAGGGTATAAAGGTAATAATTGGTAACCTTTGACTGCTAAAAATGTAAAGGGAAAATATCTTTCATTTAAAACTTGCTCGTTTGGTTACCATGGACACTGCTTAATCATGAAGGATGACTATTACTTGTTCCTATAGAAACCAAGAAGCTTAAGAAGCATCCTGTAATTTAACTCCAGATGCCAAATTTTACACCAGTCCACCTATTACCGCATTTGGGTACTTCAGAACAAGCCCAGGCTTGATCTCTGACTCTAAAAGAAACTCAGTGATGCAGAAATGCTGTAAGAAATCAAAAATACGAGCACATAAGGTACAAAAGAAACTTGCACTTCACATAAATTGGTTTCTTCAAAAGGAAACATTAAGTGCTCAGCATCTGAGGATTCCTCTTTCAGTGCAAACGTTAATGAAGCAAAACTTCGGTCGTCTTTATTCCTGTCAATGTTCTCCAAGTCCATACAATTGCAGGGTATGTTTTTCCTTCAATTGAATGCTTCAATGCTCAACTTTAGATGAACTTCTGGAGCAATGTGAGAGGCTGGGATTCCTAATGAACCTCCAGGAGCTGACTGTGGTCCCAGCCTGGCTCTCCAAACCAGACCTACAATAAAAACATGCCCCTCATGCAAGGAAAAAACCAATGGACAGCACAAACCTCCCAAATTCAGGCGATGTGTTGCTCTATCGAGTCTTTTAGAGTTTCTGCTCATTAATAAAACCACAACACTTGTCTGGCATTGCTCATCATCTCAAAGATTTACCTTCAGCACCAAAGAAACATTAGTCAGAATCTCTCTCTCCTGTAGGCCTGGGGGAAAAAAGCTTCCAGAAATTACCTGTAGCTGACACTGTTCCTTGACCCTCACCGGCTCTACACGGGGAATGGATTCACAGTTCTCAAAAGGCCATCCATTTTCACATTCTCTGATTCCCAAAGGGGCCTGAGGGAACTCAGTGTAAAAGCCTGACCCTGAGGCTGCACAAACCAGTGACAGGAGTAGGGAGTTCTGGGGCTTGTGCACCGTTTTTAATAAGCACATTCACAAACACACAAACAATTCATGTCTAACTAAAATATTCTCTGGAGTGTTGCAAAGGAAAGCAAACTACCCTCGGTAGTGTCTGAGCTGAAAAAAGCAAAACTGATAAAGCCCAAATGAGAACGTTCCCTGACCTAGCTCATGCCCATCTCTACTGAGAGCAGAGTGAATCAAAGGATTAGAGAGTGCCTTCAGTGCAGTAACTTAGGGGATTAGTGGCACACTAGAAGACCTTCAAGGGAAATACAGGTTTAAAAGCTTTAAAATGCAGCTCTGTGTCTAAATTGTTTGGACTGCCACAGCTGTAAGGACACAAACTTACTCTAATACACCAGTGATCAGAAAAAGTCTGCTGAAACCCCTCGAAGCATGTTTTTGGAAGCAATTCTAGTTTGGACTCAGACCAGAGTTTTTAACCTCTTTCTCATTTATTACCTATGGCCTGTAGATAAAAACTCATTCTGTATTACCCAAGAGCAAATCTGCTACTGATTTCCTTCCAGAGCAGTCAGCCCCTCTTAGGAACACTGTCAGGGGAAAAGGAGGGTGCTACCAGGAGGAGAGGGCTGGAAACAGAGATAAAGGAAAAGATGAGCAAAAAGTGACAGTGCTCCTCAGAGATTCCCACTGGGGCTTCCCAGGGGAAGTTTTACAACTTGATTCATTTTTGATCTCATAGGAATTTCTCACAGAGAACACTCACTGAGTGTGGATGTTCCTGCATTTCTGACATGTCTGGAGGACGTGGGGCAGGTCAGTGTTTGCTGTAGGAGCAAAGGGAGTCAAGGCACTGCTGCCACCTCACTCCTGCTGAAGGGTCAGCCCAACAAATTTGCCTCCTATAAATTCACTCTAAATTTTTGCTTATTAAAGAGATTCTGAGATTTAAGCATTGTTTAATATCAAAACAATTCCAGAATTCTTCCATCATGCACCACTTCCCAAGTCATTAAATTTAGGCTCGATTTTTACTAGACAATGAAGCATTGAACAAACACAGCAAAGCCTCAGCTGGAGCACTGGTGCTAAAAATAGCACAGCTGCCAGTGAATATTTCCTATAAACAGCACAGCTTAAAACATTTTGCATATCTTTTCTATGGGCATCTGTCAGCCATGCTGTTAAAATTTCAATGAAAGACTGCAAGACTTCTGTGGTGAAACAGAAAATGCCACAAAAGAGATTTGAAAAACAAAGCAACGATCATTAAAAAGTGCAAAGCAGGAAGGTCTCCTTTTCCTGGCATTTAAAAGACACCACCCTTGGAAAAAAAAAACAACAAGCCTATTGCTAATATTTATGACTGGGCTCCTCACTTGCTTGCTCCCAGCCCTTAAATGAAAAACAAAGTCCTGCAGAGGCGGAAAGGGAGAAATTCCACATGGCATTCCTTGTCCAACATCACTTTTTGTTAACGTGCTGCAGAAGAGATTTTCAGCTAGGAAAGATTAGTGAGATGTGAGTGCAATTTCAGTTGGCTTTAAATATAATAAAACCTCCTTAGTTGTTATGTCAGTCTGGGACATGCTGGGACAATTTTCCAGTCCCTGATTCCCTTGTCCCAAGCAAGTGCCTGAACCTCCAAGGTATTGATTATTTGGGTATAAGCTGATCTCTCATTTATCACTTAAAAGGTTTTGATTTCATCAAACAGAGAGAGAAAGACTGAATTCCAGCTGTTTTCAACAGATGTGTATCTGAATAGCCTGTGCTGAGAAAAAAACCCAGCCTGACCTTGGCCTCCCAGTTCAGTGTTTGGTGCACTGAAATTCTGGGCTTTGCTGAAGATCAGTCAGTTTTCTCTTCACAGCAGCCATCAAAGGAAAGGAAGAAGAAAGCCTGTTTAATAAAAATCCTTTTCATAAAACACCTTAAAAAGCATCTGTGATAAACAGAACTCAGAGCAAGACATTTGTGTCTGAAGCTGACAGAGGCAGAAGTATCAGGAACACTGAACCTTCAAGATCAGGAACTCCAATGTTCTCAAATTCTCAGGGCTTTGATGCCAACTGATTGCCTGCAGAGTTTTATACAAGAAAGCCCTGAAGCCAAAGCTGCATTTGGCTCAGAGATGGGACTGGGAATGGAGCACCGTGAGCGGTTTCTATCAGCAAAGGGAATTTTCAGAACACTTCCCACTGACCCCTATTCCTTCAGTGTGTCCACGAGTAAGGAGAAACAGAGAGACCCTGAAGAAAGCCACAGAGCCAAGTGCAGCCACAAGCAGGTGTTGCTGTCATTGAAAATTTTCCTTCTTCCCTCTCTGCCTCCCAAGTACCTTCCACTACATTAGATGGATCTCCTGGGAGTAATTTTAATTACTGCCATGATTCCTCCCACAGTCCCGCACATCTCTGAGCTGAGCAGATGGTCCAGGGGTTCTGCAGGTAGTTTTTTCATCTAACTAATGTTTACCTGCAGCGTGTCCTGACTCTCTGTGGAGAGCAGAGCTGGGGGTTTCAGGCACTGCCCTCATTCCAGCAGAGATTAGTGAAGCCTGAATGGTTCACCCACTCTCAAACAGCCATGGTTTAAACGTGCTGGAGGCAGGATCCCATCAGACCCTCCAGAGCAGCCTTCCCCTCCTGCTCAGCTGTGCCCTCCCCACCGGTGTCACTGTTCAGATATTCCAGCCTGTCCCAAAGGCACAGTGACAAACGCACTGAAACGTGATGAATGTGTTAAAGGCACCAGGGCTGACCAGAGAGCTCCAGAACAGAGGATGCCATCACATGAGCCATTGAACAAGCTGCTGTCACTGCCAACAGCTCAAAGTCCTGGACATTTTTCCACACACTGCAGCAGATTGGCTCCATCTGGAGTCCCAACACAAAGCTCTCCCCTCCTTCCCTTAGATCCTTGCACAGAAAACGCAAACTCTGCCCACTTTGCCCAGCTAAAAGCACCACAGCAGCACTTTCCTGAGGGAGTGGCTCTCTCTGTACCTCAGGAAGAAAAACTCATTTCCCAAACTGGGTCTCGGCCCTCACAGAGCTGTGCAAGCTGTAACCCCAGCCTGACCTTTCCTGCTGCTCCTGGGGCAGGATGGGCTCCGTGCCTCCATCCCTACCAAGGGCTGGCAGCAGCAGCAGTGTCAGAAGGGCAGGTGTGGGTGGGTGACACTGCACTGGGGGGACAGTGGGATGTGGCAGTATATAAATACATGTTTTCAAACACAACTCCTGTGTGTTCAGAGCCTGGTGGATATAAAGCAGAGGGGGCTGGAAGAGGGCTCTGACTCACAGCAAACAAGCAGCACCTCAGTCTCCTGGGTGCTCCAGCCTCAGCTCCAGCACCAGGCATTCATCATCTGGGATGGATGGAGCACAGGGAATGGTCCCACCTGGGCACAGGGATCCTGGGCAGCACAGATCTCCTCCTCCCTGGCAAATGTGTAAGGACTGCCCGACCCCCAGCGGGCTCCCTGACCAAAGCATGCTGAGCATCTGCTGAATTGACATCCCTTGGAAAAGATCAACTTCCAGGTATCACTGCTCCTCCAGCAGAGCCACAGGCTCACCTGGGCCCTGTGGGGATCTTGGCAAAGGGTCCAGAGACTGCAGAGTGCAAAAACTGCCAAGAGGATGTCTGGGAAACACACACGTGGCAAACCAGACATTGCCAACTCCTGTGAAGTAACTCCAACACGCCTGAATTTATGGCAACCTCCCCCTAAGGATTCCTGATCTCTGAGTATCCCAGCCAGAGACAGCAAACTCCACTGTGCATCAGCCTTTGAGGAGGGAGCCCTCAGCTCCATCCTTCCTCCAGACTTGCAGGGTTTGGTATTCAACATTATATCACCCCCCAAAATCTAGAACCTCCTTCTGATTTCTGCATTTTCCACAGCCCCCAGACCCCTACAGCCTCCTGTTGATTGATCTTCCAGTGGAAACAAAACTGCCAAGGAAAGTATTCCTGTCGCATTATTCCAGCACTTCCATCACCCTGCCCAGCCTGGACCAAGCTCTGACCCACTGTGGGGCCTGGCTGTGAGACACCACCACTGCACAACAAAAAATGTATCAAAAATAAAGAGAAAATTCTCATCCAGCTCTGCAAATCTCTTTCAGATCTACAGATAAGAGGAGCTCAGCTAGTGCTGAGAGGCAGGAATCGCAGAGACAAACACAAAATACTCCAGGAGAGATCAACAGCAACAAGATTTCGGCTGGTTCAAATCCAATTCCTTACAAACTTTCGGGCTGATTCCCATTTCCATCAAATCTGCCTGTATATTCCTTGTGTTCCTGACAAATTATGCCATTAAGTTCACAATGGGTTACCTAAACGAAACTAAACACATTTAGTTTGTCACAGTAACTGAAATGAAAGTAAAATATTTTGGTTTTGCACAGCACACAAATAAAGAGGGAAAGGGAACTGGGACATGTTTGGGAGCTTACAAACACTCCTCCCTGACAGGCAAAACAACAAAAAAAATCATGCAAAGAAAACCACTGTCTGCTTAAAGGAAAAGCTGAAGCTCAGGGACTGATTTAGCTTCCTATTGTTTTCCCAGCAATGATTCAAAATCCTTAAAATCATCCTGAGTGCCAGGAAAAGAGGAAAGGGGACATAGCACTGAGCTAAATCTTGCAGTGCTAGAGTTCAGTTTAAAATCCACTTCGTAAATCAGAATTAACTGCAGTGAGACAAGTCCAAGCCTGGATTTGCACAGACACCTGATGCAAAGTTGCAATTGTGCTTTTTTTTTTTATTCACACAATAACAAGAAAAAAGGAATTCTTTTCAGTTAATGACTTTGATTAAGCTCACAGCATGATAAATACACCAGGACTGCCAGACTGGAGGGCAAACACAACCCTCTCCCCTCCTTTCTGAAAAAAATCCAATAGGAAAACACTCTCCGGCTCCCACTTTTTGGCTGCTTTAAGAACAGGCAAAAGACCCAATAAGCAGTTATTTCACACTAGAAGAGGAAGGCAGAATAACTTATTTTAAAAATGCAACTGGGTCAGAAGCTGCCTCCAGTAGAAGGAATGGGCTGCCTGTGCCCTACAGAAAGATTCCTCAGTGGACCTCCCTCCTGGTGATGAGGACAAACAGGCCCTTTTAGAGCAGGATTTTTAAAAGTGCAAAGTGATTTGGGGCTTCAGGTCCCACAGGTTTCTGCAATGCCTTGGGAGCACAATGTTTAGGCTCTTTGGAAAATCCTAGCCCTAAACTGTTCTCAGCTTTGTCATCTCAACACCCTGGTGACACTCGGCTCATGAAGAACAAGAAGTTCCAGCAATACATCTCTGCGGAGAGACACCATCTCCTAAGCACGGCTTTTCAAAGCTCTGTAAGCATCAATTAGGCCTCCAAACATCTCGGAAAAGTAGTTACCTTAATTACACAAACTGAAAAGCTGAGCCGTGGTTAGCTGGAAAGCCCGGGTTAGTGACACTACACGGGGTGTTAGAGCAGCCACGCCTGGCCCGAGTCCCTCGCACACTGACCTTGTGCAGAGCCCGACCCGCTCCCGGGGCGCGGGGCCACTGCCCATCCTCGCCCGGCTCATCCTCACCTACCTACGGCGCTACCTGGCAGCGGCGGCAGCGGGCTGTGCACCGGCAATAAAGAGAACTGTGGTTGCAATTACCCCTGCTAAGCCTGTTCCGGCTGCGGGATCTGCTTCGCTGTCTCTGAAGTCGTGACCTCCGGAGCAGTCGGTAGTAGTAAGACGGTCTCCCAGAACTTTTCCTGCTGTTCATGGACATTTTTGGATCTATTTTACACATACACACATGCAGGCACAGGTTCGCTCTCCCCTCTGGCACGGGAACAAAACAGTCCCAGCGTTTTAATGAACTGGAGGGTGCTTCTTTGGAGTGGAAAGGGAGAGGGGGGAAGAGGAACTCTTCACCTGACGCATTTAAAAAGAAAAACAACGAGAAGAAAACATAAAAGAGAGAGAGAGAGAGAAAAAAAGCACGCGGCACCGGAGTGCATGTCTCAGCTGAGGGAGGACTCGCAGCGAGCAAGATAAACTGTGCTAACAACTCCTGCCCCCAAAAAGATAAGCCTGCTGGAGTAGGAATAGGAAGCCAGAGTTGGCCTGGGCTCCTGAAACGTGAAGCATAGGCTGGAAGAAATCCTGGACTGGATCCTCTCTGCCAGACAGCACCATCTGATCAAAGTGTCCTGGAACAATTGCCAGCTCCCTGCGCAGCGCGGCCCGGCGGCCTCGGCTCCGGCCGCTCTCCCCTGCCCCGAGCAGCAGCCCCGAGCAGCAGCCCCGAGCAGCAGCCCCGAGCAGCAGCTCATCGAGAGGAGGCTGCGGCTCTGCTGCAGGAGGCATCTGGGAAAGGCTACGTTGGGGAAGGGGATAATGATTTCCTGGCCATGGGACACATGTTAATAATCATCATGGAGCAAAAGCCCCGGAAAATAAAGTGAAATTTGAGAGGGGAAAACTTTAATTAGAAGTTGAATGAACAGAGCTCCAGACTCCCCTGGAGGCCCATTTCCTTTCAACATTCAAACTGAGTTATAGCACATCCCACAAATTAGAGAAAGGGCCTATTTACCATTTGCGTCCTGATGGCATCGAAGATTCTGCCTCCGGCTCATATTGCTCCATAAAATTGCATTTCAATGGGCAGAATTAACACTTTAGGCCATGGAAGAAAATAAAAAAAAAAATACATAATAAACAGATAAAAAATTTCACTCCATATTTACCATTTCAAAAGGTCAGAAGTGAATTGTCCAGAATCCTGCACCTAAGCTCCTTCCCTTGCTGGCACAAAAATGACTCTGAAGGAAGAGTGACAGAAAACATTTCAGAGACCCAGAGCGGTGGCCAAGAACTTAACGCGTGTCTGCTGCTTCTCCCAGGCTGGCAGGTAACAGAGAAACCTCATCCGAGTGGGATGAGCTGCAAAACAACATCTGCGTCCTCGGTTTGTCATTTTTCCCAGACTTCTGTGCAAATTTATCTTTGTGGTGTCTTATGACCAGACACGGGCATGGCTGTGGATGAGCCCCGCTCTCCCATCAGCAGGAGCTTCTGCAGAGGTTGGAAAGCTTCCCTGGATTATCCTGTGTTGTACCTCCAGTAACAAGAGGCAGAAACTATTCCAGTTCAGCAACCGCCCCAGGGCAGGAGTCCCTTCCCGAGCACCAACCATCCTCCCCAGTTTTAGGATTTCACACATTTCAGCAGTCATGGAAAACATCAGAATTCCTCAAAACCTGTGTTTTCCTATGTCCATCGAGAAGTAAATCCACGCTGTGTATCAGCTAAGAAAGGCCCTTCCAGGAGGAAAACCCAAGTCTCGCTCTTCCCCGAAGTCCATGCCTGGTTTTGAGGCCACACGTGAGGAATTCGGCGCCAGCTTTCAGGCAGTGCAGGAATGAGCAATCGGGAGGGCAACGACAAGTTCAGGTCAAGGAGGCAGATCCCAGCTGGACAGCGGAGGCTCCCTGCCCCGGGAGGGGGATGCTGCACCGGGACATCGCTCTGCCCTCCCCACATCCCGCAGCAGAGCCCGGCAAAAAGGAAAAGCCCTCGCTTACTGCACATCTGCTCTCTTCTTCTTAGCCAGAATAATTTTCTTTTTCATATTTGGGTACATAAAAAAAATAAAAATACAGGGACAACTCTAACCATTTGCCAGATGACCAGAGACTCACCCTGTGCAGATCATTCAATTCCCAAATGGAGCTGAGAACATCCAGAATATAATGATGGGAAAGGCTGAAAATACTGAGGTTTGGTTAAAGATTTGTTGTAGACGAGAACCCAAATATTCAGGTGTCTGTCTGAAAATTTGTGTCATAATAACTGGGATGAAAGCTCTGAAGAGAGTCTTTTACAATTACGCTTTTATCACTAGAAATGCCTTTAAAACGGCCTATTCAATTTACTTTTGTCATTCCCAACAGCAAAAAAAAAAAAGGCACTGATGGAAATGAAAGTTTAAACAAAACCATTTTAAAAGCTCACCCAAATTCAGATGATCTGAAAGGGGAAGGTTTGATTTTACTTAACTGGAGCCAGGTGACTCATGCTCAAAGTACTGGGGATGCGGGAGAGGCGGGTGTTGCGGATGTCCCCAAGCTCTGAGGGAATGTGAGGTGGGAATGCTCGGGGATTTTTATTTTTCATCAGCCTAGTATCTTCAGAAACACTCATTCAGGTAACCACGAAGCAGGAGAAGTTAATGAGGGACTATAAACTATTCTGACAAGAGAAAGCAGCCCTATATAAAAGCATAAATAAATGGTTGGGAGTTGTGTTCCAGTTTCACCAGCTTGGCTCTGTCTCTCTCACTTAACAATGTTTTTGAAGGCTTTAACTTCAGATGCTACAAAGCAGCAGGCAGGAAAATGAACAACCCACCTGGGGGGATGTGACTGGGCTGGACCTTTCCAATTAATCCAACACTGCTCTGTTTGCTTCTTTCTTTACCACTTTTTTTTCTCTTTTTGAAAGCCACACCCTGACAGAAATGCTCTGTGTACAGCAGAATCTGCCACTCACAAATGTGGGATTATGAACTGCTCAGGAGGAAAGCTGACAACATTAAATCTCTGTCTCTAAAATAACACATCCCAGTCTGGCTGCTCCCTCCAAAAGGCAGCTGGATGAGTTCAGTCACGGGGATCTGCTGGATCTTTCAGGAAGAGCAGCAATTGCAGATAAATATAGCAGTGATTTTTGGGGTGTTAACTCCTCCTTCCCAACACTGAGCACAAACCTAACCCATGGAATTAAAGATAATTAAATACATACCAAGCTGTGGTAAAATATCCAGTCTGAGGCACTGCTGGGCTTTAGCACAGAACTCGGCACCCAGGGCTGACCTGGGTGTCACCCACTGCTGTCACCCTGCCCTTAAACCTTCCTAAATCGAGATCCCTCTGAGTTTATGGCAAGGAACCTGAATTCCTTATTTTGAAGGTGAAAGTTTCTGTGTTCCTTCAGTGGGGTCCAGTCCGGCCCCAAACCCCCAGTTTGGACAGGTCTGAGGATGCCCTGACTTGTTCACACATGGAATTCATGGCTCTGAACTCAGGCTGCCTGCTGAGACAGCAGCTTCAGGGATTTCATTTCAGTTTCCCAGACTTCTTTCACAAAGAACTGAAGTTTTCAAAACTTAACAAACAACAAAAACCCCCCAAAACCTGAACCAAACAACAAGAAAAGGTTTTGGTTGGGCCAGCAGAGAGGAGTGGTGGGTGTCAGCTTAATTTCTAATTTGCATCAGGCCAATGAACTGCAGACAGACCACCAAAAAATTGTATAAAAATCAGACTGCAACCCCAATTTCCCTGTCACATGCAACCGCTCTGTGCCTCAAAAACAATGATATTCCTCCTAAAGTCTGAGGGAAAAGGAGGAAGGGAAAATCTGTACAAAATCTCTCTTTTACAACACAAGAGAAACAGTGTTTTCTGTCACTGCTCCCAGACACTCTCAGTGTGTGCCTGCCTGAATTTGTTCACAGCTCCATTGCAGATTCCAGCCCAGCGCACTCTGAGCCTGGAAGATTTCCAGGCTTTGTGCCTGGAGGCTCCCAGGGATACATCAGCTCATGAGCAGAGCCAGGGAGGAAGGTAATTTCCTTTGTGTGAGGACAACTTAACTTTCAATTCAGCCATACCCACACCAAAATCTTCAGTGACTTATTTGTTTGAAGACCTATGAAGGAAAGTTTCATACACACTTCTTTTTAGTATTTTAACAGAACATGATGATTATTTTAAGAGTGAGCATAGGCAAATTAGTTTACTTACTACTTTAGGTAGAATATAGCAGCTTCTTGAGAGCCTTGCAACAAAATGGTCCATAGACTGGGGATCAAAATGAGAAATAAGCGTTTACTTTAAATTTAGACAGAGAATTCACTGCTCTCCATTTATTGAATGGTGTCATAGCTACCACAACACTATGGATTACTCTTGCTGTGTGCATGGGGAGGAAATCCAAATGTAAATGAAAAGGAGTCATTACACATAGTATAGATATTTAATGACATTAATGAGCAGAAAAAGCAGTGCCATATGAAAAAGCAAGAGGAAGAATGTACATCTGAATAATGAAATATTAAATAAGTGTTCAGGCAGTCTCCTGGAAGTTAAACCAGGACATGAATTCTTTCAGCATCACTGTTCCCTCCACGCAGACTGTGCCTGTTGTTTACTGTCATTAGGGCCATTATATATTTACTGTGGCGGGGCCAGAGATGCAAAGAAGGATCAATGTCTCATTGTTTCGAGATCTGTATAACCACCAATTAAGAGCTGACTCCTCATGCACAGCACTCATGATCTAAGGAAATGCAGAGTATTGCACACACTGCAATAATGAAGTTCCCAAGCTCATTCCGTGAGTGGAGAAGCGAAGCCCCGAGTGATTTATTCAGCACCACCTGGGAAGGCTGGGGCAGAGCGAGGCAGATATCCTGCACCCCTGATCCTTGCCCAAAGAACAAATGGAGCTTTCCCACTCTCCTGAGACAGGCCCCTTGGGATGAATAAGTAATAAACATAATAATATCTTTTTCTCCTACAGTGTCTTTTGTCCACCAGAGCACAGAGGCTTCTACATATCTGCTTCTGCACATACTTCTTCAGGTTAATGTACTTAAAACACACAAACTTCCTCTTTTTCACTCAGGTAAAACAAATCCAAGGAATGTGCCCAGTATTAAGTGGGAAAGTCAGTTACTTACTTCTAATAAATACTGTCCTGATTTTAAGAAAGAGTCATAATATATTTTTAAAATGTGAATAAGAGAATTTCTCAAATATCACTAATGAAAAAGGAAGTGAGAGAAACGAAACCTCCAACTCCCAATAAGCTGAGTTTTGGATCGCATTTAATTTCTTCAACTTCTTGATGGGAATTCACAACACCCTGGATCCAAAGAGGCCAGCAGGAGGTGGCCAAACACTGTTATCCTCGTTCTGTGTTAAACACACGCAGCGGTGCAGAGGAGAAGGGTGTCTGTCCCCAGGCGGGGCACGGAGACCTGGCGTGTCTGAGAACCCCGGAGACGCTTCCTGCGCCCACGATGAACTCCTGGAACAGCGGAGAAACACCGAGCCTGACCTCAGAGCACAACACATTTCCTGCCCACTTCCCAGCAGAACAATAGAGCTGAAGAACATCAGCTTCTCAAATCAGCTTTCAGCAAGCTGCGGGAGACCAAAACAAAATCGTTCCACTTGCTCTACTGCCACGCATTCCTGATGATAAAGAACACTCCACTCAGGTACACTGGTTTATGACCTGACTGGTAATGATGCTCATAAAATTTACAAAGTCAAAATCTATCTTAAGATTTGTGCTGAATTTCCATAGACCTAATGAAGCAACTAAACACACGTAGTCCAACACAAATGGAAGAAGAAATTTCTACCAGAATCAAACATCCTGTGCCTCAGAGCAGCCTGCTCCTTTCAACAGGGGGAAAAACCCAGAAGTGTGAAGTCTGCATTGTACAGCTAAAATTCCAAACTAAAAAGAAAAATCTTGTACAAATCCCTAAATCAAACAAAGCCCCTCAGACATAACTGGGAGTTGCACAACACTTCCCAGCACTGCATGTCTTCCATGCTGAGCTGCTGGCAGGAAATATTTGTTTAAGCGGGACTATTCTTTCCAAAAATCCCTTATTACTAAAACAAAATGTTATCAGTGATTCACTGAGTGATTAACAGAGTAACTTCAGCTCTGGGTTTCCCAAGATCTCCCATTTCCTTCTCCAAGACTAAACTGGAGCGGTTCTCTGCCATGACCCTGGAGGGGCTCGAAAGGGACCTCAAAATCTCACCTGGTCCAACCTTCAGTAGGAAGGGAGCCCAGATGATGATCTTTACTTTCCTATCTGCACATTTAAATAATCAAAACCCACATCACCTCTAGGTTAGGAATCTAATTAGTAGATGTAATAACAAATTATTGTAATAAACGACATAATCTGCATTGACCTTGATCAAAATATTGATAGAACAAAATAAATTAACTCCTAAAAATATTTTTACATTGTATTTCAGCAGCAAACTTGCTGTTGTGTTGCTGCAGGGAAGGAGTTGATAAAAGTCTGGCATCACTGATTTTCTGTGCCAGATTTATGGGTTATTATTAGCAGAAGGCTCAGCTATTTGTTTTGAGTTCTGTTACAATGGCTTTCCAATGTGGCGTGCTAAAAGGTCAGGGAAAAAACCATGAGCCTTCCAGAAAGCTGCTGCAGGGCATCACTCTCCTCGCTTGCATGGAAGTTGAGTCTGCTCTAACTCAAGGTGAGGAGGAGAGAAGGGTTTTACAGGTGTTGCAGAGCCCAGGAACTCCCTCTGTGCACAGACAACTTCTCCCAGACTCAAGAATGCAGTGGGCTCCAGGGAAGCAGCTGCCTTCCCTCCCCTCCTGATGCCATCCGGACACCTGAGGCTCCCCCAGCAGCAAGAAGCAGCTCTCGGGGTGCTTAATCTCATGACAACATCCACTGAAAGCAGCATCACTGCTGGCAAGTGAAATGAAAGATTAACTTGATTACACATGCTATGCAAAACTTATTTCCTGATTAATTAATAGATTAGGCACTTCCAATTCATGCTTAAATGCCTGATAATGATCTCACGCTCATATAACAAATCATTGATTTATATACACACAATCTAAACTTCATTTTTCATGTGACAGATTATTTTCTTCCTTTCCTTGCCACATAATTTGCAAACTCCACTGCAAATACAGTTGCTCGTTTCACTTGCTTTTTGGCATCAGATGACTCATCCAAGGAACATTTTGGCAAGAATGATCTTTAGCCATCTTCCTTATCAGGCTGACATGACACCGTGGCACAGAAAACACCCTCTGTTTTAAAAGAATTCCCTGGTAACAAGTTGAAAAATGAAAATGTAGCTATTGTTTTTAAAGAGGGGTTTACAAAAGCAACTGGAAATCCTGCAATCATTTTTTAAATACCATTGTGAGGGTGGTTTATTTAAATTCACGTTTTTCCTTCTGGCACAACAACACAGGGCTGCCCTGAAAGATGTTATTGTCCGAGTGCAGCTGATTGCAAAACGTGGAGAGCCTTCTTCAAACAACAGAAGTACGAAAAACACTCCATGAGCAAAGCAAGGGCTGGGATGCTTTGTAGTGTGGAACCTCAGGGCACCCAACACCTCCAGTGCCTGAGCTCCCCGGGAATTCTCACACTGCTGGGCCGGTACCTCACCAGCCCTGTGCGGGAACTGGGTGATGATCTGATAAAGGACATTCCAAATGAAAATAACAGAGAATATCTAGCAAGGCACACAGTGCCCAACAATGCTCCTCTGTTGCAGCATCAGTTCAAAATGGTTTTTTTCTGCTTATCTTCCTACTTTTTCATACAGATTTTCCACTCACAAGTGTATGTAGTCTATATGTTCCCATTCCACTAATACGCCCATTATATTCTTAGAGAGAAAAAGCTACTAAAAAAACCTCTTCCTACCGAGTTTATATCCTTTATTCTTCTAATATACTCACTTTTACTGGATTAGCAAGTCTAACTCTTTCCTTTGAGCCCCTGCAAAGGCCTATCCAATAGCAGCTTGTCTTCACATCCTCGGACATCCACATGGCAGCAGTCCTGGAGGACCTGGCTTGCAGGGTTTGTACAATTCATTAGTCAAAATGCCACACTGATGCAAAGAAGGCAAAGTTTGTCTGTTTGGTGTTCTATCTAATACAGTTAGGTGGCCTCAAAGCAATTTTGGGAGGAGGCACAAAGAGTAGCTCCTAATTGACAGAGCTTGGTGATGAATGGCATTGCAGGAATCATCCTCCCATCTCCTTCTTCTCCACCCTAAACCAGAACTTCATTGCTGACCCCTTTGCTGACCCTCCCAATGGGTACATCTGAGGTAAAGGCTGGGAAAAGAGAACAACGCCCAGGCAGGGCAGAGCACTGCCCAGCACTGGGGATGGGGCTTCACGTGCACTGTGCAGACTTTCCTTGGGTTTTCATTAGGGAAGAAAATGCAAACACCTGTTGCAACTCCGAGTGCAGGATTTCAAAACAAAGTCTACAAAGAATGAAGAGTTCAGTGGGACTTTGATATAAAACATGACCGAGTCTGCAGCCCCTAAACAATGCACAGGTATCTCTACATGGATCTAGATCTATTGATCTCAGGGCAGCAACAGCCCCTCCACACTGCCCAGCTCCCACCAGCCCCGGCTGGATGCAGCCTCACTGCTCAAACTACACAGTCAGTCTTTGCTAATCTCAGCCTAACTCAAAACTCTACTTCTAAATCATCCCCAGGACAAGACTAGAATCTCTTTTGAAATGTAAAGGTTCTATAATAAAATTTAGAAAGCACATATGGTACAAATATCAAGCGTGAACATCTCTTCCCATCTTGTACGTTTCAAAGCCTGTGCAAACAGCACTTTTCCCTGGTTTTGATCATGCAGCCAAAATGAGTCATCTGTGAACAATTATGGCTCTGGCAGGGGCCTGACTGTTGGAGAATGAAAGGAAACACTTTATTATTGAAATGATCAGTATGCCAAGCTGAGAGGCGACTGCAGAGAATGTTAAGAGTCCTTTATGCTCCTTCAGCCAGCAAAATTGAAAGCAGTGAATGCAGCAGTCCCCTCTCAGACACCTGAGAACACCTGAGTTCAGAATGGGCAATGCAAAGCACAAGGAAGTGGGAGCTGTGGAGATGAGCAAGGGAATATATGGCAGAAAAAGAAACACAACCTTAAAGCAGGAGGCCTGGCTTAAGAAAGTGTTGGTTATTCCTGGCTTAGTTCTCCCAGGGGAGTCGTGAACGTATTGAAGGAACACACAGTCAGAGGCCGCCGGAGCTGAAACCCGAAACTATTAAAGGACATTTGTTGGGAGTTCGGGACTGGCTGAGTTTAACAGGCTCTTCTGAAAGGGGATGAATGGAATTCCCCTCGAGGAGAAAAAATAGCAACCAAACAATTTAGTAGGAACACGGATCTCCCTATGTGCAGCCCATTTTAGCTGTGACACTGCTGCACCTGGGTTTGCTGCCAGCAGGGACTAGGTAGGATCAGAGGTAGGATCCCTCTGAAATTCCAAGGGTAACTCGGGATCTAAGCTGCTCGCTGAGAGCAGGGCAGGGCAGGGAGCTGGGCAGGATATTGGTTCGATGGACTCGGCAAATGAGATGAGCAGGAGATGGTTTTAAAATTGGACTATGAACAAGCAATGTATGAGCAAGTAATTCTTGTCCTCTTTTCCACGAGCAGCTTGCAGAGGGAGGGGGAACAATGTGGTGATCACCACCCAGAGCCTACAGACTATTTAAAGACCATGAGGGTTGACAGGATGACAAGGGAGACTCGTACACAGAACTGCTAATGGAAGGTGTAGGGGGGAGATCAGGGAACAATCTGGGAAGAGCACATCTTGCACTCTGAAATTCAGGTCCAACTCCCAACAGAAGAGATGTTGGAGCAATTGAGATCAGTATTCTGACAGCAGGACCTTTCAGGTCTGAACATTAGCGGACAAATACCTCTTGCTGTTTCTGAAACTCTGAGCTTTGACAACCTTTGGAACAGGCTATCCCACCATCACCACAGTTTGGGCAGCACGGCTCCCCAAAACTAAGTGTTCTGGCAGGCCTGGAGGCCAGGCTGAGCTCACAGGCTTTATACCAGGTTAGGAAGCTGCTGAGGGTGCAGGCTCACCAGTATGAGGAGATTCCTGCTAGCCAGGGCTAAAATATAACTTCCCTGTGATCTTGAGCAGGGCAGGGAATGTTTACAGGCATGGTATTTGTCTTTGAAGGAACCAGCCCTGGAAAAGGTCAGATTCCGCCTTCTTCAGAGCTCAGGAACCCCACACTTACTGTGTCAGGGTAAATGTAAGAGAGTCCAAATTCCTGGAGCTGAGGGGGTTTTGGAGGGTCCCATTCAGCTCGTTATACAAAGGCACTTTTGCTCCTAACAGAACTCATCAGGGCGGGGGTACAAATTTCCTCCCGATCTGCTCCAAACAAGACAGCCTGGCAAGCACTGCCACACCTGAAGTGGTAAAACACTTAGCAGCAATGCTGAAAACAGACATCAGGAATTGGAATTTCCAAAAATGCTCATTCTTTGCAATTCCAGGAAGTAGCCCATGGTTACCTTCACACACTAAGTGGCAATCCTACACGGAAGGCGTCTTGTTTCAGTCAGGAGCAGCCCGGATTCTCATCTTGGCAGCAACCGGAGTGCTCTTTTTGTTTGGGTCATGTCACTCATAAACTTCCTTCCATAACACACTGAGCTGGGTATAAATCCACATAATACAGGGTATTGTGGAGCTTTTCCCAGCTGTGGCCAGGCTGTGCTCTGCACACATGCACTGTACACCTCTCTGCAATTTGGTTTGACTTTTCTGAGCATTCCTAGGTCACAAACAAGCCCTCAGAGTCCATCATTGCTTTGACTATTGCAACAGAAATTAGATCGTTTCAATTTACACCATATAAACCCAAGACAATGTCAGTGGTCTTGGAAAACCATTTGTTGCACACACTGAGCACGGGGGAACACGGGAGAAGGGAGGGAGCTTTTCCAGCTGAAAACGCCAGAAACGCCAGTGCTGTGTCAGCACGTTAAAGCCTACGGAAAACTGCTCTGTTCTGGACACAGCCCTGCTGCAAATCCAGCTGCTCACAGGGAATCCCTCCACAAAGCACCATCCAGGGAAGTGCCCAAGGTGCGAACTCGGCTGTGGCCAGCGCTGCCTCTCAGGTCGGCTCCCTCATTTCAGCACCGGCCTGGGCTGTTCCCCGGCAGGGCCGTTCCCCGGCAGGGCTGCTGCTCCCCGGCAGGGCCGCTGTTCCCCGGCAGGGCCGTTCCCCGGCAGGGCCGCTGTTCCCGTTCCCCGGCAGGGCTGTCCCTGTCCCGGCGCCGGCGGGGATGCAGCGGCTCCGCACGGCTCTGCTGCCGCCCGCAGGCGGGAGGGCGCCGGCTCCGCCTGGATCGCTGCCACATCCCCGGCACGGGGTTACTGCTCCCTTCCCAGAGCGGGTTTCCTCTTAAAAACCCCTTTCTACGGAGCTTGGGAAACATGTTCCCTGTTTTTTTCCCTGCTCAAATGCTAAAGAACATTAAAAAAAAAAATAACATTCCTTTTACTCAGCTGGAAATCCCAGTGAAGTTTGTTACTCAAGGCTTCATTACTTCCAACCTAAAAAACCCCAACAAACCACAAATCCTTGTCTTTTGGAATAATAGTTAAACAAGGAATAGTTCAGGTGAGACCGTGACAGGACAGCTGAGGAGTAAAGTCAGTGGCAAAGCAGCAGAGTTAAACACGTGTAAGCTTTATTTCTAGTGACAAACTGAGGAGCAGGTTCCTAACTCGTGGTGCCACATCCCAGGTAAGTTTGTCCAGATTTCACATACAAAGAGGCCAAGTGGGTTTTCTGAACTCGCACTGCATTTTCTATTTGGTTCACAAAAAAGGAGTCAGTTATATAAGATGCTCAACAGTCTGAGGGCAAATTAGCAAAACTTACACCCGTGCTTAATTCCAAGAATATGACTGAAGGAAAGCTAAACACCCCAGGTTTCATTGCTTCCATCTGTAACAGCACACAGGCCTGGGTACACTCCCAGTCTTTCACCCAAATCACTTCCGGGCCATCACAGAGGTTTTACAGCCCTGTCTGGGAACCTGCCCAGCTTTCCCAACCTGCTTTTTTCCACGTCATACTAAAAAGCATATGCGGATTTAATAATTGCTAATCCAATGACTGCATTACTTTATTGCATACAACTGAGCTAAACGTGCCAGCACCAAATGATCCCAGAGCCCCGGACAAAACTGAACGCCTGGAATACACCTCTGCTTTCAGAAACACGTAGGATGCGGCCAACAACCACTATGGAACACGTCCTGTGCCCATGGCAGAACTCTGACAAGGAATGTGACTCCCAGGTGGGAGCTGAGGATCAGAGAGCTGAGGTGCGGTGCCCAGCCAGCCTGAGGCGCAGCAGCACTCGGAGCAAACGTAAGGGGATCTTTTCCCAGTGAAAAAGGGATCAGAGAAGTATCGAAGAACACAGAATATTTATTGCAGCAGTGAACTCCCAGACCTTGGTTCGGACACAAGAAGAATCAAGGACTTGCTTGGTGATTTGTGACCATCAGACCAAGCAGCTTCCACTCTCTCCCAAGCCCACTGCGACATTATGGCCATTCCCAGTGGATTTTCCCCTCTCCCAGGGATGTGGCCCCAAGCTGAAGCACACAGAGGATTTTGGCACAGCTGCCTCATCCCAAGCGATGCTGTCACTCGCTGCCCCCTGTGAAGTGCTCTGACCCCAGTTTTGCTCTCCAAATGCCCAGAGCACCTCCAGCCTGTGGAAGGATGACGCAGAACATCCCACCAGGAGCACGGGAGAGAAGGAGGTGGAGGAAGCTCCTGGCTATCTGCCAAGCCTCACCACTCTGCTTTTTCATTTTTAGTTTCTGCTCTTTGCTGGAAAGTTTCTACTTATGCTCCGGTTTCCATGGCAACTGCATTTCTTGCCTTTCTTCTCTAGCATTAAATTTTTTATTTGATTTCCCTTCTTCCCAAGACATGACTCTCTTTTCCTTTTGTAAAAACGAATTAAGTGTTGTCTTCTCTTTGGTTGTTGATATTTTTGAAGGAGGTAAGAGAGACTTTCACTCAGCCGCTGAATCTGCCTAGAACAGCAGCAAAGATCTAATCTCCCAAGGAAGACTGTCAGGGGATTCCCTTGCAGAAAAGCCATTTACTGTAATTATCTTAACAAGTCTATGACATGCAAGAGTTCCAGATACTGTGGAACCCAACATTTTTAAAAAATTGGCTGCTTGTTTTTACGAGACCAGACCTGGCCATTTTTTCTCTACAACTAAACGTTTTAAATTTTTTTTAAAGCATTACTTGTGACTCCTGAGCAGTCTCAGGAGAACAGTTTAATATTGGAAGTGCACTAGGAATGTGGTCTTTAGTTCCAGACTGCAGGAGAATTCAAGTATTTTCACTGACAATGTTCTCACCTGGCTGGGAGCGGTGTTGGGGTGAAGCTGAAGGACCCTTCTTTCCCCTGCCATGGTCAATCCCCCACAGCAATGCCCTGCACACCCTCACACAAAGCACACAGAGACAAAACCCTCACAACTAACAGAGCTTAAGCTAATTAATTTGTCTTGCCCTTGTCATGTTGGGACTGAATTAATCTGACAACCTGAATTAATTTGAGCAGGAAAAAAATTCATCAGAATAGCAAATCTGGATTAGATCTACCAATTTGGTTTTTCCAAGCTTTAGCTTCATCATAAACACAATTTATATGCTGCAAAGCCCTGAAATAATGCAGGTTTTCATGCCAGTTCATTTTGAAAGATTCTCTCCACATCTAAATTCTCCAGCACATTCAGGCCATAAAACTGACCCTCCTGTACAGTTGTAGATTACAAGGTTTCCAGTCTTTATCTCTGCCTGGTGGGATTTCACAGTAAATTCTTTCAGAACTGAATAATTAAAAGAAGCAAAACCACAGCATTTGGCTCACAAGGCAGCACAAACAAATCTGTCCATGGGTGCTATCTTGTTTGCAGCACATGTGCACAGATTTACATGTAGGATTGAGGCTTAGTGCTCTGTTTGTTTAGATTTTTCATTATTCAGTACCCCAAGCATAAGGTAAATTGTATAAAGACTGAACTTGGAACAACTTTAAGAGTGAGCTGATCATCTTGAATAATTTCATTAACCCAATTTTGTGTTTTTTTAAGACTCTTACTACTCAGAAGAAATAACGGAAACGGGTCAGAAGCGAGGAGTCCAATTTACCATACTTGGTTCATGCTTCTCTCCTGCTCTTGAATTCCCTCCTCCAAGGAACATCTAGGCCAGGAATTCACAGGATCTTATATAAATCTGACAATGTTCAGTGTGTTTGCCAGCCAAGCTATTTGAATTGTCAGATATTAAATATATGTGCCAGGATCTGTATTGTAAAATCCCATTACAACATACACTGTGCATGAACTCCCCATGGATTGGCTTCACTGCAGGCCAGATCCCCCACTTCGAGTCAGGGTCAGGCGGAAAGTTTTAGACATCTGAGCATGGCCTCCCTGCTTTCTTCCCTCGGAGCTCCCAGGATTAGGGATTCAAAGAGCTGCTTTAGGCGTAGTCCCCTAAATTGCAGCCATAATGCAGCTTTTATGTGGCCACGGACAGGCTTCATGTCTGCACTGTTTCAATTCCCAGTGTGGGGATTGATTTAGGCAGATAGCAGCTTACTCAGCTCTCTCAGCTGCTGTGCTGAGGTGAGAACATCCAGCAGCCCCTTGCTCATCCTCGCTTGATTTAATGATTTGCTGGCCAGACTACAGAGAGCGGCTCAGGAACTCCTACCCGGCGTGCCATGATTTGTGGGTTGCTATTGCTCATCTGTAATTGCAACAAGAAATGCTCATCAATCATTCCAGCTCTCCAGCAGAATGTTGGGTGATACAGCCATGGAGAGCTTTCAACCTGGCCTATCTTTTTGAAAACATTCTAATCCTGCAAATAAAGATCTGGACGCTGTCCCGGTGCCAGGACGAGAGCAGCTCCTGCCTTCCGACCCCGAGGGGCACAACCACCCCTCGGTGAAAAGAACCAGTATTCCTCCCCTGAGAGCAGGGACAAGAGGAGGCTGGGAGTAAAATCTGCTAATCTTCATTGCTGCACTCATTAACACCAAACTCTCAAGTCACAGCATCAAAACACTTTTCTCCAGCTCTCTTGCAGCCTCTTTAGGCACTGGAAGGGGCTCTAAGGTCTCCTTGGAGCCTTTTCTCCAGGCTGAAGAGCCCCAACCCTCTCAGCCTGTGTCCGGAGCAGAGGTTCATCCTTCATCGTTCATCCTAAATGTCCAGAACTACAGTCTGACACGAGGATGTCCCTCTCACAATCTCTGTGCTTGAGCTATCTGAGCCCCACTACAAACGTTTCCTTGCCTCTGTGAAGCACAAGCTGAAAATCATCATCACTTAGTCCCCAGTGGGACGAGAGAATCCCTGTAGGTAAACCCAAGACTGAATAGGGATTCCTGGGAAGCTGCACTCCCTATCTCTACAATCCTTATCACCCTCGTTATTGCTCAGACAGATTAGAAAACTCTTTTTCTAACAGGCCTGTGAGCAACACACCTTCCCAATAACGTCCATATTCGAACCGCTCGCATTAATTTCCTGCAGTCTAATAGAACACAATCTTAACACGATTTATTGAGACAATTAAAATTCAGAAAACAAGCTTCTCCGTGCTCCATAAAGCACAGCAAATTTATTTGCCGCAGTCAGTAAAACTCTGCTGCCTAAAGCTGTGCAGTAACTCAGCAGGGCCTGGCCAGGGACTGCGGGGCCCTCAAAGCTCACTTTGGGATAATCAATTAGAGCTGGGTCTGCACCGGGGCAGCTGCTGGGACCCCGCAGCTCCCAGGGCCTTCCACACCTGGAGAAGCAGAAAAAAGAGTCAGGAAAGAAAAGCTTTGGAGGGTCTGTGGTTGGTCTGTTGTGTTTAGCTGCTATGTCTACCAGTCTCACCAATAACTGTGACCAGTTTTGAAGCTGTACATTTATACTATCTAGTATTTCAAGTTCCCTTAACCAAAGACAAAATAGAATGGATTTTTCATCCACCAAATAAAAAAAACCTCTCTAGTTTGGAATCACTGGAATCATTACAACTGTGTAAGAAGGCTGCAAGCATTTGGATACACCACACTCAAGCCTCAATACATACATTTATGCAATGAATTCACTTAATTTGAAACAGATCACCAAAAAGCCAGCTTGCATTTAGGCTGCCTCAAAGAAGAGATGTCACGCTAGAGATTTTTCCAGTTACTCATAAAATAATCATTTCTTTAAAGTCATCTGGTTTTGAGAAGTAATTATTAAGTGAATTTAGAATAGAATTGCTCTGAACAATGATAAACTTGTATTATACCCTGAGTAAGCACTACAGGCAGGTGATAAATTGCAAAAGTAATGCTACATCAGTTTAACTTCCTGCCGAGTCACCCTGAACTGCTCCAGACTTGCACCAAATAGCCCCTGCTTTCATTACTAATAAAACACAGAATTAATTACTCAAAATAAAAGAGGCCTTGAAAATGTGCCCAGACACTGAACCATGCTGGGTTTTGCATTCTTTTTCCCTTTCTTTTTTCTCCTATAAAGGAACCTCAAACCCATTGCTAGTTATTTCTTTAAAGCCAGCTGCACCACAGTAGGTTTTGTTCCAGGTCTCATCCACTCCCAAGTGGATGCTCAGGACCTGCACACACAGCAGACGCTCCAGTCACCATACTCCTCTCAAAATACATAAACTGACGGCTGACTGCACCATAAATTTCATTTCTCTGACTGGATTATGATAAAAAATAGCTCAGTTTTGGAAATTCACTCAAGCAGCGGAAATACTTTAGACCGGGATCCAAATCTTTCAAATGTCTAGTACTGGACTGGAATTCTCCAGGGACTTCCAGGCAATTCTGCTCCAGCTTGAACAAGAAGAATCCCTGGCTTGTCATTATAAGCAGCTGGGAATCTATATTTCCGTACTCTCCTGTAAGAAGGATTCCAGCTTCTCCCAGAATCTCATCATTATAGAACATGCAGGTTTAGAGCTGTGCCTGTTTTCATCTCAGCAGTTCTCCAGGAATTTGCTTAAAGATTAAAAAATCACCCGAAGTTTCCAGGAGATTTTAGCTCCTGTCCCATTTGTGTCACTCCCAACGTGCTGACACAGGGCTCTGACAGTGGGTGACCTGCATCCTCCTCCCTCAAAGTGACCTTGTCATGAGCAGGATCAGGAACAAGCCATAAAACTGCTTTAGAGAAACACAAACTCACTGACAAGGTTCCCACCAATTCCTAACCAGAGTATTTAAAAGCTCTTGGGCACCCGCCCAGCCCTTCTGGCAGCACTGTGCTCATGGAAGAAAAGAACATGGGAGCAAGAGGCAAATCCAACAGGCACGAGAAGCCTGAGCAGCCAAACAGCTGCACAACGAGCCTGGGATGGGCTCTGCAGGGTTCATTTTGTAGCCCAGCACAAGGCTGAGCACAGCCTGGGGCCTCAGTGTCTGTGACAAAGTCCCTGCTCAGCCTTGGGCACCTCCTTTCACCTGGCTGACCTTGAGTTACGGCTTTGCCTGCTGAGAGAAAACTCTTCCTCCCTTTCCGGAGCGCCCAGCTGGGGATGGACCCTCCAAAGGAGAGGGCTTGGAGGTTTTCTAATTGTCAGAGACAGTGTGGAAGATGCTTCATGGACCTCCCAGGGCTCCCCTGCAACACCTCCTGATGTAAGAACGCCTCTGGTTCTGCTGAGAGACTGCAAAGTCACTTTTCCAGTTCTCTGAGGCAAAGAGTGACACATAACGAAGGCAGGATTTAGAGCGTGGGCTGAATCTCATGTGAGAAGATTCTGACTGCAGAGGTAAAGTATTGGCTAAATTTTATAATGATGGAGTTAATTTTGTTGCTAAAAAAGGCAAAGGCACGATGAGGACTGGCTCCAGAGATTACACAGTGTGTGGTCTCTGCACTTGAAGAGCTCTGCACAGCACTCACTCATGTTACATCAATTACTTTAACAAAGTTAGATTCAGAATAATATTTATAAAGCTGAGATCCACAGACCTTTTTGCAATCACCTGGGTACAATCACCTTATTCACAAAACTGGCTATAAATTATGCTAATCAGTGAAACACTCAGACGATGAAGAGAGGTTTCTTGTGTAATTTTAAATGGATTCCTATAAAGAAAAAAAATTTGGAATACATAAAATTACAGAGTTTCAGTGCACATTTCTATTTGAATCTTGGGTGTCAGTAATACAAAGGTTAAAGCACTATGATCAGGAAATTTAATATCATTCTTATTGTGAGACTCCTTCTATGTCTCCACAATGATTAAATATAATATTGGAAGGTTTTGGTGGACACAGATGTCATCTTAAGCACAAATCCTGACCACTCCAATGAAGCCTAAATTAAATGATAATTTTGCTCTCAAGATGACAGTCCTATCTCTGACTCAATCCCTCTGTTGTATTTTACCATTATCTTAAAAATAAACCTTTTCCTTTGTGGCTTCCATAGCATAAAAAGTTAAACAACACAGCGAGATATAGTTTTCTCTTCATGTCCTTTGGGGGGGTAATTCAAAAAATATTTAACTTTAGCCTACCTCTAATGCATATTTCAATTAGTGGCAGATTCCTGTGCCTTATTCAGGTGAGACTGCCCCTGCTGAGCAGTTGGTACTCCTTGGAGGTAGTCAGGAGTAGGATGGCCTTTGCTGAGTGCATGGTTCTTCCTGTAAGCCCTGGGATGTAAGAGCAGAAGGACTGACACTCCAGAGGGAGGGTCCTGCCCAGGATCAGGAGTGTTCCCCTGGTCACTGGAGAGCTGGCAGGTGTCTGACTTCAGAGCTGCACTTCCACCTGTCCAACAACACGGGACCTTCTCTGACTCCTGAGTAGCCAAAAAAGTCAGAAAGCACAGCCTGGGAGGTCACTGGCTGTGAGGTGATTTCCATCTTTCAGCTCAGGCACAAGAAAGGTAATATTCCACATGTTTTTAAACAAATCCCAGGATTTGAGGTGAAGTACAGGAAATCCCGTATTAGGTGCGACATCTGACAACCCTTCTTTAGGGCTGGATGCTGAGAAGTGAGGAGGATAAATGACTCCCTAAATCCATGGGCTCTGGGCATGGGCTGCCCTGTTAGCTGGGACACTGCTCTTCTCCACCTGGGTCTGCCTTTTCTAGGACCAAAGGGAAGTATCCAGGCCTGTATCCCAGACTTATATCCCAGGCTTGTATCCCAGGCTTGTATCCATGCTGCCTGCCTTGTTCACAGAGCACAGCTTCTCCACCCTTTTTGCCCAGGTTTCTCTTTACTCGAGTCAGATTTTCCCCCCTTCCCTGCTCTGCTCTCCCGTTACTGCTCACAGCTCATCACCAGGTAAAGACGCAGGTGACTCTTCACTTGACTTTGATGATGTCAAGTTCAGATTCCATGAAATTAAAATCCCCAGAGTTTACAACTTACAGAAGTTATAACTCAAAGTGTCCACACTTCTGCAGGACTCAAACACTTTGCAGCCTACTCCTGATTCCTGTAACACGGCCCTAAGGGCTTTAAACCATTAAGGAATGTCCTTGTGTGTGGATTCTTCCTCGTTTCCATGAGGTTATTTGCAGACACATTAAACAGTGCTGCTACTTGGGACACAAAACTCCATTAAGAGGAGTGATGTGCTGTCTAAAATTAACTATGTATTTGTTTTCTCTTCAGTTTCTATAGAACATGAGGAGAGATGCAGATGGTTAACAGCACTGAGATTATAGTGATAGCTGTAAAATTTGATGACTGTTATCAAAAGCATCGTATGGCTTATGAGAGCAAGCAGCAATTTAAAAAAAAAAAAAAGAAAAGAAAAAAGATTTTCAAGCTTACCCTGGACAGGGAACAGAAATAGCAAAGGGGGTTAAAGCCAGTTTCATACTAAAGGATTTACTAAAATAAGAAGATCACTATTTCAAACCTTGACAGACACAGGTTATCTGAGATGTGAATGAAATAAATGTGCTGTGTAAGAGCCTGAATCACTGACAAAGGGAGATTTAAACCTGGGGTGGGAATTTTACTGCTCAGGAAAGCAAGGCAGGGATCAGCTGCACTGATCTGAGACAAAGGCCGAGCAATTGCTGCAGGATCTCCGACTGGCACTCCAGACAGAGCACTCTTTCTCCATGGCTAGGAACATGCTGTGCTGCACCTTGTTACAGGCAGGGAGATGCTTGACAAAATAAGCTGAATCACTCACTTTCTCCACTTGCAACCAGAACAAGACTTTGTTCCACCTCTCTAGATGAAATATTAATCCAGCCTGTAAGAGAATGATACCCACAACCTTCCATCAGAGACCTCTCTGTTCAGACTTCCCTTTGGAGAATTACCTTTGCTCTTTCCCCAGCTGGAAAAGCCCTTGTATTCCTGTTCCCCCCTCCCTCTTCTGAGCTGCCATGACTGGAACTCCAGACTTTCCAAAGCTACAATGATTTATTGAAACCAGTTCTACTTAGTAAGAGCTCTGGCAAGCAGAAGCCGTGCTAATGCACCCAGAAATCCGCAAAGCAAGATAAAATCTCCCAAGAACATTTTCAAGCGGTAAAAGAAGAAACAACGAGGGAAGGGTTGGAAGTCTTCAATGCTCTGAAAACTGTAACATGGGAAGATCAGAAACAGAGAAGTCAGTATCTTTTTTCTCAAGGTGCATATCTGCCCGTTCACTGGAGGAAAATTAGGGACTGACTCATTAGAAATCACGACAGATGAAAGGACAGGACACACTGTTCCTTGGCTTGGCCTCCAGAGAACACATCCAAAGCATGTCTAAGAGATGGACCCTTAACCCTTAAACATTACAGAGCTTTCAAAATATCCATGTTACATCTACTGGGATACAAGTTTTTTACAGTAGGAGAAAGTTATTACAATCCATTGGGAAATATGTTTCTCTGTGTTGGTTTTTAATTTATATTTAATCTCTATCCAACATCAAAACATGTAAATATATAATTAGCTTAAAATATTCAAGAACATTTCTTGATGTGGGATCCATTTGCAAGGAAAATGATAATGAGCACCAAACTGAACTGATTTACTGACAAAGCACCAATATTTTCAAAACAGAGCTTAAAAAAATTCACCAAGTTGCTCTTAGATGGCTCAAATGCGTGAGATCAAGAAGTAAGGCAGCACTTTCCAAAGGCACATAAAACAACAGCAATCTCAAAAGGCCTTTTGGACCTTTTTGACCGAAAATACTAAAATAAGTTACTGACATTATTCTTTGCCTTCAGTTCTCTGCTCCTAAATTAAAAATTACAATCTCAGAACAAGAGAGTAGAAAATCAGGGTTTGAGCATTTAAAAGCCCCTCACAAAATTGCCATGAAGCTCTGGCTACATTTTTTCAAGACTAAATCCCCAGGATTGATTGGAGTCCCTGTTCCAGATGCTCCATACCGTTCCCAGTATGATATTCTGGGTCAGGGATCTAAGGACAGGCCACCCCAGGGCAGGCTGTTGGCACAGTTTCCTGTGAGAAAAGAGAAGACGTGGGCTGAAATTCCTTAAGAGAAAGAAGGACTTCCAAAATTTCCATGAGGAAATTCAAAATCAACCCTCCTTTTGCTGATTTTCACTTCCACAGCTGCTCTGCAAAATGGTTTCACATACTCTGAACCATGAACCAGGAATTCTCTGGTTTCCTGTGCTTGCCACTAGATTGCCCCAGTTTTTCGGAAGTCCTTCTATCCCCATCAGTGCTTCTCTTCTGTTTAATACATTCATTTCTGTGCTTCATCTGACCTACATGGAGGCAAAATATCAATTTTTTATCTCGATTTTCTTACCTTGATTTTTAAAATGTTGATAGTCTACTGGCAAGCACCAGGAGCAATGACATCATAGCAGGAGGCGGCATCTATTCCAAGGAGCTCAGAGCCAGCAAAAATACTCCCAAGATCATAAAAATAGTTCCTATTACATTTTACTCCTTGGCAAAGGACTATTAGATTATATAAAAGGCAAGGCTAGCACAGATACAGGCAAAGAACTTCATGGTAATGGTAGAGCCTCATCACTCTGGGTCATGTCTGCAAACTGGAAACTTCAATTCTAGGTAGGTCAGACTTATCTAAAGCTGAAGTTCACTAAAAATGTCCTGATTTAGACTCCAGGCACTGAGTATGGCAGAAGAAGCCACATTCTTTGTGAATTAAGTGAGACTGAACTCCCAGAGAAAGTCTGGCAACCAAGACAGACAAGAGAGTTGTGGTGGAGGAGAAGAGGAAAGGAATCCATGTGGATTCCTGAAATTGGGCTGTAAATATACAATGATGTTGCATTGCCAGAGTTGCCACTTTAGCAAAATGAAGTACTTTCTTGTAGTGAAAATGAGAATTCTTCATCTTCAAGGAAACAAAAAGCCTGGTCTGCTGAAAGATCTGTACTGAGATTTTCCAGACTCCAAAAGACATGGCAGGTGGATTGTGCTCTCCACACCAAATGACAAATGCCCTCCAGCAACTTACAATTTTTTGAGGGAACACAGAGGGAAGAAAAGCAAAGAAAGATAAATGGGCAGGGAGGAAGACTGTGGAGCAAGAAGAATGGCAAAGGACTAACAGGGAACACAGGAGATCCTGTGCCACTGCAATACCATGAGAAAAGCTTCCTGTGTGTGACCCTGGACAAGGCACTTCTAATTCAGCTCCCCTTCAGAAGAAGAGGATAAAAGCAGCACATTGAAGCTGGCATGAAGTTATCTGGATTAGAGAGGGAAAAACACTGGAGCATTGCAGTGTTGATGATCAGAGCAGAACATCAGCCACAGGCAGGCAAACAGAAAGTGCTTTGCAGCTACACAGGATGCCATGAAAAGGAAGTATTGACCAGTGCTAAGTTGTGGAGGGGTTTGGGAGGGATCCAGCAGGAACCCTCTGCAGAAGGGTTATAACCAGTAAACTCTACCCTTGCAAAAATATCTATCACAGTCAGACCAGTGAACCAAGGAACTGCTGTTGGATGAAGTATGAAAAGCAAAAAATAAACACACTTTTACAACCAGCTGGTGTTTGATCTGAGCAGGCATATGGACATCCCACGGAATTACAGAGCTCTGATTCCACTGTCCCATATTCTATTGGTCACCCCTCCCAATGGCTGAGAAACCCTCTGGAGCCAGGTCTGGAATGGAAGAGATCCTACCTCTGGAGTTCAAAGGTCAGGATTTCATTCCTCATTACAGTCATCACACCTGGCCCAATGACAGGCTGGGAAATGTATGACTGACAATATAATTCCAGCAAAAAAGACCTAAGTGAGCTTTTGTTGTTGTTGTTACTATCAAAGAATGAGAAATAGTTTTTCTATCCCCAAAATGTGAAATTACTGGAAAACCCCACTTGGATTGGTGCATGCACGACCTCTCAAAGGTTTCTGAGCATCCACAAAATGAGTGGCACCCATGGCACTGTGAGACCTTAACCCACATATCCCATGTTCCCAACAAGCACAGTGTCCTCCAGCTAATGGACTGTCCTGGTGCTGCAGCTTGGTGTGATTCAGGCATTGCTTCATAGAATCAGGGAATATTCTGAGTTGAAAGGAACCCCCAAGGATCATCAAAGCCCAACTCCTAATTCCTTCTGTGATTTGCCACAATTTTCCTGATTTAGGCTTCAGCAAAATAAGTTTTTCTTCATTAAAGGAGTTGCTTTCGATGATCTGGCAGTGGGCCAGAAAAATGACTAAGTGAAAAGCTGCCTCACTGTCAATGCAACAGCTCTCTTCTGTACTTCAGGAACATTTGCTCCACAGGCCTGGGTGTAAGAAAGCACAGTAGGAGTACGACCTTCTCTTGTTTATCTGAAGTTGATTGAATATGAAAAGTTTGGGTTAGATCAAACATCAGTTACATAAATCTACTGTTCCCTTAATTACAGGTACATATCAGTACATGCAGCTCACACACTTGATGCAGTTACAATTAACATACCAACACAAAACAAGCTAAAAATCAGGTTATTTGTCAAAAATAAAAGACAACAAACCTTCAGCAAAGTCTTAGAACTAGTTTTTGCAGATTTCCCCCTTGAACAGACCACAGTAAATTGAATAAACTGGCTCACTGGAAGGGGGGCCAAGATTTTGCAAACCATCAATATTTCTTGCCCTCCCTTTGCTAACTTTGCCTTGTGTACATAGAAGAGTCTGACTGAAATGCAACCTGCAGAAAAAAAAAATTATACCCATATTTTAAAAGTCACATCCAAGAGCTCAGGATGTGCTAACAGGGAGAGAGTGGTGGCCCCAGGCTGTGGTGTCAGGCCCGCTGTCTGAGGTGAAGGAATGGCCCCAGTTCTCTCTGCAGGTCATTAGTGAGCAGCATTGAACAGGCTCACAAACTACATCTTGTCTTCTGCAAGTGGAAATCCAGATTGCTGAAAACTAACTGTGTTTCGTCTGAGACAACAGAAAAAGAGGAAGGAAAACAAGAGCTGAGAGAGTTCTCTGCATAAAGATACAAACCCAAAAAAGAGCTGCTGTTCTGAATTACAATTACATGCACACTGCAGAAAGTTTGGGTTAAGACCTATTGTAAAACAATTTCTACACAAAAGAGCAAAAGACAATCATTGTTCCAATTCTGCTCATTAAAGAAATTCGGAGACAAATCCCAGTCTTTGATCTCAGGCACTGCTAGAAGGCAACTGTACATTGCAAATGAGACATGTTCATTCCTAAGAAAACAAACCCCCCCTGCAAGTAAAAAGTCAGTCCCAAAATGCCGAAGTCCTTCCCTGCTTACCTTTTTATGAGCAGGTCAAATTTTTGGAAGTAGTTTCTCAAAGCAACTCAGATATTCCACGTTAACTCTCTTGCTGCAATAAACAGCTGCAAAACTCCCTGATTTATTTCCTGGGTTGGTGTGCATGCTGAACCCCAGAAGAAATCCCACACAGGGAAAAAAAATAAAAGACAAACACCCCCAAAACCCACAGGAGAAGCAACTCAGCCCTCGGGCAAAGCACAAAAAAAGTTCAACAGGGAAACAGAAAGGAAATCCAGTGACAACTAGAAGTTTGGATAAGAAAGAGGGAAGGCAGGCTTGCTCCCCTTGCCTGGAGTCCTGGCTAAAGGTGCCTCTCCAGCAGAATCCACGGAGGCTCCCGGCTCCTCGGAGCAGATGGTATTCACACATTATTCCCGAACAGCAGCACTCCCCAGTCCAATCAGGAGGCAGCACTCAAAAGCCAAGCGCTTCCCAGACTCTGTTACAGTTTTCAATAGCTATAGCACAAGATGAATGACTCAGAAAATGAATAAGCAGGGAAAATAAAACCTGCCTCTCTCCTAGGCAGAGACATAGGCAGGCGGGTCAGCAGCCCTCAGTGTGCTGAGCACTGGTTGCAACTTGAATGCACCTGCTTTTGTCCCTAAATCCTAAATGCTCATTACTTTTTCTGTGTCTTGAATTTGTGTGATCAGCTTCATCTTGGGTTAAAAGTCACAATAATTAATTCTTCTCTTTTTTTTTTCTTCAGTCTTAAAACCAGCAAACATCTGTAAGAGTCAAAAAACCAGGATGAACTCTGTGGGTGCTTTTCCAGACAAGTCAGAGAAACCCCTCATGCCATCTCTTGTTGAATACATCAATATATATTTCTAAGATTAAGTCCTGACTTCACAGATCCTGTTACAAATGACATGAAATAGATTAATACATCCTCTGGTTTTGCCTGAAGTTTACCAGGAAACTTTAAATGACAATAAAACAAATATCTCTAAAAATATATGAAATAAAAATGACTACCAACTTTCAGGGCAAGTACTACCATTATCCAAAAACTGGCCAAACTGAACTGGAAACTACTTCCAACTGCTTTGTGTAGCTTCCACACCATCCCATCCAGAGGGCACTTCTAAATACAACTCCTCAGCTCAATGCCTGTTTTTTTCTGACAGCTGCAACCCAGTAATAAAGGATGATCTGCTAAACAAAGCAAGTTACTCATGGAAACACGCACAGCACCCGGGTTCTCCCTGGAACACCACAGTGCACTCCTGAGCTTTCCACAACACGCTGGAATTCTCTTTAGCTTTCTAACAGAAGTGACTGCAAGGAGGTTTTGTGGTGTTTGGTGCTCCTGCCCCAGCGCTGCTGCAGCCACAGACTCTGGTTTTAGTGCTGCTGCTCAGGGCTGAACTCAGCAAAGCTGGACACACGCTGCAGTCAGGCAAGTGGGATCACTTAAATCACTGAAACTATCTGGGGTGAGAAACATTCCCCCAGGTCCCCCTGGACATTTTCAGATCTTTGTCTCTGGCTGTAAATTGATCCTTTGCATTCCTGTCTGACACATGGACTGTGAAAAACTCTTCGGGGATATTCTCCCTGCCAGGAGTAAGGCTCTAACAGCACTTCTGCAAATACAGGGCCAGTCGGAGAGACAATAAAATTTTGTGAACTCTGGACTAACTTTTACTATTATTATTCTGTCTTTTTTTCTTTTTCTTCATTCTGGACCAAATAAGAGAACTCTATTTGTATTTTTACTTTCCTATTTTCAAAACACCAAGCATCAGGGTTTCTCCCTAGGATTCAAAGCAGGACCCACATCCAGAGGCATTGTTTTGCTCCATCAGCCAGGCCATGCCCACTCAATGCTAAGCAAACAAACCCACACAGGCAGCTCCAGCACAAAGAACAAGGGCTCGTGTTACAACATCTGCCACAGCTGCCCACCAACCTCCAGCTGCAGCTGGAGAAGTGTTTAAAGGTGTAAAACAAAACTAGAGGCATATCTAGATGTGGAAAACAAACATTTTCTGAAGCTTCATTTTGGCAGGTGTTTTCTGATCACTGCACTAAGCTCCATAGCAGCCAAAATAATTTTGACAACTGACTCACTGAGCAAGGCATCTGCTGGGCCTCTGAGCCTCTACCAGCAGGAGGAATGCTTGGCAATTACAGCTTTTCCATGTGCTGGTTCCTTGGAGATGCTCGGAGAGGAAGCACATCTAAATCCAAACATTATCCCCATAATGCTCTAAGTGCTGGGATAACCCGGTGTATGCTCCGAGGAACCTCCTGGGCAAACACCCTGATCAGACACCATACAGAACATTGCAGTGGCTCAGGGTAAGCAGCTCTTTATTCTGTACAGCCCTCTGTAGGGTGGATTTGTCAGGCAGGGATGGGAGGCATCAGCACCCGTCCATCTCTCTGGGCACCACCAGAAGAGGAGGCTCCTGGCCAACAGCTCAGTTACATCCATGGCATCACAATAACCCTTGGCTGAAGGGCTCAGAAATCCCACTGTGTCAAAATGTGGGGCTCAGATCTCATTAACAAGGGACACTTCCTTCTGGGCTCCTCCAGTTCCTGTCAGCTACTACCAGAACCTCATTAATTTAGAAGCTGCTCACCTATAAACACCTTGATACATCAAATGTATGCTTTGAACTCCTCCTCATCTCTGCTCCCAGGAAATCCCTTGCCTGTGCACTCTTCCGTTCCATCCAGTTATGCTGAATTCACCTTCCAGCCATGGCTGATGTAGAAAGTTCTGAGAGAGACTGGCAGTGCTGTATGGAGGAGATGGATCTAGGAGGTTCCCTCACAACGCTCTGCTTTGAAGTTCCTCTCTTTTAGGAGGAATATAAAAGCAGCCTTGAATTTGCCTGACTATGAAAAGACCCTTTTCTTTAGTTCCAAAGAACCAGGAGATTACTGTGACTGTTTCCAGCACCTCCAAGTAGGGAATGTTACATTCCATTCATTGAATGTTCCTTCAGCGTTCCACAGGGATGGTTCTCCCTTGTTAAATGCCCATAATCCAGTGGGATGCTCATTTATTTTTTGGCTCTGCCCTCTTCTACTGATTTCAGCAGGGACAGAGAGGAAGCCACTGCATGCAATGGTTGTCCCCACTTCGATTTCCAACCTGGAAATTGCAGAATGCATCTACAAATCATTACACAGTAATCTGCTGAATCCTTGATCTCCTGTTCCCCTGGAGCTTTCCCACTCAGCTCTGTTACCACACATAACCTACAAAAAATTCTGTGTTCCCAGCCTTTGCTTCTGTTTTCCTCTCTACCAAGTGTGATTTTTAATGCACGCCAAGGTGTCATTGAGGCCAGGATGTCATTACTGCCCTAGAACAGCGCCTGAAGAATCTAAATTACCAACAGCAGGCAAAGTTCAAGCCTGGCTGTCATCCAAGTAATTCACCTGGTTCGATGTGTACGTCAGAGACTGGAAAAAATATGCTGTAATTATTGTGTTATTAAGCACAATGGTTTAATTTTATTTCTTTGTGGCACAAAATCTGCATCCGTGATTCACATCTGTGGTGTAGGGAATATGATTCCACTAAAACCAGTAGTTGGGATCTGGTCTACAAGGTTGTTCAAAAAGTCTAATAAAAATCTTATGCTCTTTAACATCCAAATCACAAAGAAATATTGTCCTGACACAGAAAAGAATAAACTCAGAGGTAGTTCCAGCGTTGATAAGAGCTGTACAAACTGAGAGCTGAGCAATTAGAAGACACAATGAATACATAATTCATAGATATTTTGTACTCAAGAGTTTGCACACAAATAGAACATCTTATAAATCTTCACCAGCTTGCAGAGAGCTGCTGAGCTGTCTTTTATTCTTGGAGCAGCAAGTGGCTATAGTACAAAAGAGAAATCCGTAGCTCTGATATGTCATCCCTCCGAAATGGGTAATTTAGGGTTATGGTTTTGGAATCAGCACATTCTTCAGCAAGTTTCTTCCAAGAATTTTTTTTTTTTTTTGGTGAAAAGAATCAAGTAAATCCATGCCAGTACATTAAAAACAGCACTTCAAAAAGTCAGAGCTGTGAGCCACCATAAAATGACAATAATCTTTCTCTACATGCCTGCATTCCAGAGAATGGAAAGAAAATAATGGGTGGGAGAGAAGGAGAAAATAATGTGGGGGTTGCTTTAATGATTTTTAAAATCCCTATGAGAACCTGTAGCTTTCTGTGAGCCTTTATCCCATGCACAGAAGGAGAAAAATTACAGAACTCCCTTCACAAATCTCCAAACGAAGAGCAGCCTGTCAGGCTGTGTTCAAGGCTCTCAAGCACTGCAGCTCCACAGAGAATCACAGAGAAAAATCCAGTAACCACTGCACCCACAGGTGATGGTTTCATATCCCGGGGGCTGTTATGTCAAGGCAACCACCACAGCTTAAATCTCATTTCAGGCCCCCACATAAATAAGTGGTGATTCCCTGTTCCAGCTACAAGCAATAATAAATCTACGAGGCATTTCCATGAAAAGTTGGCAACTTAATTTGATTAGGAAAAAAAAACAACCTGTGCTAAGAAATGAGACACAGCTTCCCAGTCTTGAATATTCCACCAACGTCCTGCGAGCTGAATTCATGCATCTTAGTAAGCAAATGGAAGGGCTGCAGGAGGCAAAAAAAGCAACTCTCAGGTATATTATGGCCACAAATTCTTCAGAACAGCTTTTTCTGTCATTAATGATCTATTGATTGTGCTGGCAATAAGCAAGACAGAAAGAACCAAGGCTGAATTTTAAGGTAGATGGTCAACCCACATGGACTCTCAGGTAGATCAAAAATTAAAGAATGGACTTCATTCTGCTGGCAGAAAAGGGGATTTGATTTGGCATTCTCGAAGGTAAAAAGGCACTTCCACAGCAAGCACGGGAGTTTCAAGTCACAGTCACTCCCCAGGGCATTAAGACCTGTCACATGAGCAGCCCAGTGGGATAAACACAACCGTTCCCAGCGTGTCCAGAACTGCTGGATATCCAAGGGAGCAAGGGGCTGCTTCCAGAACAAGGGAACGTTCTCAAGGGGCAAATCTTTCTGGACAGCACTTTGCTGGCTGATTTCTGAGAACTTTCTGTTTCCTGAATTCATGCAAAATAATGCCTGGAATCTCAGAACAGCAGCTGAGTCGCTCAGTCCTGCAGTGCCGCAGCTCCAGCAGCAGCACAGGGGAGGAATTGACCTTCTGATCAATAAATGGTTCAGTCCATTTGTTTACAATGAGATAGTTTAAATCAAAGTAATTAAAAAAAACCTAAAAGGAAGATGGGGATTTACATAGTTAGGAAGGGGAAGCAGTGAAGTTTTTTCCCAGATCCCCGGTACCAATAGTGCTTGCTTATCTCCCATTTCCCAGCTTATGAACCCTCTCAGTGTTTGCTGACTTATTTAAATATTTTGTAGGAAAATTAGTTTCTACACAATGTGACAGAATATACTTTAGATGTCTGTAAGAAAAGAATGAGAACCTATGTATCTGAAAACATGCATTCTAAATTTAGTGAGAAATTTAACGTATTAGAGAAAATAAAGTTAAACTTGTATTTCCCTCAGAACCCAGACACTCTCTGTGACTCCTACAGGCCAGATTCTAACGTTGGGATAGGCAAGAACACTTACTTATATATTTGCTAACATCAGCTCAAACTATGCATGCACTTCTCTGAAAGTCCTAAAACTTCCTGCTGGAAAGAAAATGAGATTTCATTCTGTGTCTCAGTGGTCTAAGAAGAGGTATAAGGCATGAGAGGTAGATGCTGTTCTTCTAGAGAGGAATTAATACAACTACATACAAAACAGAAAAAAGAAATAAGAAGAGTGAGACTCTCCTCTTAATATTTTCATGCAAATATCATACTTTGGAACACCACTGAAATCTGCCCTTGATTATTTTAAATTTTATTTCAGCAGGGCACAGAGCCCCAAGTAAAGCAGTGCTGCTCACTTATATCTGCCCAGTCAACTGTTCACATAGTTTAAATGTTACTTCATTCCCTTAACCACATTCTTTCCACACAGTTTTAGGTCTCTGTGATATTAACACTGCAGTTGTGTCAGACTTGAAGCTCTACTTATCAGCAGAGAATATGCTGTGGGAAATCCGTAACTACTTCCTGAACAATATTTATGTAGGAAGTAGAATATTTAGTGGATTTCAAGCTGTATTCAGAATATGCTGAATGCATATTAAACAGTTGAGACTCAATTTATTCTAAAAATCACCATCTGAAATTGTTTTCATAAACATGAATACTTTGTTGTCCTTAATGCAGCCAATTCTCTCCACTAACAGAAAAATAAGACTTGCAAACAACTTTTTCCCTCAATTTATGCTGTTTTGTGTGCTTTCCAATAGACTAGATAGCAGAACATCAGCATGTGAAATGCTATAAATCCATGGAATAGCTGCATTTTTAACCATGGACTTTAATTCCAGGGTGAATTTATGTGGTCCTTGGCTAAATATATCCTCCTAAGTAAATTACTCATGCGACTGCCTGTAGGAAAGCTTTCTGCAGATAAAGAATCTGTTCCCAAATGCTACATTTGACAGCACATACGGCACAAAGTTCCATTCTTTTCTCAGTGGCAAAAAGCCCCCCAGACTGAATAAGATGGAATGCACAGGTCCCTCTTCCCTCTGCACAGACTGATCAGTAGACAGATTAATTTTGTCTGCTTCCTGCTCCTTCCAGTAGAATAAATATCTCAATGTATCAGTCTACTACATGTTTGTCTCCAGACCCTGTAAACAGAGGGATTTCTAAGCTCTTGTGAAGCACATTCCCACATTCATTTCCACTTATCCATGCAGAAGACAGTACAAACACATGCCTACCCCTGTGCCTCTAGCAGGATGGGTAACTCAGACACTCTCATTATCCTTTTTTTCCCTCTCTCTTCTATGTTTTCTACTTCTTACCATTGGAGTTGTCCTGGTCCAAAGGATTATCTGGTTCCATTACTTCAAATAAAAGCATCCAACATGCAGTTCTCCATGCAGCAGAGGCATAAAAACACAGCAGTTGCCTAAGCTGATTCACCTGATTTATGAATTAGTGCAGCATCCATAAGAGGCTGTGTTTCTTCTTTTGTATTACATCTGGCTCCTTTTCCAACTCGATGGCTGGGTATTACAGCATGCAGGCCTTTTTCCAGCATCCTCTTAATGCATTATATTTAAAGTAGCAGCAACCTTTTTCTCCCATCCCCCAGACTAAGTTACAGCAGTAACTAGGCTGAGCTGGCAGCGAGCGCAGCTCATTCAGAACAGGACCTGCAAGCGTTCTCCGAGTCGTGGTGCTGCATAAAGAGGATGATTGATACAATAAAAAGTAAGTGGGCTTTGACACAGCACGGTATGCACTGCACAAAATCCCACCAAAACCAGGCAAAGGTCCTGAGGGTTTGGGGAATGCCTCGCCGAAGCCACCAGTCTGCACCCCCTCACGCACAAACACAAATTATGTCCTGTTCCCTCCTCCTCGCCCCCCCCCGCTCCAATCTTTTATAACCCTGGATCTCCTCCAGCAATAGCCTGTTCCTTTACTCAGTTTATAATAAACTCTGCCATTCCCCCGTGTCCCTCGGGCTGGCTTGGAGAGGAAGGAGGCTGTTTGCAGAATGAATAGCCCAGCCCGTGCCTGACTGGGAGGCAGCTCCGGGACTCTGCGCCGGGCACTCGGAACTTGCTGCAGCAGCAGCCTTTGGCTGGGGACCTTGTCCTGCATTTCCCTGCTCTGCCAAGCCAGGACTGCTGCTAGGCTGGCGTTGGAAAAGCTCCTGCAAAGGAGCTGAAGGACAAGCTCCAGCTTGGCTGGACTCGGATGGTAAATGACACCAGAGTCTCTCCACAGAGCCCGTATCAGCTGACAGACAGATCACAGCACTGAAAGTCAGGTCACCTTCATTCTGCTCCTTGGGTCTGCCACTACCTCCGTGAGACCTCTCGTAATTCAGAACTGCTCTCTGTGCCTCAATCTTATGTGATAGTGACATTGAAATATATCTTATCTCACAGGAAAGGAGCTGAAACCTCCCAGCTTTACACGTTTTGAACTTCTTGGATAAATGATACAGTACAAGGGCTGAGGAAGAAGACTCCATCACCTGGCTGAGGAATAAAAATTTCATTTTCTCTGAAGACATGTCCACAAAAGAACAGAAAAATATATCAAAGTGCAAGTCTAAACCAAGCTGTGCCTCTGAAAAGTAAATTCATATTGCTGTTACAACAATCCTGAAATAATTCTTCAAATCTAGCTTTCAGGATCAATTTTACGTTGAACCCACAATTCAAACTCTTTCCTCAATACTCCAGCTAAGGCATTAAACATACCTTGTTTCAAAAGAATGCTTTTCACAGAATCCAAGGCAAGACTCGCTCTAAACACCTAGAGCAGCCTGAGTGCATTTTGGGGTTGTCGTGGCTGGTGCCAGAGCACTGAGACAGGCGGGTGTTGTTATTTCGGGCCCTGGGTAACGCTCCTGCCTCAGCAGCTCCCCCTTCCCAGAGCCAGGGAAGCGGCTCTGGAGCTCCCCGCTGCCGCCGGGGGCTCCGGGCTGTGGGCGGACAAATGAATGGCTGGCTGAAGGCAGCAAAACACGGAGCTCTGCCTGGAGGAATTAACAGCAGCCTGACAGGACTCTGCGGTAATTGTGCCTTGCAAAACCATTTGAGCACTGTTCCTGAGGGCTAGGCCATATTAATAGAAGAAAGACTCATTTCCATCTATTTGTTTTAAGTATTGCACAGTCTATAGCCCCTATTAAATATTGTTCTGAGATCTCTGCCCTGGGGAAAATTACAGTGCTGCAAACCCTCTATTCTCCCTCCTCGCACCCTACGCTCCCGATGTTCTTTACAACTTCAATACTTCTCCCACTCACTGACAAAACAAAAAAACCTCCCTCTTTCCACCTTCCCCACAAAAACACCTACTCCGTGCCTGCAGGCACATGGCACAGCCTGTCAGCAGTGCTCCACCTGTTCTGGGTCATGTCCACGGGCCAGGATCAGTGTCTGATGGAAAAAGGTGTCTTAACTTCTGACTGACACATTGCACCCCTCCAGCCTGTCAAAAATTGGTATGGAAGGGATTTAGGGATGTTTTGGGGTGAGGAGGCCTGAGCAGGTATCATCTGCTATTCTGTACCCCAGGACGTGGGGATATACAAACACAGGCTGAGTGACTCACTGACTCCTCGATCACAAGGGACTGAAAATGCCTGAAGAATCAGGATTGTCGACGTAAAGGAATCCATAGTTCTGCAAGGAACATCTGAGTCAAGACAAATCATATACAGAGAAACAATTTGTATTCTGCCATGAAACAGATGCTGCATATACATAATAGAGACAATTTAGAGGCAGAAAAGAATAAACACCTGTGAAATCTTTCCTTGTGGAGAGTCAGAAATAACCCAGGAATGCCACAGAATAGCTAAGATCAAGAAATCAAGATAGGAAAGTGAAAAGCAATAGTTATTTAGACCTCAATGATTTTTTGTGACAACCAATTTGATTCTAATGACATCCAAATGATTTGCTAATCTCTAGTTACAGACCTAGTAAAAATTAATCCTTAATGTGTAAGTCAGAATGATGTCAATATTTTGGCTAAGACTATTCACAATTCCTAACAATTGAGCAATTGTCATACCTTCTTTGTCTGAGCTCAGCTCATGCAGTGAGGCAAAGAAGCTCATGCTATGATTGTGAAAAACAAGGGACAGTTGGAAGACCAGGGCTTTGATCACTCGGGATTTTAATTGCTCGGGCACTGAAAGGAAAACTGCAGAAGTGAAGAGGGAAATGATTTTCAGACAAATGGCTGAATGGTCAGAGGCTGTGCTGGACCAAATCCTAGGAAATGAGCCAAGCGCACTGAACTAATGAGTGTGGAAAGAGAAGTCCAGCAAGCATGTCCTCTGCAATACCCAGGAGGTTAAGTGGAACACAAAATGGAGAGTTTTGGAAAGCTGACTCTTCAAGGAAGGAATTTAGAAATTGTTGGATGGAAATGGAAATGAAATGTCTTCTATTACTGCCTAATCAGAGCATCTCTGCATTCCCCTCAATAGCTGGTTTGGAGACAGAAAAAGAAGTTCTATCTAACTGCCTAATGGCTGCATGATGTTTGCTTCAGCATCTTTTATATCCCAGGCTCCAGTCGTGCTCAATATGTCAGATTTTACACTGGAGGAATTGGGAGCTGCTACTTCCTAACTCCTATGTCTTTTCCTAACAGCTGGAATCATCACTCACATTGGCATATATTTTATACCATAACATGAAATTGTAAACAAGAAAGATGACCCTTGCTTCTGGTTTGCTGTAAAGCTTGGGGCAAATCACCTTATCTCTCTTTTATCAGCCACACAGATCAGCACTGAATCTTTATCATGAAGTAATTGTTTATTTCCAGATTAAGCAATACAGTCTAAGTTTGCAGCATACATGTGGTGATATAACTGGTCTTGGATTTATTTCAGGGGAAAGGATTTCCTTTGTAGGTCTGTTTGGACCAGGTTTTCCCACTTTATGTACAGTAGCAATAGAACACAGTCAGCAGCGTCTATAAAAAGACTGTTTTCTGTTCCACCAGGTGCCTAAAGATCTATAGGAAAAAGCAAGTAGAAATATTGTATAAACAAGTGCAGCCAAGAGACATTGTGAGAACAACATTCCATTCTTCAAAATAATATTCCATTCATCCAGAAGATAACTCGCCATCCTCAGCAGTGTCCCACCAGGGGACAAACCCAAGTTGGACCTGACGATCTTAAAGGTCTTTTCCACCCTCAACGACTCCAGGATTCTGTGACTGAACAAGGAGACATGAGAACCTTTGAGGCTGGCTATCTCCAGGAAGGAGTGAGTGGCTTTTCCCTGGGAGCGGAGCGGGCTCTGTTCCGTGGCAGCGGCTGGAGGCGGCTGTTGGGAGCAGTGCAAAGGCCCAGCGTGATGCCCCAGCTGCCGCCACCACCCAGCCCTTCCCGGAACACAAATTCCCATGTAGGAGGGAGCAATGAATGCCTGCGGGTTGAAAAGCCAGCGAGGCACAGACCTGCTTCACAAAACCCTTTGCCAAGGTTACCGGGGGTGTTGTCAAAGCCTCCTCTTTTGTGAGGGCTGAATAACAATTCATACCCAGTAACCAGCTTCAGTTTCTTTGGCTTTACCTGGCACATTTTCAAAGTCACTGCTCATGGCTGGGGCTGTTCCCATTGAGATGCAGCTTATCTTGCCCTGGACAGCAAGTGCAGGGATCATCTGACTCCAAAAGTTCATGCCAAAGCCCTATTGTGCTGCTTTGCTGCTTGAGCTGAACTACAGCTCTTAGAAATGTGCTTGAATATGTCACAGGCACAAATGGAAATGATGCAGCCTTGGTTACTTCATACTGGGGGGAAGAATCTCCCCAAGAGATTCTCCCCAGTTTAACCATTTCATTTAGAGAAGTCAAATATAACTGGGATCTTCAGGAGGCCCCAGTCGCAGAGCAGCCCCAGCTACGAAGATTCTATCAGTGCAAACGCTCCTGCTATTAAGTCAGCAGGCTTTTATCTTAATTTTCGGAAGAAGGTGATGCTCTAATCACACTTCTGAGGTGGCAACTTTTCATCCAGAACTCAGCAAAGCTCCACCACAGAGAAAAAGCATGTGCAAAAAAAAAGGTGTAGTGATTAAACGGAGCGTGAAAAGCTGCAAGATCAGTGTTGGAGAAAGAGCCAATGTGAAAGACATTCCCCAGGATATCAGTGCAAGAACTGGCTCCTGTCACACCTTCCCTCAGTGCTCTCTGTGCTGTGAACCATTAGGAGTTTGGTGTATCAGAACGTTCTCTGGTGGAAGAGCAGTTCTGTGTCTGGTACGTGCCCAAAATACAGCACTTCCTGCACCCCCTTTGCCTTCAGAAGCCATTTGCCCAACAGACTGAGACTTCTATCTCTACTTAAATCTCTGCCACAAACTACTAAACCTTGTAATCATTAACAAACAAAATTCTAAAGAAAAAACAACAACAAAATGCTTCCGAGTTACAGGTTCCATAGTAATTATAGAAAATACAACTACTGCTGTGAAAGGAGGACACATTAAATATTCTACAGTGAAAAATGCCAACAATCAAATGTAGTCAATATTTTAAAGACCCCAAAAATTAATAATAACATCAGGATATTCATCCAAGGTCACTAGAATATAACATTACCTCCTGCTACTGTACACTTCAGACTGAGGAAAGTGTATTTGGGCTTCTTCAGTAAAATCCTACTGGCAGTTTAATGGAGGAAAATAAAACTAAACTGACTCCTGGGCAGAAACAACAAAAGGTCTCCAACACCCAGAGTTCTGTGCCCAATTTACTGAGCTGTCTGCTAAGATTCCATCCGAGCTGACTCTACAGATTCCTCACTATGTTCCTGCAGTTGTCTCCTAGAAACAGGAACACGAAGCATTTGCTGTTTTCTCAGCTCTTTTGAAAAACTCTGCAACAGCTTTGCTCACGTTCCGGATGCCCAGGAATCAGTGTGTGTTGCCTCAGTGGATGGACAGCCTTAGAGAGTGCATTTCTCTTTGCTGCCATGTTATGGAAATGAAATACAATACCAACAGTTGTAATATCAATGTATCATTAATAAAAACTTGGACAAAAAGTACCCATGGAATTCAGAGAAATACTCATACAGACATTCGGATACTTAACCAGGATCCTGAGGATATCCAAACATTGGGTCAGTATATTACAAATGTAGATTACACTGAAATTTACTCATCCTTCCTTCTTGCACCAAGCTAAATTCATAGTGAATGTTGCTCTGAAGGGATCTTACTGCACAGCAACGGGGGGAAATCACGTGCAGACTCTTGAAACAGGGACAGAAATTCCACCTGATGTTTCTGTGAACGTCCAGGCTAAAACAAATACTATCCAAATAAACTACTAAATGCTTAACAGTGTCTGCTGGAAAAGTAGCCCTGGTGAAGCATTTATAAATCTTTTTGTATATTGAATATCATCTTTTCTTCTCTCTTCCAGGTATGACCAGTGTCACACTCAGTATTAAATGAGGGAAAAAATTGACATCCGGATCCTCTGAAATCTTGATTACCACAGAGCAGTAGATTATTCCCACACATCCACAGTTACAGTATAGAAATACTGGATTCCTTTCCATTTGTGAGTTCTCTGCAGAAATACATGGAACTTAGAAAGAAGAAAAAAATCCAGACAGTGTTTAGACACGTGAACAAAGCTGTTGCATTAAAATAGTGTGAGCCCTCAAAGGCTGTCAGTCTGTCTGCTCTGAGCCTGCTCCTTCTTCTCCTTCATTTATTGTTTCCGGTCTTTTCCTCCTTCTCTCCCTTTCAGTTTAGAGATTCAGCCAATTGTTGTCCTTCCAGATCAAGCAGCCTCTTCATCTCACTGGCTTTTTGAGGCTAAATTACTCCATATGGGCTCTTGTTATGTGAAGTTCCCACAGCAAAATGCAAAGGTTTTGAGCTAAATTTGTTTGTTGCTGTCACATGGAAAGTGAAACCCGAGATAAATGATGGCTTATTCTTTCTTAAGGTTTCTAATCTGTTTCTGGTTTAAAAAAAGCTTATATTGTCTCTTTTTGGGATATTACTGTCAATCTTCCTTTTTGTTGTCCAGTAACTTCTGGTTTCACATTCACTTTTTCAATATCCTCCCTTGCTTTAGGCAGAATAAAAGTATGAGAACACAGTCTCTGTTCTTACTCAATTACCTCTGCCTGAGCCAAGCCCTCAGAAACAGATCGAGGTACCTCGATTGTACAGAAACAGTACGAAGAGAAACCAGTTTTTAACCCAAGGTTTCCACAGAATTGTTGAGATATTGGTGTGGGTGTGAAGTACTTCCAGCAAATCTTGTTTCAGACTTGGCTAGAAAATGAGAAACTTCACTGAAATCATCAGGAAGAGGAAACATAAGGTGAAAAAACAGAAAATAAACGCTCATCTTGGCATCCTTGTGAGGTTCAGACCTGCTATTAATTATGCTGATGAACAAAAAATCCTGACTAATCAATCATCTATCCTGCACTTCTTTCCTGACTCCTATGACACTTCTCCAATTAGTCCATGTGGGGCTTATCCTTTGTCTTTACTACAGAGTGTTTTGGGAATCCAGAACAGTTATTCAGGAATCCCATCCTCTTGGTTCATCCATCCACCACAGATCGGCCCTCAGGTGAGGGATGCTTCTTCCATTTACCCTGAAATACTTCTTAGCTCAGCACAGATGAAGGTCAAATAGAATTACTATTTACGCACAGCATTTTAGGCAATACACTACAAAGACAAGAAATGAAAGAAAAACATTTTAGTCTTCTTAAACCCAAATTAAATATACGAGTTCCTTTCTCTGTGTATGTAGGTAGTTGATCCAGTTGGATTTCCACATACAGGCATTCTGTCTCTGCTTACTTTATCCACTCATTCGAGATCCCCTTTCCTGGTGGAACAGGCTGGGTTTTATAACCAATCTTCCTGTATAGCTCATCTCATCTAGACTAAACTCCAGTGAGGTGTGTACAGCTTCTTCATCTTTTCATTAACTTAGTAACCTTCTGTATCAACTCTGACTTGCTGCAGTGTGGAACTGCTTTAGACTCAGCTGCTGATCCTGTTGACTGTTCAGATGTGTGTGTCCTCCTCTCCCTGGGCAGTATTACCATCTCCAGACTCTCCAACCTTCTGCTTTGTTCTAACTGAAATTATTAGAATGGTTGGAAAAATTAAAAGTACTTTTTTCCCCCCTCCTTTTTGACAGCCTACTTTTATCTGATTTAGCTGTGTCCTCGTTCGCCTTCTTATTCTGACAAGTAGATACAACAAATTTCTATAATCAGTTCCCATCACTTGATAGAATAATTTTAGTGTCAGATGAAACTGGCTTTGCCTGATGCTCAGAAATGCCTTTCAGGCTGCAGAGACTATGAGATCCCCTCTTGGGCTTCTCTTCTGCTGCAGGTTTTTATCATCAGCACAAAATCCTCCCTGTGTCCAATTCTGCAGCCACAAGGGGCATGTCAGTAAAACACATCTGTCCCAGGATCCTATAAGGTGCTCCTCAGACACTGGAGCCGAGCCTTCAAAGCTCTTTGAGCTCCCGTATCAAGCACCAATTTAATTTCCCTTTCTTCATCAATTCTTCATTCTCTTGTGATGTCTTGGCAACATTTTGTTCCCATTCAACATCCATCATTAGCTTCTTTTTTTCTTTTACTTCGTTTTATATTCCTTTCCCTCCCATCTGCTAATTTAAAAGGAAATTGCCTGGTATTCAGCATTATCAGCCGATCTGTTTACTCTGCTCTTGTTCCAGCGAAGACCATTTCTCTCACACTGAGCTGCTCTGCCTCACCCCCTACCCACTGTTACTATCTTCAAAGCCTGTATTTTCTTCCATATGCCACCTGGAGAGTTAAGTACCCCTCCAGAGGTACGCAGCTCCTCAAAATTCGGTTTTTCTTTTTAAAATTAGGATGCAGAAACAAAGATACAAAGATTCATGGGGAAGAAGCGAGTTTGCCAGACACAGGCCTTCCCTCCCTCCCAAGCGGTCCCAGCACAGTGGGCACGTTGGCACCCATGGAAAGGAGAGGCCCTGGCACCATTCTGGCTACTGGAGGAGCAGCATTCCAACCCACACCCAGCCAGGGGAGACCAACTCCATGGGGATCAAGCTTTTCCTTGAGAAACAGCTTCTCATAGTCTCAAGTCCTTCCCTCCCACCACATTAGCCCAGCTGTTCTCAGCAGTCCCTCCTGGAAGCACCTACATCATTTCTGTTCCACATCGCTGGTTTTGCCGATCCTGCCTTGCTCAATATTACACAGTTCGTGATCTCATTACTGACAATAACTCCGATTTTGACCTCATGCTCCAAGCCTTTAAGATACCAGATGAATAATACAAAGTCTCCTTTGATCCCTATCACAGTGGCTAATGCTGAGAGTAAAATGTTGAAACAGCCCTTGATAGCAACGACGTGAGAGTTTTGCTTACCCAGGGCCAGCAAGTGGAACTGGTGCTAATGCTGCTGAAAGCCAGTGGGAAACAACTCACAGGAAAGGCTTCATTAAATCTCCAAATGCCACAATTCTTCTCCCATGGTCTACTGAAATACTTTAGAAAGACCCCTCCAAAGGAGGTTCACATTGTGAGTGGTGGTGCTATCAAATTATTTAAAATATCAATATAAACAAAAATATGCATCTGTTTACATGGAGATGAGATTAGCTGACAAAAATGATCTCCGCTATGAAATGTCAGATGTGAATTTACAGTGATCAGAGTTTGGAATGCATGACAGAAGTGAGATTCCACCTTATCAAATGCTATACTCTGTATTTCAGGTAAATGTTATGAAAATATCTGTGTTGATCTGAACAGAGATTTGACATCCTCTCTCTGCCCTCAAGCTGGTCCATGCTGAGTGAGGTATTCCAGCACATCCGTAATTTTAAGCAGGTAAGCAAACAAATCTGCTTCAAAGTTGAAGCATTTTACTTAACTGGTACTTTGATAAAAGCAAGTCTTGACAAAGTCAGTGAAAGCCACACAACCTCAAAATGGCTAAGACCAACTTCTCTGGGGGTAATTAGGAAAGAAATACTAAAATATATATATATTTAACTCTTGGAATTTAAAAAAACCCTCAAAAATGTCTACCTTTTGTATGATTTTGTTACTAATTATACAAATCTTTATGTGCTGAAATGAGTGGATTCTTGTGTAACGGAAAAGTAGATCAGAATAATTTTACTGAATATGGGAGCTTGACTCCTTACCAACTGCAGAAGGTATCATGCTGCTGTATTGTATGTTGCTTAGCAATATAATGTGAGAAGCAGCACCACAGTCCTTGACAGCAGCATTGTCCATTGAAATGCTTGTGAAATATTACCTGGGTTATATAAAGGTAGCACACAGTTACAGAAAATAGCATGAAGTTTCCAAAAGCACAAAGAAGGCTGGAAAGAAAAGGCATTGCTATTCCAATGGCAAAAAAGGCTCCCTGGATGATCTTTCACTATCTGAATGCAGGCAGCATAAATTAAATATGGAGAAATCATATCTGTAAAGTCTCCCTGCAGCTTTGCTTAGCGATGATAGGCTGTAGAGCAACTATTCCCTCCCAGTGGAATAGCTGAGTCCAGGGATGTGCCAGTGCCTCTGCATTACTGCCTCAGAAAGACCTATTGCTTGTTGTTCCTTGGCCTGCTTTGGAGGAAGAGTTTTGTGCCCCCACTCAAGCTGAGCAGAATATGGGCAAAAGGAGGAGGACTAAGCCAAGATGGATTTGTTCTACAAACAGATTACAGGATAGGGTCTTAGCAGTTAGATAAATGTGAATATTCACCTCTGAAGGCCTCACAGCACCCCAGGGTTCCAGGCACACCTCCCACACCCACAGCACCCCAGGGTCACAGGCACATCCCCTGCACTCCTGCGCTTGCTTTCACTCCAGGCCCTTTAGCACAGATGTGTCAATCTGCTCCTGCTCGATTGGTTTTGACAGCCTCGGTGTAACAGCCTCTGCCAAGATCTGCCTTCATGTGAGCCCTGAGATGTTTCTCTGGCTCCTCTTCCAGCCATTCCCCACATTGTAACTGTGAGAGAAAGCGGCTTGGGCACTCTGCTCTCTGCCCTCCCGAGGAGATGCCAAGAGCTGGGTATTGCAGCCCACGCAAAGGCTGCCCCACTGCCCAGTGCTGTCACACTCTGGAACTTCAGCATTCCCAGTGACATCCTCCTGCCTGGTCTCCTGAATGTTCACCTTTCCCTGGGAAGGGCTTTGTGTATTCTGAAACGACACATGACTGAGCTGGAGTGGCAGTGCTGTGAATAACTCCAAGGGTAATGGATTCCTCCGAACTGCTGCAGTAGGAGGTCACAAACTCAAACCCGCACACAGGAACTGTGTCACCCATCAGACTGAAGCTGAACTCCAGGACCTTGCAGTTCACAACACAATCACCGGATTCACCAAGTGCTGTCAGCTGAGCAAGCATCAGGCTCATATTCTTACTTGGTCATATGGAACAAATTTCACATTATGATGGTTCATAAAGACACAGGAGCATATCTGCATCTTAGTAAAAAAATATTGAATGGACATGACAGATCCTAGGGGCCTTTCCAAGGAACAATTCAATATTCCCTTTTATAGTATTTGGCACACCACAGAGTTTATTCAGCTTGAATTAACTAATGGATTTGAGCATTCTCTTTAACAAAGAGAAAAGATGTTGAGTTGCACTGACTGCGGAGTTACAGAATGCTTTAGACAAATCTCACAAACTGATTTACCACAGAATCTGTGCTGGCTTTTCTCTAAACTCACAGGAACTTATGCCTAATATTTTAAAATGAGAATTTCTAAAATGTGTTTAGAGCACTTATTTTTTTTGATAGAGGTATTACAAATAAACATGGGAAGTAATTTGCCTTTATAAAAAAATGAACATGGACAAAGTAAAAGATGCTGTGCCGTTGAAAGAAACCATAGAAGAGAAGCAAAGGTTTCAGGTGGGCCATACCCTTCCAACATGTCCATTAACCCCACTGCATGAACACACGGAGCACGGATTTAGAGGAGGATCCAATTCCTTCCCACAGAGCAGAACCTCATACTAATACAGTAGTAGCAATAGTACTTAACCTGTAATAAACCTCACTCATTTTCACCCAAGAGAAATACGATTTTGATCTCAAGGATCGAGATGATACTCAAGGAGTATCATTTGCATTTGCTGTGTAAGACCCATTCTCCTAAATCAACATTAAGTGAGAAGTTTAAGCAGGAAGGGCACTTAAGCTGAAAGTAATTCCGTTTGTCTCCATATGGAAACGGAAGTGTTTGTTATGGAGACCTTCCTGAGCTCACAGCTACTCCTTGTAGCAAACTGTGCAGCCTATTCGTGGTGTTAAGGACACAAATCCCCCTTCATGATGCAGGAGTTCCAGAGAGGAACCGGAGAAAGGCCCTTAGAAAGAGCTGGTCCCCATATGTGTCCAAGAAGGCAGAATTTTCTCCCTGGAAAAGAAAGGAGAACTTATGCAGGTCCCAGCTAATCACTGGGCGGTGTTCCCAAAACTTTGATAATTTGAAATAGAGACTGCAGAACAATGTATGGGTCATCAGAAATACCGTATTTTCATGACAGCCTTCCTTTGGCCTTTGAATAATTTCTTATTTCTTTGAATTCCTTAATTTGGTTCCTTTAACTTAGCTTTTTTTAAGCTTCTGCCACATATTCGTAGTGTTTCAGCCTTGTCTTCCTTTCACCCAATCTGAAATGAAGATCTATTCTGTGCCTCTAATGGATTTTCTGGTTAAACGTAAGTGTATGTACCATTCAGCCAGAAGGTTTTTCATAAGAGTGCAGCCTTACAATAGATTAAAAGCAGTTAGCTTTTACTAGCACGGGCCCCTTTTTGGATCTGGTGCTTCAGAGAAGATCTGCAGAGACAGATTCTGCCTTTATTCCTTATTTTCATCCTGAGGAGAGGTTTTTCAAATTCACTTAAACTGAAGTTGCTCTAGTTTTCCTACTTTAATTTGCAGCTGAGAACCAGTGAAGGTGGCTGGCATGATACAACTGCGCTCTGTATCGCTCTCTGCACAAATAATTTTAGCAGGAGAATAAATAACAACCCTGTTTTCATAGTCAATTGCTCAGAATAACTTTCAAAGTCTGCCCTTATGTTTCTGACCTTCCTGAGCACGCTGGAAGCACCCAGAAGTGGGGAACAGTTTCAGTTAAAGGGTGAAGAGCAAACCCATTACTGGCTTCCTCACAGCTGAGCCTTTCAGTATCAATCAGCATCATTTACTTGGCTTGTCAGTTCAAGGCCACAGACCCATCTGATATTCATCCTTGTGCTTCCCTCGGACTAAGCTAAGCCTTGGGACTAATTCCCTCTGACCAGAGGATGGAAAACACACCTGATCAACAGCTGGGGGCTGCATCTGCCTCCAGGGTGAAAGTTCAGCAGTGACTATGCTGGGTGAGGGTCCTCAGCCCTGCACACCACCACTCTCCCCAAGAGGCCTTTCCTTTCACGCTGTGTTCCCTAAAAGTGGCTACAGTCCAAACTTGGAGCTAAGGGATGAGAGAATGGCATCCACTCGTGTTCCAAAGGCTCTTCAGCTGCATTGCAGGACGAGCCATCATCTTTAATGCACAGATGACCAACAAGTACAATATAGTGACAACAGTCCACCTAAATACCTGCCATGGAGACACAAGGAAACAGCTCTTCCTAAAAGACCCCAGAGCTGAAATACAGCAATGATGGGAACACCTCTTCCGGCCTCAGCCTGGGATTTGGGGCAATGGATATCGGTGCATGAAGCCCTTTCAACTGGGATTATCTGAAGAAACCAGTCTGGGCACCAGCGCTCGTGGCCCATTTTGGTGTCGCCTTTGTTCCCCCATAGCAAAGGCTGAAACTCCCTCTTGTGGGGAATTCGGGAAGATTCCTTCTGGAACAGAAACACCACAGCGAGAAATGAATCGCTTTTTAACCTTTACTTTTCCCCATGCTATGTCCCCTGACCATTCCGAAACCAGTTTATTTCAATATCAGACAAGACAGATCCTTGAGCAACCTGATTTCACCTCGAAGCTGACGCTGTCTGAACAGGAGGCAGGAAAAAGAAGCACGGAAGCATATCAGGAACTTCGTGCTACTCTCTTTCATTAGTTCCAAATGTGCCTGACATCATCAGCTGTTGAAGATTTTAGGCAAATTACTATAGCAAACATGGAAATGTACTTCACTGTCCTAATTCCCAAAATGAAGAGAGACTAAGGATGAAACAAAACAAACAAATATACAGGATCAGGTTGAAGTATCTTAAGAGCCAAAGAACTTTGGGGTACTTTGTTTGCACCCCAAAGGAACCACAAACTGCAGCCCCAGGTACTGCTAAATCACCATTTTGATTCACCACAGCCTAATTCTAAAATACCAATGTAGTTCTGAGCATCAATATTTACTTTGTAAAACCAGATAAACGATATATCTACACAATGTTTTACATCCACAAGTCTCAAAGCACTTTACAAACTCAGAGGAACACTACAGATCCTCAGAGGTTACAATTGTTTGCTGAGAGTTATGAGCTCAGGCAAGTGCCTGGATCTTGGGCTTTGTTGGGAGCTCAAACCATCCCACGAAAGTTCAGTTCAATTGCTTTGGGCTCAACATAATGAACATTTTATGAGATGGCAGAGATGAAGACAGAAGATACAAAGGCAAAACAGAATTTACCACTCAGGAAATGTTCCCATTCAAAGCCTGTATATAAGAATAAGCTCAAGAAATAAAAAGAGTATTTGAGTCACTTCTTACAATGAAGCTTTATAACATCATGAACAAGGTATCAAGGCCATGGTAGTCCAATTGCTATCCCAGTACAGCTGTGCCCCTTTGTTGCTTATATTTTGAACTGAAGTCAACTGCTTGTCCTTGAATTTATTTTTAACAACCAGCAGTCATTTCAGCTGAGGGTACAGGGCACTGTGAGCGCACACTTACATATTCAGCGTGAGTGACTAAAGGAAGAAGACATCCAAATCCTCCCAGATCGTATCCCATTCATAAATTAAATGCAGACCTCATCTTCTGAAGTTATGCAATACAAACTGGGATGGTAATTATGTTGAGTGTTTCCTCTGGCAGAGCTAGGTTTTGCAGCTTTCTCACCTTGCTCTACTCTGCAGTTTCTGGATCATGCCCTGACCTTCTGTTCCACTGCATTCCCACTGACAAACCTTCCACAGCAACTGAGTCACCTAATCCTGCTCCAGTGCAAATATTCTGCACTTCCATTCTTCCATCCTACTCCTAAAACCATCTGTTTGTCCTTTCAACCATGTCAGGTATTGCACTATGCCTGCCTTGAGTTCCCTTCAGTGACGGATTTTCTCACTCCCCAAAGGAACAGAGTATTTGTCCTACTGTTTAGGGGTTTCTCTCTTTTACTTCCAATATCCAACAGAAGATCACTGGCTCTTCTTGGTTTGTACAATAATTGGAATACTGATTTTCACATGAGTCTTTGAATTCATTAAATTCCTTCAATGGAATTTCTCTCCATGTTTTCCATAATGTAAAGACTGGAAGTTTCCCCCTACAGAGTTCTGATAACCCCAAACATGTATGGGTATTTACACAGGCTGCAGATGTCCCCTGTTCTTAAAACTCAAATTCTTGTAAGCACAAACTTAAATTACACTAGAAGTTTAAGACAGGTTTAAACTATGCACTGACATAGATCTTATTTCTACTCTTTTTAATTTCAAGCAAGAAAATAATTTCTCGGTACCAAAAAGTTATGATTGCACCCAAGAGCAACAGAAACGGGAAGAAATCTCCCTAATGACAAATTATATTTAAAATCAACATGGAAATCCAGAGACTGGGGGAGGAGGGGGGTTGTTCACAGGCCAAATTCTTGGCTCAGCAGAACCAAAATCTTTTTTACTGCAGAGGTTGTCACACTATAACAGAGAACATTTGGCCTGAAGCTGATTGAAAAGGTGGGTTTACAATTTGGTATTAAGGGACAATCAGTGACTGGAGAACACAATGAGCAAGACAGCGCCTGATATGAAATGCTACTTGTCAAGCTTGACATTTTATGTCTCTATTTATATCAGTCTCAAGGAGATGGAGTTTGCTGGCAGTAAATCCCAGCCATTAAAGCAGGATAGAACCTGCTGGAAAAGTTTGTGGCTCAGTTTAATTGGGCTATATTTATCATTAGCATTATAGTCTTTAACATCTAACCTACTGACATTATTTTTCTCCTTCAAGCCTTTGTAACTTCTCTAGTGCCATAAAGTCTTGTAAAGGTTTTTTTGTTGCTGTAAATTAAGGGAGAAAAAAAAAAAAGAAACATTCAGTCATGCCCCATAGCTACCTAGGACTAGGTAGAATTTTTAATCTGCGTTTAACAGTAATAGTTTCTCATTTTTATGTTTCCCTGAAATCACAGCAGAAGCAAATGTTAAGCCTAATGTCCCCACCAGCAGTGAGGCTCATTAGGTACAAGTTGCACCATTTCACTAGGAAAAATAATACATTTCTCTGTGATTTATGAAAACCAAAACTCAGCCAAGTGCTCAGGTCTCTCCCCAGTTGTGTTACAGCTCAAAAATTTGCAAAAGGGACATTTAAAACACATTTCAAAATAATTTGTCTGAGTGTACATCTTGTTTAGAAGAACAAAGCACTGAAGCCAAGTAATAAAACTTGGAGAAATGCATTTTATAGTGGAAACACTGGCATGACTTTAATTACTTCAGTGTAACTGGCATCTCTGTGGACAGACTGTTCAGGCATTTCCATTGTATTTTAAACCTACATGGAAAAGTCAAAGGACAAATCCATACAGCAAGAAATAGAAACATAAATCTCTTCCAAATGTGAGATGACTTCAGCTGAGAAAGTTTGCAAGCCATTAAGACACAGTCCTGTGGATGAAAGGAGAGGCAAGCAGTGGGATTTCCCCCATTGTCCATGTTGATTCCTGTCTAACCAGAGTCACAGGGAGCTTTACAACAACTTAATAAGGAACGAGACCTCAAGTCTATCACAAATTGAGCAAAAATAGAAATTTAGGAAATCAGTTGCAGGCTTCGAAGGAAATGCATCTTCAGCTGCTGTGTGAGGAGAGACATTCATACCACTGCCCACTCCCTGGAGACAGCAGCAAAACAGAACTGAAACAGGTGGAGTATCAGTAAGGACCAAACCACCAGCAAATTAATGGACTTGTGTTCAGAGCATGGAGCACTGAGAGGGTCATACACCACACACACCACACTGTTAATTACAGCACCATTCCTGGAGGTATATGCCCATTAAAGTAAAAATACAGCATGGTGTAATAACAGACTGTCAGCCAGAGAATTCAGCAGTACTTTGCAGATTTAATGCACTCTATGAGCTACAGTGGAACAGTTTCATCGACCGCTGGGGCGCATTGCAGCAGCTGCTTAGCAAGAGGAACAATCCACGGAGTAAAATCTCACATCCGAGGAGTGTGAGGCGTAGATGACCCAGAGGGCTCCAGAGGGCTCTCCTGCCCCTCTCAGCCATATCCGTTTCCTGGATCTCACGTCACCTCACGGTCTGTGACACGGGCACGGCGTGTGAGCGCCAGCCTCACTCACACCAGCATGGTGGGCACATCTGACACACAGCAGGGGAATTCACTGAGGCCCAGGGAAACTCTCCACGAGCAGAACTCAGACAAGGCAAAGGCCAAAGAGATGTCACAGGATCTTATGGAGCAGAGGATGTCAGGGATTGTTTTATGCTACCATTTGGAATGTTTTAACTGTACCTCTATATGGACTGCCAGTAAACACTTACAGTTATTGAAATTTCAGCACAATTCCCTCCTGGCTTGTGGTGTTCCTTAGAGATTTCTTCCTAAAACCAGGCCCTGCCCAGTGTTTGGAAACAGATTTGAGTTAAATGCAAGGAAAGAGACTACACAAAAAAAACCACACACTTTTCAGGAGCATCCACACTACACAAAATAATTGCTTCTAATTTATCTAGTTTGAAAAAAAAAAAAAAAAAAAAAAAAAAAAAAAAAAAAGAGATACCAAAATAGCACTGAAGTCAGATTATGATGTTTTATGTATACAACCAAACTTCTTTCATGTTGTAAATGAAAATAGCATCTTATTACTTTAAGGAAAATAATTAACAGTAATAATCCTAAAAAAGGCTTTCTACTAAATAAGTTTCAGAAAATAGCAAAAATCAGGCCAGTGGGGAGTCATAAAGCAATATATCTGTCACAAAAGTTTCTAAAAAATCTATACAGCTTTGTGGGACTCCCTTGAGCTACGTTATCTATGACTAATAAGAACAGATGCACTCAATATGAAATTGTCCTGCTGAAGCAGTAGAAATAAAAATAAAATATTTCTTTCACAAAGCACACCAGAAACTGTTCTATGATCAGATAATCAGCTGCTCAACAAACACTGCATAGAGACAAGCAATAAAAGTCACTGACTAAAGAGTGTCTTGACAGCTCTAAAGAAAGCTTGAGTAAAAGCTTCTACAAGCAGTGCTTTATTAGAGAGATTTACTAAATATAGCAATATCCTCTGGAAAAGTTTATCATCATATCTTGTAATCTAAACATAGTCATCAAATTTATCTAACCTTCTAACCAACTAGATCTTGTCAACCAAGTGAGAGAGTCAGAGGCCATAACGGTTTCATCATTTCTGTTTTCTTTTCAAATAATGTTACTGCTGGCCCTAGGGGATAAACATTTTGTTGTAACTCTCCTGTTCTGCTGTAGAATACTGCACACAATGTACTTGGAATTACTGTGGCAACTTCAGCTCAGTCAGGACTTGGATTAACCATATTGATAGTGTGGATATAACTCCTAAAAGACACAGAGGTAAACACAGAAGATTTGGATGCTAAGGAAGTGCCCTTTTGTCACAGGGGAGTCTGAGCTGCTCAGAGTGAAGCTCAGACGGATGTTAAGATCAGTGATTCTGTTTAGTACAGTCTTGTCAGTAATCTATAGAATGTGTCTGAAATCCATGTGAATTCCTCTTCAACCACCTGCAAAATGGCACAATAAGGCTGACCTCTCTGGGTTGGAGATTTCACTCAGAGCAGCAACTGCTGGTCTCTGCAACCACATTATAAATCATGGAAGGAAAAAAATCTCTTCTAATTTGGCATGGTGATAATTAATCATTTTCAAGCCCTCTGCCAGCAATTTACCTTTCCAGAACCCTGCACTGCTATCCCAAATTCTGGGGAGAATGCAGCCAGAAGTGAAAAGAGAATGGAATTACGAAGGCCAGAAATGCACGATACTCATGAATTCGTTTTTATCTCTTGAACTGGGAACACGTCATTGGGATAATTTCAGTCATTTGGTTTGAACAGCCTCACAGAGCCAAAGCCAGTCATTATTTTACATTGTTCAGCTGCTGGCACCAGCCTGTTTCTGTTTGGTTTTGTACAATGGAGACAGTAAATTTTTCTCCCATTAAGCCACTCTCACTATCTTTAAAATTATCTAAACCCTTATTAATTTCTCCTTTTATTTTGTGGTAGAGCTCCAAACACCTGGTGTATTCCACTTGATCTATTTAAAGGAACAAATCAAACGAGCCAAAGCAGAAATATTTCATTTCTAGTATCAAGCACTTGTGTCAGAATGAAAAATCTTGAACTTTAGGGTTGCCTGGTAGCTGCTGTTGGAAACAGTACTCTTTACATTATATTCCACGTTTTACTTGTTCAACAGTATTTCCCCAAAGGAGAGTAGCAGCAAACACGGGAAATAGTTCAACAAAAGATTGAAGAGCCAAATCAAGACAAAAGAAACTGCAGGTAGCTCTGAGTTTTCCGAGGAGGTGGGAAGAAAGAAAATTCTTTAAATTGGAAACAAATTGCTGCTGTTTTCCATATTACTCTTCAATTTAAAACATCAATTCAGAAGCTAATCTATACTTGGTGTAAAAGAGTCTAAGTAGTTCCTGAACTCATTAGAGCACAAGTAAAAATACATGTGTTATTTCATTTGCTCTAAAAGTCAGTATTAGAAGACAAAGATGAAGATATTTCAGTCTCAACCAATTATAAACATGAGCATATGCTATGTTCCTAATGAAGCCATTTGTATGGCCCATGGAATTGTGAGGGAATTAATCACAGCCAGCACAAGGTGCCACTGACTTCTGAACTAAAACTCGATTAAGTGAGAATCAGTCTCTGTCGTGAACTACTGAAAGATCTGGTAGAAAGTGAGGATGAATAGATGGTGCATAATGAATTCTAAGACTGTGAACTGATCTGTGTTGATTAAGAAAGAGAAATCAAGTGAATAAAAGCATGGACAGAAATAGTACAAGGGCTCAGTAAATCACAGCTTTCATCTCTGACCAGCACGTTCCACTTACGATACGATGAATAAATTGTACAGTCTTGGCCTCGTTAGCACAGCCCTTGGCACAGGGTTTGTGCAAGGGGTGCTACAGCACCAGAGAGAGACAGGACAAGGGGGAATGGCTTCCCACGAACAGAGGGCAGGGTTGGATGGGATATTGGGAAGAAATTCTTCCCTGTGAGGGTGGTGAGGCCCTGGCACAGATTACCCAGGGAAGCTGTGGCTGCTCTATCCATGGAAGTGTCCAAGGCCAGGCTGGAGGGGCTTGGAGCCACCTGATCCAGTGGTCCATTGATGGGCTTTGAGTTCCCTTCCAACCCAAACCATTCTGGAACTCCACAACAACCAGAGAAACCAAGAGGCCACTGGCAGAGCTGTGGGGAATCTGGGACGGGAGGCACATGGCTCAGCAGGGTGGACACTTACCAGCAGAGAATGAGGAAGTCAGAAACATGATGAGCCAGGACTGGAAATGCCCACATCCTATGACCAACTCTAAGCAAGAAGTTAATGCTCTTAGACTCAGCAAAAACAGTTAAATATTTCAACAACAGCAGCTGAATGGAAACTTACACCAATATGTTGACTGCTGAGCAGCAGGTTCTCTCCAGCAATCTGTCCTAAAATTTTCGTCATTAAAGGCAGTGATTAAGACAGGAATGTCACCTTTCATTTATACAGCAGTTTTCATCCTGAAGCACTTCATTAACTATCTTTCCAAAGATCACTTTGCAATACTGATTTTGCTGTATTTCTCCTCTGTCTACCCAATCACAAAAAAGAGGCAGATTGTACCCTTTTTAGAATCCATCAGAGAAAACCTTAAACTGGAGTTTCCATAGAAACACATCATGGGTCTCTCAGTTTCTCTACCAAGCCTGTTCTTAAACTTTCAGCTTTACTTAATGCTAGATTTTCAAAAACACCAATTAGCTCTTTAATTTCATGTAACAGTTGGACTCGATGATCTTGGAGGTCTTTTCCAACATAAATGATTCTATGAATCTATAAAAAGGCAAGGGAAGAACAACAGCTGCCATGGACAGGGCAACAACAGGGAAAATTGTGGGGTGTGGTCATCCAGTAAAATCTCTGAGTGCCGCTCAACTCCCATTTGCACTTAAAATCTCCTGTCGAAGGTTGTTATAGAGCCTCATAGGAACCCTGACTATGGAAAAAATAATGTCATGCAAATGATGAACGCAGGACTGGGACATTTCAGGAATATTCTGACACAAACATATGACTCACCAGAGTCTACTGCCACTGACCCTCAGCTCAGAGCCAATTTTGTTATCAATAAACATGAATACAAATGTTTGTCTTCACTTTCTTAACGTTTCCTTTAGTTCTTTTTCTGCATCCAGTACAGTTCAATCACTGCTGCCAGAAATGTATTTGCAATAAAATACATTCTTATTACAAAGTCCCCAGAGCTTTGTTACTTTTATCATCAGATTTTGGTTGTATTGTTTGTCCAGAACTGCTTTCAGTGTCTCACACAGTTATTTTGGTTTAAAATATAGAACTGTTAAATACACAGACTGAAATGTGCAGCCCTTCAGTATCTTTTTGTTGTTTGTTTTTTCAGTAACATAATCTCTTACTCTGCAACTAAATCTTTCAAGCATGCCAGTTTTCTGGAATGCAGCTCTGCTCCTTAATTCCAGGGATGGAGCAGTTACAAGTGCTAAAACCCCCAGGCTGTCTAAGTGTGAGACAAACTTGTAATTTCAGTGACATATGCAGGAGGATTCCTTCTGAGCCTGGGTTTCTGGAATAGCAAAGTGACATTCCACTGCCTCTTTGAGGCACCTTGATGACTTTGACTTGTTCTAGCACATTTGCTTGGTTTGTGGGTGTTACCTCAGGCTTTTTCTGTTTTGTCAGACACAAATTTTCTCTTTTGCCAAACCTACAGAAGTAAAGAAATCATTATATTGAAAAATGAAAAAGAGCCCTGGCTGCCCAGATGGATCCTGTGTAAGCCCAGAAATGACAAGTAATGACAAAGTAAAATGTGAAGTAAAAGCTCTGTGCACACGACCAGCACAGGAAATAGGAGGAAGGTTTCTCCTTCGGGAAACTGATGGGGGAGCTCTGGGAAATTTGGAAATTTGCAACTGCTACATCCCTTTTCCCCTCCCCCAACCTAGCACCAGGGCTGCAGGAGCTCTTAGACTGCTAAGTCTTGAAAACTCAGTCCTCTGCCTCTCTGAGCCGTAAGAAACATTTCAGAAAACAAAAATTATTTCCAATATATTCTCTGTAAGCAAATAACATCAGCAAGGACAGTTTAATTTGTACTTGTGGCCCCAAATATCCCTTAACAGGATGTATGGGAGAATTCAAAGGAGTTAGTTGTGTAGAATTTCCTAGATTTCTAAAATATTTGTAATACTCGTAGATAGTTTTGCAGTAAAAGTATTTGCTGAAAATTTGACCAGATTTTCTTGGTATTTGCAATAATGAAAGCATTCTAAATCAGGAAAAAAATATGCAGATTATTTTGCATAATGATTTGTTTCAAAGCTCAAATGCCCCCAGCTGCAGCACCCCATGGGGGAGGCAGACTGCTGTGACCCCTGGTTTCTCCTGTTAAATACATGTACAAGCAACCACCAAAACTCAGGATTCCCTCAGGACAAGCTTTGCTCTGAATGGTCTTTCATATGTATTCTCTAAGTGTAAACAACATAAAAATAATGAACCTCCCAGACTCAAAGCTATTTTAAACTATGAATCTTTTAATGTGGGAGAAATTACTCTGTTTAAAGAAATCCAATTTTAGGACATTCCTATTTTGGGATTATTATCCAACATATACAGACTCTATTTCCCCTGAAAACAAATAGTCCCATGATATAAAAATAGGCAATTAAATGAAATGCAGGCTCTTATAGTGTGGGAAATGTTTGTGGAACTTGCATTCTGGGTTTGATTACTTTTAGATGTTTTAGGGGAAACTGATTCAAAGCAGCGCTTTTAAGATTAAAGCCAAAATATAGGGAGACAGACCTACTGCAAATGTATAAGGATAAGTGAAAAAGTTCTCCAGAGAATTAAAAATTCAACAAAATATTTAAACACATATATAGCAAGAACCCAGTAGATGTCCTGAGACACTTAAATTCACCCTTCAAAACTCAGAATGGCAAACAGCAATGGAAAACAATTGTAAGAGTTGCTTAAAATGTTAACTTAAACTGGGAAAAACACAGTAAAATAAGGTACATCACCACACCTCACTACCAAACTGCCATGTCTAATCCCTGTGGGAAGCTGACAGCACACAGCACTTCAAGGGTTTAGAAGAGCATGAGTAAAACTGTGGTTTCACATAAATTTTAGTGTAGTAGCCCAGCTCCAAGCATAATTCTGAAGCTGAACATTCCACATCCAGCAACTTTTTAAGGTAAGAATCAAAGACAGTTTCAGGAACAGCCTTTGCTATTGTTCCATTATCATTAGGGACTACAACTTACTTTACTGTAAGTGTTTTTAAAAAACACTGAGGTGACAAAAATCAGTGCACTCAATACAAGCTTCAAACACGGCTGTCAGCGGAGGCTGTGCTCAATATCCTGCTGACATCTAACGGCAGCTTGGTACACTACAGAAAAATCACATTGATAAAGCACATCTGGTGAATAAATATCCTCAGTGTAGAGTACTGCCTTCTGTATCTGCTGACACACCTCACACAAATCCTCCTTCTAATTAACTGCCCACCAGACACATTGGGATTCAAGGAAAGGTTAAATAAACCAGGCTTCACTACAGAGCAGTACCAAGGAGTTCCTGCTGCCAGGAACTCCCATATTTGAAATGACATTGACTTATGGAAATAATAAAGCCAAAATCCAATTAAATTCTCCTCTTCATAAGACCCAGAGATTAATAAATCAATTTCCAGGTCCACTGTTTTCTTCTAGGCAGACACAAATCAAGCTCTTTATTTCCTTGAGTTATGGAACCAAAAATTAGAAGATATTCTGATGTTATTATTTCGCAAAGAAGGAGAGGAGAGGGGAAGGGGAAAGGGAAGGGGAAGGGAAGCTCTCCCGCTGGTTAAGGTCCTATAAATGCCCTGTGGAAGAGCACCCCAATGGCAGCAGATGGCAGCAATGACCCACAGGACAGCGGTGTCCTTGCCCACCCCACCCAGGGGCTCGTCCAACTTCTCTGGCAAACAGCCAAAGAATAAAATTAATGGAATGCAGGCCCATCTAAAATTAGAGAGAAGCTTCCTCTTCTTTAAGCAAAATATCAACATAAATTGTACATCAGTACACAGTGTGCTGCTGAGATAGTGCTGAAGCAAGGTTCCCAGCTTATGGAGGATAAAGGTCTTAATTGCTTATTTTTTACTTTAGAGAAGGGAAATGCACAGGTGCTTCCTCTTCCTTGCTGAAATAAGGTAAACCCATGCTGTACATCTTTTAATGAGCAATTTGTATAAATTTTCAAAGCACCCATAGATCATAGAACCGTTATCTTATTGTTGGCACCAGCTCAGATTTTTCTAGTGCCAAATTTGCTGTGGATGACAGGGGTTCCTCACAGCTTATCTACTCTTTCCACAGAGCCTGTCCCTCCCATTTCCAGCACATCCTTCCTTCCTTATCAATGCTGATACACTCTAAACCAGCCTATTTGCCAGAAGATCCTAAGGTCAAGCAGCCCATGGAATCTCACGGATTCTAATTCAATTACAGCATCATGATATTTACTACCCATGGTCAAATATCACATTGCATTTTAAGTTTCTTCATGTGACTTGAGAGCTGCGTGCAGGTGACAACTTGAGCCTGCATAGAATGATTATTTATCCTTTGGACAGCTCAAAGGTTCTCCCTTCCTTCCACCTATGTAAAGAATTAGCCCTGTGTGTTGAATACTGAGCATAGGTAAACTCACAAAACTGTAGACGACAGGACAAAAAGGTTGAGGAACTACTAATACGAGAACAGCAGGTGTCAGCACTCATAAATGCATTGATAGAAAAAATGTGAGTAAAGATAATGGACATAAGGAATTTTAAAAGGTCACTCGGGGATCTCGAGACGGATTTAGTCTTCAGTTTCATGTACTGCTCATGTGGATCAGTCTGAAATCAACTGGCACAAGTGTGGCAGAGGAGTTCACAGCGGCAACAGGAAGACTGTTCATGAGGTGTCTTACACTCACTGGAGAAAGAGTTGGTCGTTCTCCAGTGCTGTTCTTGTCACTTGCAGACATCAAGAACCAGGAATACACTTAGCATGCAGCTCCACTCCTACCTCATGCCTCAATCAATTGTGCTACCAAACCAAAATCTTTGCTTCTCTGGTACATAACGGACAGCAAGATTCAGGCTGTCCACTTAGGCTCTTCAAAGGAAGAGTTTAACCACAGAATAACATCCAACACTGAAAATAAATCTCTCTGTTAGAAGTCTAATACAATTTTTGTTCATGGGCTGCAACGTGTTTTATGAAGAAGAAGCAATTACACTCTGTCAGTACGCAGTGCAACGTGATAGATATGCGTTTGCACATGCCCACTAATTACCAACATCCCAGAGAGAAATAAAGGTTAAAGAATAGCCAGGAATCATTTACAGCCCTCATAACTCATACTAATATAGAATTCAACCTTGGAACTCAAATCAAATTTAACAATCTTTACAATCTGGTATGCAATGCCTGTGTGTGTATGACGTGTATGACCATGTCGCTGTGGATGGACCTTGTAGGAAGGCTGCAGAGATCACTACTGTGGCCTCTTCCAAAAGGGATCAAAGATCCAAACACTCCACGTGAGAGGAAGTGTGAGGAAGAAAAGCAATAAAACCTCACGGAACAGTTGTTCCATCCTCACATTAAACTACACACGAGGCCGGGGCAGCTGGAACTTTCCTCGCTGCTCCCCTCGGGAGGGGATGCCCGGGGCTCACTCACCTCAGGCGATGGCTGCCCGCCGGGCCGGTCGCTCACTCCGTGCCTTCCCCTCCTGCCTTCCCTGCCCTGCCCGCTGCCCTCGGCCGCCCTCCAGCCGCCGCCCCCCGAGCCCTGCGCTGCGGGCGGGGGTCCCGCCATGGCCGCCCCCTCACGCCCTCGGCGGCCGTGGAGCCCCCTGGCGGCGGGAGCGGTGGCGCGCGGCCACTNCTGAGGGAGCCGCGAGGGGACGGCGGTGGCGGCGGGGGGAGCGCAGAGCTGGCTCCGAGGGGACGCGGAACGGGCTCCGAGGCGGCTCTGAAGGGACGCGGGGACCATGGCAGACCACGAAGCGGGGTACCCGTCCAAGTCCCGGCGGGCGCCAGGTAACGGCCGCGGGGGGAGCGGGCAGGGGGCTGTCCCCAGACGGCCCCGCAGCGGCCGCTCCTCGCGGGCTCCGTGCACGGGGTTCCTTCATGTCTGTCTCTCCGCTTTTTTGTTTCGGTTTTGCTTGTTGCTTTATTTAGTCTCGGAGAAAAGTTTGAAGACGCTTCACCGAAGTTAAGCCCGCGGGAGGAAAGAGGAGCGGTCGTGCCTCGCTTCTCGGGCAGCCTCCGCTTCGCTGAGCCCCGGGTGCCGAGCGGTCACCGGCGGCCCCGGAGCGACCCCAGCCCCGGCTAACGGGGAGTGCTGAACCCCGAGCCCCGGCTAACGGGGGGTGCTGAACCCCCTGCCCCGGCTAACGGGGAGTGCTGAACCCCGAGCCCCGGCTAACGGGGGGTGCTGAACCCCCAGCCCTGGATAACCGGGGGTGCTGAAGTCCCAGCCCTGGTTAACGGGGGATGCTGAAGTCCCAGCCCCGGTTAACAGGTGATACTGAGTCCCCAGCCCCGGTTAACGGGGAATGATGAGCCTCAGCCCTGGCTAACGGGGGGCTGACCCCGCTGCCCCTCTGGGTAACGGGGCCGCAGGTGGTGATTCCCGGCAGGTCCTCACACCACGCTCGGGAACGTGTCAGAGCATCACCACGAGCTGCCCCGGTGGCGTAACTCGGGTGGGTTTCTTTGGCATGTGGTTTCCTTCCTTGTGCGGTAACTCATATCACTAAGGGGAAAACTATGCAAATAATGACAAGCAGAGTCAACAGAAGTAATCCCTGGGGCGCTGCACCAGTAAACGAGAACAAGGAGAACTTAGGGATTGATTTTTGGCACTACTGTGGCTTTTCACAACAGCCAAATCTTGGAGGAAGTGGTAGACTGGAGGAAGTGGTAGAAGTCCTCAGGTGGGGCAATGAGTTGTACTGAATTTTTACTTCTTGGTATCGTTATGGACGTGGGTTTTGGCCTTCCAGTTAGGAGGTATGAGTGTGTGACATGGGTCAGGACACTTTAGAGATGATGCACTGAGATAGCACAACTGACAGTTTCACTCACTGGAAGCCGGAATGTTTTCCTTTTACTTCCATTGTTCAGAAACAACAGAAAAGTCATTATTTTATGCCTTTCTTGTTTGCAACCGGAGAAGGAAATGTATTGATAAGATTGCTTTGTGTACGAAGCCTTTGGCTGGCTTATTTGAGTTGTTGTATAAATAACTGTGGATCTCTTTGGGCCTCGTGCCCAATGGCACATGCTGGTTCTGGTAACCTTGGAGAGGATCTGCATTTCATGCTGTAATTCTGTTAGTTATTAATACCTCGCCATGGTCACATCGATGCTGATCTTGTCTCTGCAAGCCTTTCCCGAACGTGTCACTGAGGTGGTTTCTCCCGCAACTCTCATGTGATCACAATAAAGTGTGGAGTAAATGGTATTAGACGTAGTTTTGGTTATTAGCGGTCATAATTTTGGCTATTTCCTATGTGAAATGCCCTGAGAAGCATCTCTGAAGACATCTAGTTCACACTGAAATTGGCATTTTGTTTTCAGTCAGAACACATTTTTGCTGTTTGACAGTGACATGCTTGTTTGGATTGTGGAGTCTTTGCAGAAGGACATAAATCACAAATGAAGCGTGTGCCACACCTCAAGCGGTAATGAGAACTTTCCCCCTTCACCTTAGCCTCCAGCACTAAGTGTATATTATAAATACTTAATACAGTTTGATGATCCAAGTGATAATTTCTTGCTGAAGTAATGGTAACTGTTCCAGTCAGCCCTAAAGGCATTGAAGGCTGATTCAATTAAGTTTTTTAATTTTTTAATAGTCTTTCTCCTTGTGGTTTATTTCTTAAAGAGGCTGCTGTAGAACTTCTGCCTTTTTTTTATTGCCTGCTTTGATTTGCCCACCACAGCAAGCTATAAATCCAAGTTGTGGGCTTGCCTGCCTTTTAGCTCAGGAGAAAATTCCATTGGCATGTTTAGGGATACTGTCAGCCATCACTTAGCGTGGGGTAAAGTCTTTGTTTTCAGCCTGTGGGGTGGGAAGGGATAGGAATCACCTGCAGGAGCTGCAGTGTTACCTCTGCACCAACTCTGCCAGTCCCACTCGAGTGCTTTGAACTGGCTGCTCTCAGGACCCAGTGTCAATGAGCCTCACTGAGAAACTGGGCAAGAATTGCCTATTGGTGAAGTTACCCAAGTGCCATGATGAGATTGTTCAGAACTAGCTCATTCCACAAATGCCAGGCATGTTTCTTGTATTTCATACAGTTTTCCACAAGACAGCATCTCTCTCCCTTCTCATATTGTGAAATACACCCCATCGTGGGACATTGGTGCTAAATAAAGCATCCTCTCTGCTTTATTGAGTCTTGAAATTTTACATTGTTTGAGGTGTGACTTCTACATGAAATTCAGTATGTCCAGAGCAGGAATGTGATGTTTGTGAGTGCTGAGTGCCACCCTGGGACATCCCTGCTTGGCAGCAGGCTCCTGGCAGCCCCTTACGCGTCTTAGCTGGGAGGATAAGAAACTTCCTGTAGCTCTGTGAATGCCTCCCAATCCACATTTTGTCATGGCTTTAGCAGGGTAGCATTTGAAACCACCAGCTCGTTATTTGATCCCAGAGATACCTTCAGCTGGTGTCTTCTCCTGACAGAGAAATAAGGCACGAGGAGTTTCTGGCCAAGAAATTCTGTATGGAGGCTTTATTTCACTTCCAGCTAATCTTGTACCACTTCTTATCCAACTTCCCAGATCCAATGGGTCTGAGAATTGTGGTTTTCTTAGATCTGCACCTGTGACATTTGGAACAGAACCCAAGTTCTAACGATGGTGTCCCAGAGCTGGCAGGCTGTGGGGCATTAGCGTTTTGCTCCTTAAGCAAGCGTTCCTCTGACTTCTCAGAAAACAAAGGAACAGGATTTCCACTGCTGCCTGTGAGTCACTCTACTAGAAGAGCCTGGGGAAGAGAAAGGCATTTGAGAATTGATACTTAAATGTTGGTACACTTCTGCATAAATGCTACTCGGACAGCATTCTGCCCTCAGCTATATTGCACAGCTTAGAGAGACCAGTGAAAATCAAAGCAGAATTTGGCTTCTGATCTAAACCTAATGCATTTGGCCAGAGGAGTAGTGCTAACAGTGACTTACTTCAAGGAATAGTCAACATAAATATGCAATTTAGGCACTTTAACAGGCACTCTTGGGTTTGAAAAAGTGAAAATTTCTGCTCTTTTGTAGATGATACCGATACTGGCCTCGGTGTGTGTGGATGGATCCTGGTGATCACCTCGCTTGTTTTCACTGTTCTCACATTTCCTATCTCAATATGGATGTGCATAAAGGTAAAATCGTTCACTGCTAAGTTGGATTAAAACTTTAAGCAATGCAGAGTGACTATTACTGTTCTCAATTGGATTTACTTGTTCTAAACGCAAATTAATCCAACTCTGTTCTTTCTTGAGCTATAGCAGACAGTAGATAGTAGACCCCAGCACTTGAGGGCATTCATCTTCAAACCAAAAATAAAAGTGCTATTACAGTATTTGGTCAAAATAATTCCTGCATTGACGTCTTTACTACATCTGCCCGGTTGTCATTAGTAAATAAGCTCATTTGAAGGATCAGAATAATTGCAAGAACCCATAACTACTCTTAGAGAACTGAGATTTTTTTTTTTAAGGAGATCTCTCTGTGTATATCACGTCTAAATATGAAGTATGTAAATATAAATCTGTAATTATGTACATAGATGTGGCTGCATGTGACACATTTGAAGACACAAAGTGTCATCTGTGATCACTTTGAGGTTGATGTTTGCAGTTTCCAGACAGGAATTTTTCCTCCTGGCTTGGCTGATGTGTGGCATCAGAATTGGAGCTGGAAAAATCCCTGCTGGGTCATAAATACTGCACTTTGTTGTGTTGTTGCCAGGATATTCCTGATGGCTGCTGCTGGTGCTTGGTCCTGCCCAGGTGCCATCCTGTTGAGAGTCTGAGGAATATTTCTTGTGGACTATTGTCCTGATTTTTCCTTTTGCTCTTTGCTTTCTGACATTAAAGTTTAGGCTAAAATTCTCAAAAGCAGCCAGTAGAGAAATGTGTGTTAAATTTGAGACTCAAGACTTTCTTAGACTGGTTTGTACCTAATTTGGAATCCATCATGTGACTTTTGGAAACCCGTGCATGACATCCAACAATCTGTTACAGATTATCAAGGAATATGAGCGAGCCATCATCTTCAGACTTGGACGCATCCTAAAAGGGGGAGCAAAGGGACCAGGTATGTCCTGCACAGCAATTTGTTCTAATTAGTCATCAGCAAAACAATAATTGTGTAGAGGCATTGCATTAAAGTGGCAAATGGATTTCTCAAGAATTCTGTAACTTCCAGTAAGAGGATGTGTTACAACAGGAATTGGACTTGGTGAGCCTCATGGGTCTGTTCCAGCTCAGAATGTTCTGATTCATACTGTGGATTGAGAAGGCAGCAAACTTAATTTTACCCAGCTCTCCTTTGTTAATATATGACCTGCAGGCAGAATCAAAAGCACTAAATGTAAAGGGAGGAATAACGGCATTGAAAGGGTTATTTGAAAAAAGAAGTTTGATATATCAGTTAAACCCAATGAGTCTGGAAGCCTTGATGTCCTTCAAAAGTAACAGAAGCCAGGAGAGTATTTGGTAGCTCTGAGAAGTTGCCTGTGTATATTAGAAACTCTGAGATCTGGAAGAATGTTATTTTCAGCTGTTGCTCCTGCTGCTCAAAGTGACAGAAAGGGGCAAGAGCTTCTTCCTTCATTTTCACCCAGGCTTTGCAATATTCCACATTTCTGCAAAGCTGAAGAATCTCAGTGAGCCACCAGAACAGAAGGAAGGAGGTTGATGCTTGCCAGAATTAGGCCCCACAAGTAACTATGTGGGGGACATTTTTAAATGTAGCTGTTAACAGTTCTGGGGTTGGTTTTTTTCAAATGTTGAAAATCTCTAAGTAAGTGATACCCTGATAAATTGAAGTTTCTCAGCACGTGTTTTTGAAAATCTTACCTTGGTTTGGAAGCCACTAACAAGTGTTGTGCTGCTGAGCTCCTCACAAAGAGCTGCACAGCCACAAGAGTTGGATTTCAGCTTATTGCAGTAACAAGTTTTGTCTGCTTTAATGACCCATTTTCACATCTTCTTGAACGGATGTTTTGGCACAGGTTTGTTTTTCGTCCTGCCTTGCACAGACAGCTTCATCAAAGTTGATATGAGAACCATCTCTTTTGATATCCCTCCTCAGGAGGTGAGTTTGCATTTGCCTTTGCATCTACTAAAGTACTTGCAGAATTTTGTGCACTTTGGTTTTTCTTCTCTCCTCTCAGTATTGGGTAACCTGCAGTTTGAATACAGATTTCTTGTGCAGGTGCAATGTATTGTGAAGAATACATATATCCTTTAGAAATGTCATCCAGTAAGAGAAGAGCACTGAAAGAAAACAGATGATGCTCTGAGGGCCAAATGAGATAATTGAATACTGCCTGAGAGCTGGAATGGGAGGGGTTTGGAACGAAGGCTGCTGGGCTTCATACAACATTCCCTAATTGCTTCTGTGAAATCTGGAAGATTTCCAGGCGCAGCAGTGGTCTGTCCTGTGCCAATTTATCTACATGTATAAACTGGCTCAAGTAATGGGATGAAATTGGTATATACATCAAATGCTATTCATAGCAGCTGGGGGAATGAGTGGTCAGCTCCCTTCGCCGGGTTTGTGTGCACGTGGCTTCTGTGCCCTGCCCTGCACGGGAACATGATGAGAGTGGTACCACTCATGGCAGGTCCTAAAGAACAAAAAAATTACTTTGATTTCTAGTCTGATTTTCCTTGGACATCCTAACTTTGTAGCAGAATATCTCCAGTGCCAGAATATCTCCACCCTGGCCGGCTGAACTCAGTGCTGCCGACTCGATAGATAACAAAAGAATAAAACCCAAGCGTCCCTCTAAAAATAAGTTAGTGAACAATTGTTATTGTTATTGTTACTGAGGGTTATACCTGTAGCCCTCATGTATCTGTGTATTTTGCAAGGCAGAGGTGCTTCATGCAGCCTGTCTCGTGCACCTGTTTCCTGTCAGATCCGCTCGTGGGTTTGTTGCTCATCGTTAGTTGTAGATTGAGACAAATGGCAGCTGTCCTGGTACACTCTAAAGGGTAATTGGGAAAAACCTAATCACTGGCAGGCAGAATGTGCTTGCAGCTGCTGATGTGCCATTAGTGAGGCCATCAGTAATCCGGTTTTTCTTTTGACTTAATTAAATTACGCTTATGGATTTAGGTTTGTTTGTGTTCTGTACATAAAGGCAGAAATCCATTTTTATTTGTACAACATGATTTCTGTGCATGCTGCTCATTATTTAGCTTTTGTGTTACGAAAAGCCTGCTGAAAGAGGTAGTTTGGGAAGGGACAGAGCAGGTAAGCCTTGAAGACTGAGTAACTCACACATCCCTCTCTTGTCAAGTAAGACAACTGTAATTGTGTACCATGGAACGAGGGCAGCTCTGGGCATGGCCCTGGTTCTGGGAGCTCCCCTGTGCAGTGCCACCCTTCTGTCCCAGGAGGCTGCAGTTCTGCAGCACAGTCCCCAAGGCTCTGCTGTCAGGCTGCCTCACACAGCCCTGGTATAACCTCACTGAAAGGCAGCACGGGGACCTGCCTGGGTGTGATTCCTTGCCAGAATCACTGGTTAAACCTTCCCAGGTGAAGATGAATTTCAGAGTAAATAATTTCTGCTTTTTTTCTTTTTCCTGTCACTGGTGTGACTTGCAGATCCCTCCATGAATTCGAGGAAGTGGGTTAAAAATAACTTTAGGGCGAAGCTAATGGAATGTATTTTTCACTGAGAAGTTTCTAATCCCATATTTAGTCTCAGCTTTGCAGGGCTGTACTGGGTGGTCAGTGAACACCAGGACACGTTCACATGCAGCGTATGCGTATAAGGACTTTTGTTTTCAAGACAGGGGAAAACCAGGGCTTGGTGTAGTAAAACAAATACATGATTGTCATAATAATTAACCTTATATTTATGGAATATTCTGTACTTTCCCCACGGCTTTTCAGATCCTGACCAAGGACTCGGTGACAGTTAATGTGGATGGAGTGGTTTATTACAGGGTGCAGAACGCCACCCTGGCCGTGGCAAACATCACCAATGCCGACTCAGCCACCCGGCTCCTGGCACAGACCACCCTGAGGAATGTCCTGGGCACCAAAAACCTCTCTGAGATCCTCTCTGATCGTGAGGAAATTGCACACAGCATGCAGGTATGAGCAGCTTTGAGCAATCCATCAAACAGCAGGTTAAGCGGCAATCCCATGGATAACTTAAAGGTGTGGATTTATTTCACCTCTAAGTGATAAGTTGTGATTTGGAGCTGTAGGTAAGATCTCTTGGGAGGCCACTCTGTAAAATAAGAGTAAGGAACTAAAGCACTAATGGCCAGTGGGGCTGAGGGATACAGGAGAAGAGAGCTTCCCTGGATCCTTGTGTCAGTACTTTGCTGTTGAAGGAAACTGTGCCACAGAATTCTTTCAATATATTAATCAAGCTCTGGGGTTTTTTGTTAGTTTAAAACAGTTGTGCTCTTATAGCTATCAAATCATACTACAAATACTAAAGCCTTGAAAGTCTGAGAATTTGAAGATAATTCATTTGGTTTATTGGTCATAGTTCCAATTTGGGCATTAGTCTGAGCCAGGTGCGTGGCTTCACTTACCTGTCCTGCCTTCTGTAGGTCACACTTGATGATGCAACAGATGATTGGGGCATTAAGGTGGAACGTGTGGAGATCAAGGATGTGAAGTTACCTGTTCAGCTGCAGAGAGCCATGGCTGCAGAAGCAGAGGCTGCCCGGGAGGCGAGAGCCAAGGTAATGACATCAGCCTGGGGGTTGGATTTGAGTTTCTCCAAGTAAAAAATACACCATTCCCTCCCAAGCCCTTGTAGATACAAAAAAGTACAACTTGAGAAAGTATTTTCAGCTATCTGTGGGGAGTGCCTCTGGTTTTGAGAGGCAGCGCTGGAAGAAGCACAAAAGCTTTTGAAGGTAGAATAAATACTTGCATTGCATTCTCAAGACCTGATGCCAGCTTTTGTGATCTTGCATTCTGGATGGGAGGATACCGGGCATTGGGGCCTGGAGAGCAAGCAGGAGTGGCTTGTGCCTGGTCAAAGCACATGGCCAGGACAGGTCACTCACCAGGGTGCTGGGCAGAGGCTTTGGTACCTGCCTGAGGGCTGAAATCACCCCGTGGATTCCCCGTTGTTCCTGTGCAGGTTGAATTCAGTTTCTCTGGTTTTGCCTCCCCAGGTGATCGCGGCCGAGGGGGAGATGAACGCGTCCAGGGCCCTGAAGGAGGCATCCATGGTCATCACAGAGTCTCCTGCTGCTCTGCAGCTCCGGTACCTGCAGACCTTGACCACCATCGCTGCCGAGAAGAATTCCACCATCGTCTTCCCCCTGCCCATAAACATCCTGCAGGGCCTCCTAGGTGGGAAGGAGTAGAGAGAGCGGGAGGGGCGAGCTCGGGGTCAGCCCATGTTTGCAGCACTGAATTCCCTGTGTAGTATAGCTTGTGGCAGTGTTAGCAAAGTGGGTTTGCTGAGGAACCTTTTTGTTTTACTGAGTGTGTTATAGAACTTGTACATAATGTTTGTGAATGTGGACAATCGCAATATTTGAAGTTGAAAACCTCTCAAAAGGAGTACAAGCAGGTTGTGATCTTAAGTAAGCTTTATCCATACTGTCCTGGATGGGACACTTCTAATCCAAAACCTCCTTTTCAAATAGAATAGAAAACCAGTTGTGGTAGAGATGATCCAACATTTGGAACTATTCCTTCTACAAAATGGGTCTGTAGCCAGGCAAGGGAAGTGGAAGTGTCCTGGGGACTCCTGAAAATCAGGCTCATGCTCTCTAAACCAGTCCCCATTCATGAGAAGCAGTTGTTAGTGGAATTTTCTGTCTGTTCTGCCACCCAGGAGTGGCACAAACATGCCGTAGTTATGGATACAACGTGCTTGTGGTCACTGATGGGCTGCTGTTGTTATGGGCCTGTGTCTGCATAGAGTTATGCTGCTTCAAAGCACTGAAAAGGCTCTGCCTCTATCTGTTTCTCTTAAAAATAAGTTTTAAAAACCAAAGTGCTGCATTTTATCCAGGTCTAAAACCTTATTTCTCTAGGAAATGAGATATCTGTAACTAGCAGGGAGGGGTGATTTTAACAGAAGATGTTGCACTGGTGCTTTACCTGTTGGTGCTCCTCTGTGCAGACCTGGAGTGGTTGTTGAGTCAATAAGGGAGTACACTTCATCCCCAAAGCAGGTGAGCCTCAGCTCACATAACCCAAGCTGTTAAACTTCCTGTTTTGTACCTCTGTAGTAGATGTAATTACAGATTAAAACGAGAAGAATTGGAGTTTGCATGGGGGAAGGCTCTTCAGGCTGCCACCAGCACCGAGTCTGGCATCTTAAAATTCTGGGAGGTGGCAATGAAACTGAAAAGCTAAGATCAATGATGTAAATGCCTTTCTCCCACTGGCCAGCATAAACTCCATAAGTTGGTTTTTATGCCCTTTCTGCTCCGACTAGCTCTGTATTTACAGGTGTTTTAGGCCTGGTTACCTGTGCCTCGACACACTGGTGCCTTTGTCACTGGCAGGAGATGCCCAAGTGCTGTTGCTTTTCTGCCTGTCTGCTGGGCAGGTTTTCCTCTGCATCACCAAAGCAATATACTCTGTGTTTGTCAGGGTGGCAGCTCATGTAAGCTGAGCTTAACTTCTGGCTGAGAGCAGGGGGAATCAGTTAACAAAGCTGGAATAATTAGCATTTCTGTGCTCAGGCACTTGGAGTGGGAAACAGAGCAACTGCACAGCTCCAGGTTAATCCTTAGGGAAGATGAGTCACTCTGTAACTCCCGCTGTTGCTGCTGCAGGTGCCACCCCTGTGAATTCTTGTTGACACCACAAGATGCTTTTTGCTCTCGTCCTAAATAAAAAACATGCTGTTTACTAATGAGTGACTTTCTGAAAGAGTAAAATATTGTTTATCAGGGTCTCAAATGCGTATAATTCTGAAGAGGGAAAAGCAAAGCAGTCCCAAACTCCTCAAAATAATTTCTGTAACCATTTAGTAAAAAGTCCACGTGCAAAAGATGGCACAATGAAGGTTTTGGTTTCTAAGGTGTGTTCAAACGTGGGATCAACAGCTGCTGTGTAATGTTTTCTTCTTCTTCGTAACAAACCCCACCATTTGTGTTCTTCCCATATTTCATACAAGCTTTATTGTATTAAATATAATCAAAGCAAGGAGTAGGGTCAATGACTGGTCGTGATTGTTTTCGGAAATTATTGCACAGCTAATTGGCTATTAACATCATTCCCTCGTTAACATACATCCTGCTGGAGGAGGAGCTCTTGAAGGCATTGAAGGTACTGAACTTGCTCTGTTTCAGACACATTCCTCACACATCCACGTCTGCCATTGCTCTCTGCAGGGGATCCACAGCCCAGTAGTCGTCATCCCAGCCCAGGAACCATCCAGAGAAGGTGGGAGGCTCGAAGCCCTGTTTGACGATGGTCACTGGGGTCCTCTTGTCCCGCGTGGATGGGTCTGTGTCAATGTAGCGCTTGGCTGGGGACACAGGGAGGGGATCTCACTGAGCACCAGGCCTGCACAGCAGCAGCTGAACTGGGGCTAAATGGCTGCCAGAGAGGCAGCTTCATATTGGCCGTTTAAACAAAAATACCCACTGAAAGTCTGTACCCTATGGTTTTATCTGTGCCTGTTAGAATATAAATTGCCTGAGTCATGATCAGACAGTGGGAAAAGGAGAAAGGGATAGTTCAGAGAGGAAAATGTGACATTACCAGATTTCAGCGCCTCAGTCTTTTCTTCTTCTTGGGCATCTTTCCCAATCCATACAAAGACCTAAAGATAAAAATATGCAATTAATTACTTCAGCAACAATCAATCTCTTTATGAAGGGATAATTTAGATGAAGCCTCAGTGAACAGGGTGTGACACAAACCAGAAAATCCTCGTATTGGTGTGCCTGGGTTGTTGACCAATGTGACCAAAGCTGTTGGTCAATAATGAGAAGTTTTTTGCCTGCATTTTATCTCCATGAATTGTAGATCCTTGAACAAATTCTACACCAGCTTAACATCAGGGGAAAGTAGCAGATGTTTGAACATTTTTCCTTAAAACATCAAAATTCATCTCTGAGTTGCCTTGTGGCTGATTTGTGCTGAATCTGTAATACAACAGCACTTCTGGCTATTGCGGTTCAGGTCTCGACCTAGAGCCAATCTGTGCCTACTCTTTGCTCCTCTTGTCCCCCTGTAAATGTGACGTACCTGATCCCACGTGTCGAGGAGCATCACATCATCTGTGGCAAGGTCATCCTGAGTCAGATCTCCAGGAACTTCTTCAATCTGGAAGACAGAGGGTTAAGATGAGCTTGGGCTTCAAGAATCACTCCCTTACTGAGACGAAGAAGGATCAGGTGTAACCCCTGGTGGGGCGCTCAGAGCAGCTGGGCCTGAGCTTCTCCCAGCCCTGCCAGGTGGATGTTGAATGAATCCCCCCAGACACTCACGGTGAAGCGCCCGCTCTTGTTGGAGCACGCGAAGAGACGCGGGGGGTGAGTGTCCATCTTCTTGTCCTTGAGCCGGGGCGAGGTGCGGTACGGAGCTTTGCCACCCAAGGCTGCCCAGAAATTGTCTGCAAAACAGAGAGAGAGACTGATGCTTCTCCTGTTCATGGAACCCACATCAGGGTTATGGTTTGGGTAGGACTTGAAGCATTCTTCTGGCTCAGAAAGTCCCAAGGGCCTACAGACATGAGAGCGCTGCCAAACAATGAGAATACCCCGGAGAAGCCCCTCTATACCCATGTCCACATCTCCTTGTTTTGGGAGACAAAATATCCATGAAATAATTGCTGAGGATGTGCAGCTACACAGAAGTGATCCCAGACTCCACCGTGATCCCCTTACCTGGCTCTCTGCCCTCAGCAACCTGTACTGGGCGAGCTCCCAGTATCTTCAGCAGCTCCTGTGCTCCCGCCTTCTCAGCATCGCTGGCTCCTTGGCCAACCCACAGGTAGGCAGCAGAGGGAGTTTTCAGGACAAAGGCATCATTGGAGTTCAGCTGGCTGGCTGTAGGATCCAGCTGAAAAGAAGGAACACTGCAGGTGTCAGATGTAACCATCCTCTACACAGAGCCAAAATCAAACCAGAACCTATAGTTAAATAAACTGCAAACAAGATATTCCATGTGAGCATGTCAGGCTGTCAGATGTGTTGCATATTCCCTGTAGCGAAGTGATGAGTTAGATTTTCCACACAGGAAGAGTAAATAACTGTTTCAGTGTGTGATTACAGGTACACACGACCTATGGCAGGAATGCCTGGCTGTCACTGTGCCAGTCCTGGTGGTTATGGCAGGAGATTTAGGAGCTCACCGGGGAGCCCATGGCAGAGCAGTCCCTGCTGCCAACGCTGATCAATCATTAACACCAACTCCTCTGTGTCAACAAGGACAGGCCTCTTGAAGCTGGAAACTTGGGAAGTTACTGCAGCCACAAACCACTGCCCTCCTCACTAGGATTTAATCTCCCCTTTGTCGTTGCACAGAGGGGTTTGTGTGCGTTTTCTCTCAGAGCAGTGGGGCTCTGAACCCGTGTCCTGGCCCAAGTTCCACTTCCATAGAGGGAATTGAACTCTTCAACTGGATCATGTTCCCATCATGGGCTGTACACACACCACCAAGGCTGACTCTGCCCTCACGTACCTCCACTGCTCTGGTGGCTCCGGAGGTGCTGGAGCGGACCTGGAACAGCCGCGTTGCCGCAGGTGCTGTCTGGCCTCCTTCCCGCGAGGTCCCACCCTTGTAAACAATCAAGGGCTTTCCACCAAACATGCTCATCAGGTGAGGGGGCTCCTTCCCTTGCACTACTCGTTTCTGGTGAAAAAGAAACTTGCTGTCAGTTTTGAGGAGCACAAGATGTACCAGAAATTGCTTTTACAATCCTCTGCCGAGCTGGAATATTCACAGAGCACGCAGCTAAGCCAGGTGTTAATATATATATATATTCTTTATTCCCCCAGTGTTGGGGTTGGTTTCTGCTGGGTTGTGTTTGTCTCTTTACCTGCACGGGGCTGCCTCCCAGCTCCTCATCCAGCTGCACTGTGAGGAATGCAGAGGTTGCAATCTCATCCTGCGTGGAGTCAGCGCCCTGCCTGGAGAACAAGGCCAAATCCCAGCTTTATTCTCAGCCTTTCCCCCCCACACACACACCTTATAGAGATCAAGAGGAGGTAAGGAAATCCTGTGTTACCCAATCTCTGCAGCACTTCATTCAACACAAAGGAGAAACTCCTTATCCTCTCTTGTAGCACAGTGAGTACAGGGGGAGATAAGAACCTTTCCTAGATAAGCAGCACTTTGCTAGATAAGCACAGCTTGATCCAAAGAAGGGAGTAACTACCAGTGGGGGGTAAAGGAAAAGAAAAAAAAAGCTCACACAGTAATTCCCTCCATTGTTCCACTTCAAATGAAACATCCCAGACCTTTGGTAGTGTTTTGTTTGCAAGGGAAAGTTATCCAGGGTGAAATTTTATCCCCCAAGGTTCCTCAGAAAGTGGGAACCAGCAGTGATCGATTTTCCAAGTGGACTCTCAGCCCCACGCAGCCCCAGCATTTCCTGACTTGCCCCAGGATAAGTCCCTTACCAGGTGTAAATGATCTGTCCCCGCTTCCCGTCGTGCTGGTAATCGTACAGGATGATGTAGCTGTCCCCTCCATAAAACTGCCCGTACGTGGCGGGGTCCACCGGCACCTTCTCGGAGCCTTCTATTCTCCAAATCTGGCGGGAGAGGAGCAGAGGTGCTGCAGAACGAGCCCATTCCCGGCGCGCGTTATCCCCAAATTCCGCATCCCGGAGCGCGCGGTGCTGCCGCGCCCCCTGCCGGGACCTGACAGGACAATTCCCACCCGCTCCAGCCGCCGGTCCCGAACGGAGCTTCGAGGCTTTTCGGCGGGGGGTTTAAACAGCCAGCCCTCGGCCGGGACCTCTGTGGGCTTCTGGACAGCCCCCAGCCCGTTCAAGCCCAGCTCCACCCCTGCTTCTATGCTCAAAGTCACGAGCCCAGGTGCCCCAAGGCATTCACCCCTCACACATGTGATGGCAACAGGGAGAATAACCAGGAGGAGGAGGAATAAATCCGTGTCCACAGTACTGGGAAATTGTGGCGTCACAATCAACCCCACTTATCTCCAGGCTTTCAAGACCCTGCTGGTATTTCTGGTGTCAGAAATTCCCCCAGCAGTTACAAGACCTCAGTGTTGATGGCTCTCTGGTCCGCATTTGTCTCACTGCCCTTGCAGCAATGCCATCAAGTAGCAAAGAAAAGTTTGGAGACCTTCCCAAAGGGACTGTGCTACTGACCTGTTTCTTGCCGGAGCCATCATCCTCCATGCCGTGCTGGGCAGCCATGGCCTTGGAGCTGTGCAGGGTGGCCACGTCGAAAGGGACCTGCTCGATCTTGGCAACGTGGCCAGAAACGTGGGGCTGCCCCAGCCCTTCTGTCTGGTCCTTGTCCCGCCAGTTCTTGAAGAATTGCTTGAACAAAGGTGTCTCACCACTCTCAGGGAGGACTTGGATCTGAAACGAATGAGCCTTTAGAAGCATCTCCTTAAGAACAGCAGTTTATCTACTCCTTTTTCCCTCTTCGGAGAGGTCATGGAAAAGGTAAAAGAGTATCCGAGAGAAAGAAACTCTTAACTACCAGCTGTGCTGGAGTAATGCTGGTTTAGGCCAGGAGCACCACTGCAGAATCTCCCAAAACAGAGCAGATCACCCACAACAGGAACTACTTGAGAGACCGACAGGGATGTGTCACCTGAGCCACCAGTGCTCCCCAGTCCCTGGCCCGCGTGGCAGAAAAGTGACCCCAGTGCTCGGGGCTGCCACAGGTCCTTACCTGGGTGTGTTTGGGATAACCCATCTTGTCAATGAACTCTGAGGCTGTTTTCAGTGCTGCCTTCTTCTCTTCAGAGTTGGCACCTTTGCCTTTAATGAAAATAGAGAGAAAAGGGGTCAGGACTTTTTACCCAGCGAAGAAACCGTCCCAGGTACCTGTTGCAAAAGTAGAAGGGCCCAGCCTTCCAGATAAACGGTGCCAAATAGCAAATGGCAATTGTTCGATCTCTTTCGTGCCTGTTGTGATGGCTGAGAGAGAACAACTGCCTTTCTACTCATGATATTAATTATTTTCTCCCTGGCTCTCTCTCGTACCTTTCCAAACAAAGATCTTTCCATCTGTGCCATGGTCCAGGATGAAGCAGTCATCTGTACTCAGGGCTGCCTGGGAGAAGGGGTTCTCATCTGCCACCAGGGACACTGCCATGTTCCCAGCCCCATTGGAGACCTGTGACAACACAGCACGGAGGTCACATAAGGCACCCTCTGCTCCCTCCTGCTCCGTGGCCATGGTTCAGAACTCAGGGAGGGGAAGGGAAATCCATTTGAATGCACTGGCTGCTGCAGGCACTATTGTTTTCAAACAGGATACCTCTTACACAGCAACAGTATGGCAAAAACATAACACTTACTCTGAAGATTTCAAGTATTTCTAGCAAAGCAGATACTGCTGGGACCAAAGAGAGATTGGTCCAAAATGGTAAATACCCTCAGTGCAAAGGAAATATCTTCTAAAGCAAACCAACTGCACACAAGGACTGGAGGGTAACTGAGAAGAGCCTCCCTGTATCAAGTGGGGTTAAAAGTCTGAGTTCCTCTACTGACTACTGCATAAAGTGCCACATAACAAACCATCTGGGCAGGTATTCACCCCATGGATAGCAGAGGCTGCTTAGAGAAGATTCCTCCCAAAAAGTCTTGGACATTTTTCTCCACTCACACAGCTGATGGCAAATGGCACCTTCCAAGTCATTGCTTCATCTGGGTGTTAGAAAGGGGCAGGTCCTGCTTCTCAGGCTCACTGTTTCTGGTTCTTTCCTGTCACCTTCCTAACACAATGCCTGACAGCACAAAGGAAAACTACCTTTTTCCCTCATTTGTTTCACACTCCACCTTTCTCTCAAAAAGTCCTGAAAGTCCCAGCTGTCTCACTACAGTCAAAAGTGGTGACAAACACAACAGAAAGTACATGGACATGCGGTGTAAGCAACCAAGGTTCATACATAAAACTTGTTAAGCAGAATGAGGCAGGAGTAGGACTCAGAGCAGCTCAGCTCCTCTTTGCTATTCCACCTCCATCTAATTTCACAAAGATCACTCTGTTCCCCCCAGGGTTATGTCAGGGTTCCTTGTTACCTTGTAGAGCTTAGCCAGCTTCCTGTTGGCTGTGTCGGTTTTGGTCTCATCAGAAGCCCCTGCTGGCAAACTGGGCTTTGGTCCCAGGACCTGTGAGGGAGAGAAAAATCATTACCAGCCAGTCCAAGAGGATCTTCATTCCCAGGTGCTCCAGTCAAGAGAATAAGTAGAAGAAAATTCCAGATCAACAGTGTAAATTCACTCTGATGTCCCAGTGGTGCAGAGGACCAGGTCTGCACTGAGCTGTATTTATACCACAAACACTTCACATGTAAAGACACACCACCCTTTCTTCCACACACCACGCTTCCCACTGCAGCACTGACAAATGGACAAAGGGAATAATAACCTGGAGCATTTCCTCCCGCTCGGATCCCTCCTCTGACACATAGACCTTGGCGCGCCCGTTGCGCTCGTTGTCCCGGATTCCCTTGGCCAGCACCGTGGCCTTCAGCCGCTCCTGGCGGTTGCTGTTGGAGCCACACCATTGGAAGATGTTCTGGGGGAAGGAGAAAGTCACTGTCAGAGCACGACAACTCCTCTCTAGACGAGACAGGACTCAGCTGGGACTGGAACAATCCCAGTGTTTCGGGATGCTCAGCACTGAAATGGCTTCAACAGAGTGGGGAAAAAAACCTCACGTGAAGTGTCAGACGTATCTCACCCCTGGAATTCTGCCAAACCCGCCTTTGATGTGGTACTCACACTGCCCAGGTCCAGGATGAAACAGTCCCCTGTGTTGAAGCTGTCCCAGCTCACAGGGACCTCCGTGGCCCGGACCGTTCTCCTGCCTTTGACCTGCAGCAGCCTCTGCACAGTGACCTCGTTGGGAACCACGTGTCTGAAGCCAGAAGCCACACCACCAGCCTGAGGGGAAACACAGCAGCAAGGACTCACACTAGGACTGGAGGGAAGAGTGTATTCCCATGTGTGTAATATGTCCTGCCTACCAGAAATGATCCCAAGCTCAAGATTCACTTTCTCTGCTGATAAAGAGACACTGGGAATTATTTATCAACGCAGGACCCATGTCAGTCATCCTCAAAAAAAGCACAGCTAAGTTTAAATGAATAAAAATAATGACAAATGGGTGAGAAATAAACAAAACAGAAAGATCAGGAAAGTCTCAGATGTGAGGAAATGTGAGCACTTTGCAAGCATGTGCCCTGATATCACTTTGCTTGTGCTCTTGGATTCCTAACAGACACAACTGCTTGACTGCGTGTTTTCACTTCTATCTCACTTTATTGTGATGGCAGGGAGGAGTAACTCCCACTGCTGTTCATCTCCTTTACCAAAACATTGCACATGCTGAGAGGGTGGGCTAAGCACAGAGACTGCAAGGTCAAACTGTTATGCAAGTGGGGAGAAATCAAATCTCCTGGGTAGGCGTTTCCCATTAATTTTGCTGCTTCTTAAATTCATTCCAGGTGCCTTGGGACTGTTCTTTCCTCTGCCTCTCGAAGAAAAACAAAACCTCAATTCCTAAAATTTTCTGGGGCTTTTCTTGCATATTATTAATTCAGTCAAATCTCTCCCACTGGGATCTGCTGTTCTCCACCCTGTGCAGTTCCAACTCATTGAAAACATCTGGCTGAGAACCGGTTTTGAACAACTGGAAAAAGGGCAATTCTCACTCTCCTGGGAATTTGGCAGGATGCCATTTCTTGCAGACTAGGTTCTACTTTCACCCACCTTGTATTTGATGCCAGATTTGAAGTAGCCCAGGAAGGTGGGGGACTCGTGGCCCTGCACCTCACGGTGCTGCACAGCCTTTCCCTGCAAGTGCTCATCCATCTGCACAGTGAAGATGGCAGCAGCCCCACGCTCATCCTGAGAGCTTTCATCGCCTGAGACATAGAGAGAGAGACACTGGGAGAGAATGCAGGGTCTGCCTCTGCACTCAACTGTGCAAACACATGGGGAGAAAGCAGATTTAACTGTGATATTGTCAAAGAGCCTGGGGTTTGCAGCCTGTGGGAAAAGCCTTGGCATCGTACTCCGTGACATGGACTGCAGAGGGCAGTTAGGAGAGGGAAAAATCCCACTCCCTGATCAGGAGGAACACACCCGACCTCCAGCCTTTCAGGCAGAAAGGATTTCAGGCAGAAAGGATTTCAGCCAGCCCTTTCACCTGAGATCTTGTCTTCCCCGTGAACCTCTGCAGAACAGGGACTTACCTGTCCTATTGCCCAGGAACAGCTGTTTTTAGGAACAGAGGCGGCTGTACTCTGTTGCAGAGACCATGCAAATATCTGAGGCGAGTAGGGCTATTTACAGCCAGAACTGCATTCTCACTGTTCTGCTTTTTATTTCCTTGGGTAACGTTTACTGGCCATGGTGGTGCAGTGAGAGGCTCAGGGGTCACTCTGGGCTCCCAGTTCCACAGGGACACTCCCAGCACTCACCCAACCAGAAATGCAGGTCGTACTGGAGGTTCCCGCTGCGCTGCTTGATGGTGTTCAGCACCAGGTAGGAATCTCCAGTGAAGAAGTCTCCATACAGGTTTTTTGGCACTGGGACCAAATCAAATTTCTCAACCCTCCAGATCTGAAGGCCGGGTTCCTTCCCAGCCTTCAGAAACTCCGCGTGTTCCACCATGGTGACGGGCTGGGGGCAAGACAGAGGATGCTGTTCAGTGTGCAGGACACAAGGAAGTATTTAATTTAAGTTGCTTCTCATCTCTTAATTGTTGTGCCAGGCAAGAAGTAGAAAGATCCCTTTTTTCTCGTGCACTGAGTTTTGAATGGGTAAAAAAAGGATGGGTGTGGAAAGAATCCCTCTCTATTGCTCAGTTTATTTTCACTTCCAATCACCTTTAATTCCTGGTTTATTCCTGACCTATACTCTTCTAGATTCTATTGTCTCTCTCTCTGGATTTTAATCTCTATAGTTTCCTTACTAATTTAAAACTTTTCAGTATGGCACATAAGTGAAGTTTGACATTCCAGGCTGTCAGAAAGAAACCCCTTTTAACTTCACACATACATCCTGCACAAACATGATTTACAGGTTCTCTAAAACCAAATGGAAAACGCTGTATCATCGAAGATTTAGGTAATTAACAGGTTTCTCAAAGCTCTTCTGTTCTGACCTGTTACTTTAACTGCTCTCTTGTAGGAATTACATTAATTTACACAACATCCTGTCCTAAGGACATTGCAATTTTGGTTTAATATGTTTATTGCCATACTTATGCAATATATTAACACGGTGCAATATCCTTTTTTTAAAGAAACATAATGAACAATTTCCTCTCTTATAAAAGAATTCATTTTGGTAATTCTGAAAGGAAATAGAACATTTCTGTTGTACTGGCAATGAAGTCTGTCCATCAATCACACCATGCCTTTGACTGCTATCAGCTAACAGGGAAGAAAACATTACAGTATTATGGTAGAAGCATTCAGTACTTTGACAAAGAAGATGGTTCACAGCAGCTGATGGAAAAAAGCAAAATATGCTCAATTTTCAAGGCAGAAACAAAGAATGTTACAAACTAGAAAGCAAAATAGCAAGTTAGGTACCAAACTGATTCCTAAGCTGAAATCAGGTATGAAAGATGGAAAAGAATGAACTTTATCATCATGATCCCAGCCAGCCTGACTCCTCCCAAATTCCCACTAAAACCTGGACAAAACCCTGACAAAGTTAAAGGAGAGTGACTCCTGTAAGTAGTTGGAAACCAAGAGTTTTTCAGTGTTTAATTGTGATGTTAATCACTTACCACAGCTGAAAGCACAACAGCTGCTGTAACAACATATCCAAGCCCTGCCACAGACATGGAGCTGACACAGTTCAGCTTCAGAGCCATCGTGCAGAAAATGGTGAGGAAAAGATAACTGAAGTCCTTTCTGCCCATTTCTACGAGCAAATGGGCTTCTCCCTTCTCCTGCCGAGGCTGTGGGGAGTCCCAGCTCCCTGCTCCTCTCGCTGCTGGGGAAGATGAAGGGCAGACGCCAATCTTTTATCGGGGACAAACACACCCACCCCCTCGGCAGCACAGGGGCGTAACGTGTTTGTGCAAACAATCCTGCTGGAATCCCAGAGCCTCCTCCAGCCTCTCACAGAGCCTGCAGCCCAGCAGGCACCCACTCCACACAATGTGCTATCCATTACCGACAGTGCAGTGAGGGTCACGCAGGCCAAACATCCACTCACGGGGAGAAATTAAGAGACATCAGCAACGTTTTGTCAGCTGAGAGCTGGGAAGTTGATGAGACACAGAGGAACAGCACGGCCGCTCCAGCTGGCAGTGGATGCAGGGAAAGAGACTTTGGAGAAGACAAGGATTCAAGTGAGCAACCTGAGGATGGGGGAATACACCCTCAGCTCCCTGGACTTGTCGGAGGAGCAGAGTTCAGCCCCTGCTTTGCACCTGAGTGAACCTCCACGCACGCCACTGTCAGAGTAACAGCTCGGGAGGGTTTGGGGATGCACTGATGGATTTCAGCTCCCGAGTTCACAACAGAGCATTCAGAGTCTAGTAGGTGACAGAACAAAAGCTCATTCAGTAATTCGGTAATTTCACAACCAAGTATTTCTGAGGGTGTAGCAACACCCTGTGACAGGAACACAACAGCCATCAAACCTACTCAGCCCAAAGGAACTACAACAGGGCTGACTGTAGCATCCCAGCAATCTGCCACCAATAAAGAAATTATTCTTCGAACCGTCTCACACTTCAGCAAGTTCATCTATCACATTTTCCAAGTGTTTGCAGCGAGTGAACTGTGCAGGAAGCTTTCCCTGTAGCCCTCAGGAACAGAGCAGCCACGCAATCTGGGGCTGTGCTCCTGGGCACTTTTGCTCTCAACACACTCAGGGGAGAATTACTGACAGGCTGAGCTTCTCACTGCTAGAATCTCTCAAAAGATGCTTAAATAAGGGGCCAAACCCTCCACCCACAAAAGTCCACAACAAAACTTTCATGAAGGAAAGAGCAGACCCTGCTTTGTGCTTTCTTCACTCTCCATGAGGATATTTTCTTTCCCTCTCTCCCAAGAACAGTCTGCTGCTCTCTTGTCCAAGCTGATGCATTTTAATTTGAAATGTCACCTTGGCGATGTACCTTTGAAAATTTCACTGGAAATTCTCAAACTGAAACAGACAATAAAAACAATGTGCTAGTCCTGCTGGTATTTCTGATCTCTGTGAAGGAAGTTCAGGGTGTCAGAGGTCTAAGTCAGTGGAAAACATGTTGGAACCTTGACTCCAAGGAAGGCAGCTGTGAAAGGCTTTGGCAATTGCAGCAAACCCAAACCAAAATAACTGGGTTGCATAACATTAGAAAGAGATGGGTCCTTTCCAAATGGAAAAATACTCTGGACTTTTTATTACTAAATTAAATACCTGTATAGTGCCACAGCCAGGCAAACCTCGCAGACTGAAGGCAGAAAGACCCAGGATAAGTTTCTTTGTTAACATCCCACTGTAGGATATAACGTAATCTGCAGATATATGCAGATACAATATTTTTGAAAAACAATTTATTTAGTTTTCTAATTAATTTGGCATTTTGTAAGTCCCCGCTTGCACTGCCAATGAGCTGCAATATGTAAATACAGGCAAAAAATTGAAAGAGGGCTACAGTGCATAAACTGTATATTATACTGTTCTTTCGTAAAATTAATTAATATGAGCCATTCCTGGAGGGAATAGGTGTAAAGCTACCCCAACAGCTGGTTTGGGTTATTACTGCTGGCAGCAAGCGTTGCATTGTTAAATCAAGCCCCAGAAATGTTTGCTCTGGACATTGTTCTGAGGGCGTTTGCCAGCTGAGATCGCCAGGGCCCTACTGAAAAGGGTGTCCTGACAGAGACATGGAAAACAGGCACTTTTCAAGCTGCTGTTAATACAAGTGTCCAGCTCAGTCCCAGAAAGGGTGCTATGCACAGCCAACATCTTATACAAAGGAAAGTTGTTTAAGGAAAACAAGGAAAGGGGTTGGAACACAGGATTTCAGTGCAGATGGATCAGCTAAATGACACTTGGCTGCATAATGATAAAAACAAGAACTTAGGAAAATTAGTCCAATGATTTGAGCAATTGGAAGACAAGTTCATTACGGTCTCCAGATGTGCAGTCACACCACGAGGACAGGCCAGCCCGGGAATGGATTCTCCTGGGATGGAGTCTGGCCTGCAGGAACAATCCCAGGGATTTGCTCCTGGGCACCCAACGTGAAAGGCGACACTCGGTCCGTGAGGGAAGCGCACACAGATCAGTCTGTGTCTGGCCCACAGACCAATGGCAGCTGGAGCTGCTGCTCCAGGGAAGTGTGAAATGGTCTCCCCGAGGCTGGAAGCCGTTTGCTCCAGGGGAAAGGGCAGAAGAGGCAGAGAGGCGCCCAGTCCTCGTGCTCAGCAATCCTGACACTGCTGTGCATCCTCCCAGTGCGGTGCTGCACAAGCCCCGACTGCTGCTGCTGCTTCCACTGTCTCAGATTCGGGCCTCAGCTCTTGTCTCTCCTGGTATCCAACTCCAAACACCTTTCCTATTTCCACCTTGCAGCTTGTAACAAGCAGCTCTCTTTGCCTCCCTCCCTGAATTCTTCATTTCTGCTGTGCTCACTCATCCCTGTGGCTGTGCCTCCCCCTCACCTGCCACAGTCACCCTCTGCCCTCACAGACTGACACCAGCAGCACTGTGGCCGTTTGTCTTTACTCTCCTCCGAACTTCTGCCAAGGAGCTGCCCAGTTCGGCACCACCCAGCACAACCATACTGAGGGGAATGTCCTGTTCCCTTCAGGAAAAACCTGTGGACACTGAGTCTGGAATCTCTTACTCTGTCTCATCACACTGCAAAATCCATTACAGGGAATAATTAATGTGTGGTTCCTCCACATCAAATACACTCTCACATCTACACATCTACCACCATCTAAAGCTTAATGGTGTATCTAAAGCAACTTCCTACAAGATAATATCATCCAATACTCACAGCAGAGAAAGAAGGAAAATCTTTATTTCATTCAGTAACTGGCCACTAACAAGAGAAAAATGAGCACATTTTCTGGGAGGCCCAGTTAACTTGTAATAATTTGTGGCAATTTACACCTGAATATGCCCACAAATATAGTCAGGACTTACCTGCACAGGGCTGCTCAGGAAAGCTTGGCTGAATTAAATGAGACAGAAACAAGGATAGGCCACATCCCCGTGTGGTTGTGCTCATTTGCAGCTCTGGCGTTGACTCATGATGGGTTCAGATAATTTGTCTAAATCTGCTGCATAAACAAAACCCACACAGGAAGGGCTGCAGCCAACATAACATTTCACCACAGAGCATCCAAACCACCTGCTGCTCACTGCTGGACCAATTCCTGCCTTTCTACATGGCAAAGGCTGTATTTTTTATTTTAACAGATGACACTTGCAGAATATCAAAATCACTTGCAAATACAGACTGAATTTCTTAAGTATGAGGAGAACAGTAAATCTGAGTAGAGCCTGTATCCACACTACAGTCATGCTGCAAAAATGCCCCTTGTGCACCAATCCTTATTGTACCTTGGGGGCAAACATTTGCATTTCCACCCAACTAACTCTCCCTTTCCTTTTATTTATTTGCCAAACATTGCCTGGAGAATATGAACTGCTCCAAATAAATAACAATATATGTCCTCAAGAAAAGAAAGCCTCCGTTATCTCACAGCATTCCAGACCACCTATACCAAGTGCCAGAAGAGGTACATTTTTACCAGAGCTGTATTTCTGCTGCAACAACAGGAAAACCCTAAATCCTTGTTTTGCAAGAGGCAAAGGGGTATAATCCTCCTGGCATGATCAATCTGAGGAAATCTACAGGTTGTACTTGCCACAATAACACCCCAGAGCAAGGGCTGCATTCCTCAGGTCTGAAATAGTGACCCTGAAGAGATCATACAGAGAAAAACCCCAATAAAGTTATTTGCTTGCTTCAGGTTCCGCTCTTTGTGCACTTTGAACACAATCCACACTGCCTGACTACCCACGTAGCCATTTCTTTATTCTCTGATCTGCTGCTGACCCATAAAAACTCTGATGAATTCACAAAGATTTTGAGAGTGAACAGCACAGGATCACTCAAGTTCTGACAATTGAAAACTCAGGACATAATGCTGCTGAACACAGAGAAAGTTCAGCACAGGATCCACAGTGATGACAGCACACCCTGAAAATGGAAATACTTGCTTATTCCTCCAGCCTCCCTGCCAAACCAGTACAGCATATCAATAATTCTTCAGTAAACCATTGAAAATAACTCTGGCAGGACTTCAGCTTTGTTACCAAGGGGACAGGCATTGCAAAATATCCAAAGTGATGGATTAGCTCAGTTTTCAGTCTCCAGACAGCCCTGAATTCATATATACACAAAACTAAACCCAACCCCTTTCATTCCATCCCTTGAAGAAGCCAGTAAACAAAGGTTATTTGGGATAAGAAAAAATTGGCATGGGAGAACTTCCCCCTGCCCCAGCCATGGTGACTCCATAAACTATTTCAGCTCTCCATATGAGGAGCAGCACAGTTAATGGCACTCCCAACAGCTACATCTTAACAGAAAAGCCACAAATCCAGAAGAATTCAAACTGAGTTGCCTAACTCAGATCAAGAGTCCAGGACACGAAGTGCAGCATTAGCTGTACAACTGGCAAGTAGTTTTTCACATTTGCTAAGATTCCTACTAAACCCCTTTAGCGAATTAGAAGGGCCAGAAGATTTGAGTATTGTTCACTTTTTCCAGCTGTTTGTTTGCACTGTGAGTCACATCAGCTCTATTTTGGTCTCTGTACCTTTTGAATACAATCCACTTAGTAAACACAGAGCTTTCAGCCCAATGCGCCCAGGCACAAAACTTCAACGCAAAAACCTGAGTTTCTTCTCAATTGCAGTGATGTAAATTGGGGAGAATATTACTGCCACGGGAGAAAGCTTTGGAGATTAGACAGGTTTGCCATCTGAAACACACTCAGGGAAAATCTGCTGATACAATCAGCTGGTTAAGAGCCCTGCCTTGAAGCATACATGAGAGCTGAATCATGCACTTAAACACAAACAGCACAGGGAAAGCTGGATCAGTGGAAACCACTGACCACTGTCATTCACTGGGGAGCAAAAATAAATCCTGAATTATGCTCCAACACAAGTCATTGTTTAGTGCCGCAAAAATATTTAAAGAGTGCTTATGTAACACATAAGACATAAACCAGCACATTAAAATACGACTATCTCCCCAAATCATGTCCCAGAGAGAGCTGCTAGTGACAGCCAGAACACATTAAGGGAGGCAGTGAAGACATGTCTGTGGTCAGCTGCAGGGAAATGACACAGATGTTCTTCCTCCAGTCTCCAGGTCCTGCCTGTTCAGGGAAAATCATCTGCAACTTTATGCAAACTCTTTTTCCCCAGAGAACAAGCTGATACATTCCTCTGCAGCACAGAAGTTATTCAATCTGTGATCTATAACCCAAAGAGGAACAGAGTAATACATTATTGCCAGAGAAAGGCTGGAAACCAGGAGAGATGGCCTAAAACAAGTCCAAAAGGGAAGCACAGAACGTGGCCTTGCACTCCTCGTGCAGCATCAGGCCCAGGCAACGGGGTGAAAGGACTTGGAGTCACTGCTACACGTGGGACAAGGGCAGGAGAGGTCCAGGGCTGGGGTTGAGTATAAGTGAGTAAAAAGCACATAATTGAATTTTGCTATTGCCACAGTGACATGGCACAGCAAGTCTGGTGTCACCATGGGGCCAGTGGGAGTCCATCAGTTCCACACAGAATTCAACTTTCCACATCAAAAACCCACACAAGACATGAAGCAATGCAGGATTAACGAAAATGAGTTCACTGGATAGACATTCAAAATCAATCCTACTAGCTCAGAAAAGGAGCAGAACGCGAAGCTGAGGGTTCCAGGTTCCTGTGCTCACCTGCTGGCAGGGAACAGTCACAGTCCTGCCCCAGCACACACAAGTGCTGGCAGCTTCTGCACATCTCCACCACCCCCCTCTTCAGGGGGGACACGACTCCCCCATTTCCCATGAAGTGGCCTCCTTCACAAACACCAATTTCCAAGTAAATCACTGTGGAAAGGGAGTTATCGGGGTTCCCCTCTCCATTATGTCCCAGTTCTCCTGACACAGGCAGGTGTGGCCAGGGTGCTAATGACTGTGGCTGAAGATCCAGAGCGTCTCACGCAGGCTGTTCCCAGCTCCAGACCCAGCAAACACAACCCGTGGGAGCAGCACAGCCCTGGCAGCAGGAACGCCCGGAGCACCCGGCTCCCATCCCGCCGGGCACAGCCACAAGAGGGCAATGCTATAAACACACACGCCAAAGTCCTCCCTTCTTCCTCGGAGCTAAGTGATTAACAGAAGAGGGTTTAATTTTTTTTCATTTCAAGCAGGATTCAGGCTTTGGTGTGGAGGAACCACAAGGATCGTCAGAGCAGACAGCCCGAAAGAAGAGAAAGTCCTCACGGTGTCAGTGCTCACTGCAGGAGCCTCCGTCCATCTTGAGAGATGCCGGGATGATTCATTTCCTCCAGTGTTTTAAAGATGCTGTTTTGAATTGTAGCTGTACTTTTACTGCATGTGGAAACACTGAATAAATAACATATGTTTAAACTTTGGGTTTGGACAGTGTCCCACTGCCTGACTGCCCTAATACAAACAGTTGTTTCTCCCACTCCAGTTGTGCTGGGACCTCAGCTGAGATCCATTCCAGCTCTCCAGGTTCTCAGTGGGAGGTGAATGAGGAACAAAAACGAGAAAAGGAAAGACCAAAACCACAGTCTATAGTCAGAAAAGAACACTTTGAAATAGACAAAAGGAAAAAATATATAAATCTTCAGAGTCCATACCATCTAACCCTTCCATCCAGACACCATCACATCCCAAATTTTGATCACAAAAACCTGACAACCTGGAACATCCTGACTGAGAACACAGCAGCTCACCAAGTCCCAAAACTGGGAAAACCGAACGAAGTAAAATAAAGGCCGTTCTCCAGAGGGCAGTGTGAGATCCCCAGAATACCAACCAAATCAACCACTCCCAACGCCAGCGGCACCACCAGGCTCCCTGAGGGTCCTGATCCAGCACGCCCATTCCAAACTGGCATTTCCAGACAGCCCAGCACTGCAAAGCACCCTAGAGCTCTGTTTAACTCCACTAATGTCAGAGCTCTATTTAACCTTGCAAATGCATCATAAATGGATAATCAGAGATAAAATACTTGGCCATCCTGCTGAGACAGGCTGCTACTGCCTTTCCTAACTTCTCTGACCACACTTTCCTTCCCTGAGCAGGTGTGAAGTACTGGGCTGACATTTAATGGACACTGTGTGACCTGACTTCGTCTATGATGGGATTTATCAGTGCCACATTAACAGGCAGCTCCGTTCCAGCGCCCTGGATACACCCCTGGACCAGCAGGGTGCACACACTGATGGACACAGCCGGCCCTGTGCTGTGCAAGGGAAGCATTCCCAGCATTTCCCTGTGCCATGGGCTAGTCCCAGTAGTGCAGCTGGATTTGGAGGGTAGGAACACACTGCTGCAGGGACAAACAGAGGCACCCAGCAGTGTCTGATAGCCGGTCAGAGGCCTGATGAATCTGCTCTGGCAATTGGCGCCGTTTGCTATCAGGGTGTAGGACACAGTGCAAATATTGAAAATTTGCCAACGTCTGTGACTTCCTGGGAAGCAGAGATGAGGCAGAGGCAACACCTCTGAAATCCAGACCTGAGGCACACACAGTGCTCAGACACTCCCACCACAGGTTCATTTACCTTTCTCCACCTTACTGAAATATCCGAACGAACCTTCAAGTCAGAAATCCCTGATCACGGCGCTTCCCGACTGCCAAAGTCACAAGGACAGGCCTGAGGAAAACTGCCTGAGCACTTTTCCATTCTCTTCTTTGTGCAAACATCTGCTTAGATAGTGCTGAACCAGCGTGACAGCTCTGCTGTGCCCCGGGGCTGTCTCCGGCTGCATTCCCTTCTCCCACTGCTTCGTGGAGCCTCCTGCAGTAAAACACTTCCCGAACTGCCAAACCCCAGTTTTCAGCTCAATAGCTGTGCACTATCCCCACCTAGGGAGCTTGTGTCTGACACAGGAAAAATAGCTCCAGCATGGCTCAGAGCTGAGAACTCCAGCAAGTTTAGTGCTTTTGTGGGAAAAGGATTAATCATCCAGAGCATTTCTTTCCAATTCCCTCAGGCTTCTTAGTGTCTGAAGTGATTAATTAATGATTAAGAGACTGAAAAGACACACACTTGAACTAATGCTGCGAGAAGCAGAACAAATGAAGTGACAGAGGCACACAGAGCTGCACAAAAGCTTCACTAAAAAAGATAACTTGAGGTTTTCTTCCTAATGCAACACCTCAGTGACCTCTGAAAGCCACTGCACAAGACATCTTTTGAGTCTCGAGTTTAAAAGGATCCAAAAGAGATTAGAAGTAAACATATGAAATATCAATATATACAATTTTCTTTTCAGCTGAAACTGTTAGAAGGGATATCAAATATCTGCCCCGGAGAACCAGGCAATCACTAACCAACAGAAATAATACACAGCTGGTTACAGACAAATTGTCCACATCAGACTCTTCTGCCTTTTCAGGAAAAACATTTGATAATAATCAGGCAGAGGCAGAGACACACTCAGAACTTGATTATTCACATGATAATACCCGAGTGCTGTGGAAGGGAACAGAAAACAAGAGCAGCTGCTTCTCTCTAGGCAGTAGTTACTGTGCCCAAGCTACTTCATATCTGTGTTTAACCACGTTCTGCTTTACTGCAACCAAGCTGCAACACTTGAGCACCTCAGCTTAAAGAACAAAAAAAAGTTTCTTTAGGTCTCCAGATTCCAAAGTAAAAAGGGGAAATAGTTGTTTTGTGAAGTGACACATTTCTGTCCAAAATCCTCTTTCCCATACATGCCACTCAGTAGCAACACTAATGTCTGGGACTGGGATTAAAATGGAAAGCTTGTAAGTGAGCCGAAAGCAGATATAAATCCTGAGCACTACATACGTCACAGGGCTATTTTAAAAACGGTTTGGTTCCCACTGGAATTCTGTAAAACACCCAAGCTACAACAAAAAGTTATTTTATCTGAATTTGGGATGGGGGAAAGCACTGGCTCAGTCTGGGTCAGGAGCTGAACCTGCCCTACCCCTTCCCTGGCACAGAGGCTCAGGGACACTGCTGCCCACACCACCACCTCAGGACGTGGCTGCAGCACTCTCTAAATTATATAAAGCATTACAGAAACAGCCCTGTACTGGAACACATCAGGCAGCCTTTTAGCCAGAGCTGGCAGCAATCCCCCCCGGTAACATTATTAGAGCCATGAACCTGGATTGCAGAGTGCTCCCATCCCTGCTTTGGTGATGAAAGGAACAAATTCACAAACGTGTTGGATTTGTGCCTGTAAAATCCAAGTTAAACTAGCAGCACCAGTAGCATTTTTGCTTTGTCACCCTTTCGACATTCAGAAGCAGCCAAAGATTGATGGCTGGTTCAATTTCCCCACTGTTTTCCCCATAGCACTGGAATTTCATCCAGGCAGAGAAAGCCTCGACTCTGCCAAGAGCCGGAGTCATTCCTCTGGGGACACTGCAGGTACTCAGCTCTCACTAAAACTCATCTAAACTCTCAAACAATCACTGGAAAATCTCTCCCTGTCTTTAAACATTTAACATTTCAGACGCTCACCATCCACCCATGTCACCAGCGAGGTGTAACTAAAATTCCCACCCCGTCTTCATGTTGAATTCCAGTGAAATCCCCGGAGCTGGACTTCCCACCACTCCAGCAAGTCTGGTGATGGTACAGATGAACACTGACACCCTGGGATGGTGCCTGAGGATGGGCCAGCATTCCCATTATCCGCTCTGGAGATGGACAGAGTTCAACCAGAGCCTGAAACCACACCAAGCCCGGGCAGTGGTGAGGGCAGGGAGGCGGCGGCGATGCCAGTAGCACCCATCCCATGGAGCAGATCTTAAACGGGGCTGACTTCTGCTTCTCTCTGCTCCTGCACAGGCTAAGCTTCCACCTCCCACCTCTCCATGGTAGAAACTACGGAATAAACTGTCTTGTGGACAAGAGAAACCAATTGTTGCAATAGCCTGTGAGAGACCCATTCCTCAGCACTCAGGTTTTGCTTCATTTTTCCAGATGGATGTTATAAGGTACTCTGCAAAACAGTTTGAGAGACCCAAAGGAGGAGAGGCATTTAAGGAACCCCACCCCCTCTGATTCCAGAGCAGGACACTCTGAGCTGAGCCATGCTCTACTCCCACAAAGAAAATAAAGGAAATTTTTTTTTGCCGATAAACTTGCATCATGCAGAGTTGGTAGTGGAAAATGGAAATTGTAATGATCAGTAAGAAAAATAAGAGACTTAAGTGGAAACAATGCTAGTATCATCCTTGTTAGAAAAGTCGGATTTTTTACATCCAAAAGCAAATAACATTCAAAGCAGTTTTATTCCAAGAGGGATCTACTTACTAATGAGGCCTCCTTGAAACAAGTCATCCCCATAACTTTTTTTTTTTAACACTCTTCCTAGGAAACATTTTAAATATGTTTTCAGTGTCTACATTTTGTGAATTTCTATTCAAACAGAGCTTTCAAACATTCTTCCCCCAGGCAAAGAACAAAACAAACAAGCCCCCACTGTTCCCAGCACCACTCGCACTGCTTTCACCGGCGTTCACAGGCGCACCGGGCTTGCGGGGGGCTCCTCCGCCCCCCGGCCCCGCCGGACGGGAACTGCTCCTCGGCGGCAGCGCTCCGGGGGAGCCCGGCACAGCCTGGCAGATCCTCGCAGATGCCGCAGGAAACGCCCCGGGACGGGACCCGGGACCCCGGCCTCCTCCCTCCGTCCCTCCGAGCCCAGTTCCCTCCGCCCGGCCGCGCGGCGAGGAGCCGGGGAAACCCCGGCAGCCGCTCCCGGCCCTACCTGGTGCTGGCACTCGCGGGCAGAGGCAGCTGCGGGGCCGGGCAGGGCAGGGCCGGGCAGAGCCAGGCAGCCCCAGGGGCGGGACCCGGAGCTCCCCCGCCTCCGCCCCGCCGCCCGCCTCCCTGGGCGCGGCTGCGGCGCGCCGGGACACGGGCACGGGGACCCCGGCACCGGGATCCTGGGCTCAGCTAACCTGGCACCACCAGTTAACCAGCGGTGCGGCCAGACACGATGCTGGTACCTCCCGTGCCCCCCCTGGACCTGCCCAGCCCCTCGGCCACCCGCGTGTTCCCCCAGTCCCTGTACGGCCAGGTGCCTCCTGCCCTTCCGCTGCCACCGTGGAGCCGCCGCTGCCCGCGGCCTTCCCACTGGAGCCGGGCTGGAGGCAGAGCCCGTGGGACACGGGTACCAAGGCACATCGTTCCGGGAAATGCTCACCAGCAAACCCAGGGAACGCTCGGAGCTCCCGTAGCCCTGCTCTCCTCTCCCTGCTGCTCCCAAGGGAACAAGGCGGGTGTTGAGGCTCCGAACAAAGCCGCCCTTCTCTCCCGGGCCGTGGGAGGCTCGGGCCGTGTCCCTGTGCCGAGGCAGCGGGGCCGGGTGACTCGACCCTCAGAACCGGGCGGCAGCGGGAGGGGAAGGCAAAGCAAGCACTGCGAGGGCACAGCTTCCACGGGCTGAGCACGCACAGGGTCAGTGTCTCTGCCCAGGGCATTTGGGGGTGAGAAGTATCTCTTCCCTGAGCTGGTTCGCCCATTTCCAGCTCTACATGGCCACAGCCTCTCTTCCCAACTCATTCTTTTCCACTTTTTTTCCAAATCTTTAACTCGAGTGGCTGTATGCTGAGGTTTGTTCTCGTCTCTGGATGTTACTAGCTTTTTCCTGGCTTTATCCCTGGCAGATTGACTTTCTGTTTAGTTGGGATTTTCCTTGTGGTGTGCAAGATGTTGCTCTAACTGGCAAATATTTCCCTGTTTCTTGACATATTGCTCTCAGCTGTTGGGATAAGTTTGCTTCTGCCACATCGTCCTACCTCTTCAATTCCAGATAATGTTTTAATGATTTGTTAAATGCATTTCATTGCTTGTTTCTGTAAATTTCATACAGGTATTGGTATGTCTACACAAAAGCACACGTACAGGGGGCCTGTAGTACATTCTCCTATGGATAACAGTCCCTAATGAAACATCATTCTAGGATACTGAGTGGGATGCCCCAATAACCCGTCCCCGTGGTCTGGGAGGTGTCAGTGTCGGGGCACAGCCCCGGATCCCAAGAGAGGGAGGATGAGCAGCTGGGGCCAGCGCTGGCGGTGCCCTGGAGGCCAGTGACCTCTTCCTTCCTGTCACCTATTTATAGGCACGCTGTCCCTGCAGGCAGTGCCCCGGGATATGTGCGTGTGGACGCACAGAGAGTGTGTACAGATGGATTGCTGGCCCTGAGCCACGCAAAGCCCATTTTTGATGCTCACCAGCTACAGTGTACCTCAGAACATCCTCCTTCCCTGGGCACTGTGAGTGTAGGGATCTGGGGAACAAGCTGGGATGACACGGGGAACAAGTTGTAATTGTTGATTAGATAACCCATTTAAGCTCCTAAGAAGTTTAGTGTAACATTCAATTACTTGAATATTGTTAAGTACACACACAAAGACGTGGACCTTATGGCTCATGCACTTGGGAATATCACACAGAGCACACTCATCCCTCCCGTGGTTATTGTGTTTGAAGTTTGAGAAAGGAACATGATCCTTAAAAGCAATTTACCAGTAAGCATTTTCTGTGAAACATAGTATGTAATAACACATCTGAGAGCAAGTCAGCCATCTCCAACAGCACTCACAAACAACAGAAATTTTTAACTTCTTACATTTTTTATGTAGTTTTTCCTTGACACTACAAGTGAGTTGTGGTAAATCTAAGACAGGCAGGCAGGCCACAGACAGCTGTTGTTTTTCTTTCGCTCTCTCCATCATGTAATCAGAGAACTGTCTTGTGTTCTTGAGAGGAGCACTGTACCGAGACAGTGCCACCCTGGAATGGGTTCTTACAAAAACGGTTTCTATGCCACCAACAATGCCTCCACTTGCTGCTGGAATTGTATGGAACAATGACGTGGTTATTGATAAAGCCAGTGGTGGGTATTTCTCCTCTGTCATGGCTGTAACTGAAGAAGTTTGTTGTTATACTTTTGTGTATGAGAACATTATTAACCAGAATATTTTAGGTGGGCTAAAAACCATCCGCCATTTTGATTCTGCAGTCTGGGAGAACGGTGCAGAGCCAGGGCAGTAGCAAACTGTTCATTAAATCAGGAACATCCTTTACAAAGAGGTACTGACACTGTGCCACAGTCACACAGATCCTGTTTTCATAACTTATCTACTTGATGTTCTGCATCACGTTCACATCATATCATGCATCTGTAACATCATTACAGAGCTAACCAAAAATTCTTCCCCTGTCCATCAAATATGATTAATGCAAAACGACTTTGTGTTTGAAAAACACTGTGTTCAATTACTTTAAGTACTGTTAAATTGTAATGCTTCCATGGAAATTTTAGGTCCCCGTTCCCACTATTCAGCTGGAAATACAGCTACAGTTGTGCTGTTGAGGGTAGAAAAGTGATCTTGACATGCTGAACCAGCTGAGGGAGTTGCTTTTCAGGAAGCAACCTCTCAGTGCAGAGAGCGAGACGTGGAACCACACACGTTTAGAGCAGAACCAAGAGACTCTCTTGACGTCAGGAAGAGCCTCAGAAACTGCTGTGATTGATGAGAAGGGTGGAAAGTTTTCAGGGAGTCTTGTGCTGTGGCAGTTTTATGCTCTGCACTTGCGAAGTCCTTCAGCAAGGAAACACCCTGAAGTGGGGCACAAATCCCTACAGGTTATTGTCAGCTCCAGAGGTTGCTTTCTGTCCAGGAGCAGCTCTGCGTGGATCAGTCGTGCCTTGTGCAAGATGATTGACTCACAAAGTCTTTCACCACTGTCAGGATCTGGTCTCTGGGCATGTTGTCATGTCAGCCAGGAAACCACAGCACTTGCACGTCCTTTGAAAAGCAGATGCTGGTATTTTGCAGGCATTTCTATTGCTACAACAATTTGGTTTTGTGCTAAAATAGAAGCTACTTGCTAAGGACACATAGAAGTTTGAATGCTGGAGGATTATGCTCAAGGAGAAGTGAACCAGGCATCAGAGCTGAAAGATGATCTTCAAAATAAGTCAATTAAAGTCAGTAAAGCTCAGATTTATCTTTATCAGGATAAAAGGAGTCATGGTGAGCACTGACCCTGTCAAGAGGGCTCACTGCTGCTATGTATTTGGAAGTATTCCTCAATATTAATGTTGAAATCCATGTGGAAAGGGGTACACTTCCACTCCATACTGCCATTCCCATGAAATATTGACACAGAGAACTCAGCTGAGCTGCATCTACTGGCACCAGAACTACCATTGGCCCAAGTGTTCTCCTATCATTAATAAGTTTAATTTGAAACTTTGAGATTGTAGAAGTGCCAGTGGGCTTGGGCTGCCTATTTTACATGAGATGAAGGAACTAAAAAAGATAAAGAAGGAACTAAAAAGAAAAATTGACCACAGGAACATGTCTACAGACACCACAAAACTGAAATGGTAAGAGATGAAAGGAGAACTGGGCAACTCAAAAATAAAATACAAGTAAAGATCAGTTAGTCATCTGTGACCAATCCAGTGTTACGTGATCAACTCCCACAGAAGTGTATTTCAAACTAGTTCCTGAAAAATCCCATGTTTCTCCCTTCTGTCTCTGTCTAGAGAAACTTGAGCAAAGCCAGAAGATGAAGTTGGGGTTCAGGGGAAGAAGACAGACAGACAAACATGACTTTAGCTACCTTTTATTGACTGCTTGCGGCCTGACAGTTTAAATTCTGACAGTCTGGCCTCCTTACTGCTGTCCTCAGGGAAAACAGAGTGTTGCAGATAAAAAATTCCATTCCACCCCATGCTCTTCATGAATGCTGATGTGTAATTTAATCATATTTAGATTTTTTTTCTTACAAGGATGCATGCTAAAGAAGGAAGCAGATACTGTAGATCGCTCTATATAATTTATTTGAAAAGAAGAAAATCCTCAAACCTTCTATCAACTGCATTAACTCAGAGTCTTTACTTTTCCTGGGGTTTGTGGTACAAAAATAAACCCAAGAGCAAGGCTCACGTGACCAGAAAATTTGGATGCCGTTCTCTCTTGACAGAGACCTCAGAAAGAGACACGTAGAAAAGGCTTTTCAAGAGTGAACTGCCCCAGCAGAAATCCACAGGGAAGGGTGGGACGATAGAGCAAGATTCCATCCCTGGCAATTTGGTATTGTTACCAGTTTAGTGGGTTTTAATTACTGTTGTTAGGTTCTGTCCAGATGTTCACAATGAATGGGCTGAAGTCAGCCTTTTCTCAATAACTGTTGTTGAAAAACTGCTGCAGGCTTTCAAGCACTCACAAGAATAAAGAATCAAAGAAATGCAGATGCTGTTACTTGATCCTTCTCCCTCACATCTTCTGTGAACTTTAAACTTTATAGGAATATTTGAGCGGAGCATATAAAACGATTCAAAAGCAGGAGTTTTGAAGCAAATCTGTATTGCCTTTTACATCACCTTAAAAAGGAAGGCAGTTTTACATAAAATATATTTGGGAATTTCAGTTAAAAAGCTGAATCTTACTCATATTTAGCTAATGGCTTTTAATTTTGTTGCAGGTAAGAAACAAAAAGTAATTATATCCCAAAACTGCTTCGCATTTCTGTTCACAATTAAAATTCCTCACAAGTCAGACTCCAGATTAAAGTGATTTCCAGAGCTGTTGAGTAATCCTGGAGATGTCTCCATGGCCACTGGAGGGGGAAGTGCCACCCTGAGTGTGACTGGAGAGGTGCAATGTTCTGCTTCTCTTTATGGCAGCGGGGTGAGCAAACCCCACGGGGAGCCAGAAGAGCCTGCCTGGGGGAAAGGGCTGCTTGGAATTTCCACTGGAAAAGAAGCTGCTGCTCCAATAAACCACCCTTGGCAGGCTGTGCAGCCCGCTGCCCTTTCCATGGATAACGGCGGTAATTACCTGCCATGGATTCCATCCTGTGAAAACAGGGAAGCTCACCCCACCTGCTTGACTCTACCAACACTGGACCACAGAAAGAAAAGTACTCAATGGATTTTTGTGTGTGTATGTGAACAATTTTGAATTTTCAAACCTCTCATTACAGTGTCTGTGTTAATATTTGGGGCAATACCAAGGAAGTGCGTTTTCTTCAAGTCAGTAAACCAGACTGCAACTGTGTCACAACAGTCAGGTCATTTTCCGTTTAAAGACTCCCTCTCGTGGAAATCATTCTCACTGGCTTGTTTTGACCTATTTTTCTAGTAAAAGTCACTCCATATAAGGTCTTGCAAAACTTCAAAAGGATTCTGTTGCACAGTGTTGTCTGTTTTGAAGTTAGAACCCTGACAATATCTGACAGGAGTCCTACACCTGTACTACATCGCCAGCAGATTTTGTATTTTTCTATTAAATCTTTGCTTTTTGTTACTCAAGAGATTTTATTTATTTATTTGGTATGTAGATAAAGGGGGAAAAAATTCTAATTGTTTTTCATCAGTGCTTTTTACTCTGTGTGAAGCTTCTGCCCAGATAACATGGAGTGTTATCTACCATGCAGTGTCTCCCTGGTAGAGGTTGAGTAATAATTAGGGGGTGGCCGATTCATGGAAAGCAGAGGATTCCCTGGATGTTGCTGCACTAAGAAAATGGAATTAGTAATGTCACAGTAATGGAGATGGAAAATTCCCATTCTGGAAAAATACTTCCATAGAAGTGTTACAGCAGTGGGGAAGCTGCAATTTGCATCTTGGACACTGACACACAATAGAACCTGATGCTTTTCAAAATGTGTGGGACTGAAATAAAATCCTTATTGGGGAAATTTATTGACACAGGTTTTCATCTCCTGAACCACCGATTTATTTTTTGAATTCCGTGAGTTGTGGGATTTGGGCAGCATATTGTGGTTTTAGGTTTTTAGTATCGCCTGCCACAAGCGTTTAAAAAGCCTATTCAAATTAATCAAAGCCCAAATTAATAACTTGGAGCATTTCAGGGGACGTGGCAAAGCACCCGATGATGTTACTGGAGACAGGCGCCGAGCCCTGCAGCCCCTCAGAGATGTTGGACACTGCGCTACAGCCCCGTACCTGCATCGCGCCGGGCTGTTGCTGTTCGCACCATCTCCTGGCGAGCTGGAACTTCCGGGCGGGTCACTCCCACTTTTCCACGAGGAAAAGCGCGGAAATCCGGGTTTTTCCGCGGAGCCCGAGGCCCCGCTCCGCCCTGAGGCGCCGCCGCGGCTCCCCCGCCTGAGGGCGCGCGCGCCCCGGCCCCGCTCCCGGCCCCG